>VZSZ01001641.1:133701-148658 GCA_013398815.1 Ibidorhyncha struthersii | reverse complement strand
GGGGTCGGGGTCGGCCCGGCGCTGCCTTCGGGGTGTAGGACCGGCCACGGCAGCGCCGGTGGCTTCGTGCTGTCGGGACAAAAGCACCCACGTGGAAACATAACCCGAAGGAAATATTGGTTGGGTGAAAGTAACTGCCTAATGAATTACGCTGGAATTACCGAAACCTGAAGAACCCGCAGTCTTTCAGCATTATGTTACAGTGAAACACCCTTATCCAGTCAGAAGCCAAAGGGTAATTGAACTCGGGAGTCCTGATTAATCAGATGTGACGTACGCTTAACTCGCATGTGCGCTGCCCAGTCCACGAAACAAGGGTTTTCCCTTCAGGGGAGGGGTATTTGTAGGGTTGAGAGGTGGGAATTGACCTGCTTTAAAAATATAAATTGATTGATGTGTTCAGTTGTAATAGGAATCCTGCTAAAAAAATGAAGGTGTGCAACTTCGTGTCTTGATTCTGTTTTGGCAGCCACCCCTGGGAAACGGTGACGACAGCTGCCATGCAGAAGTACCCCAACCCCATGAACCCCAGCGTGGTGGGGGTCGATGTCCTGGACAGACACGTGGACCCCAGTGGGAAGCTGCACAGCCACAGGCTCCTCAGCACGGAGTGGGGAATACCCTCCATCGTGAAGTCGGTGCGTACTGGGCTGGGAAGGGATGCCGGAGGGAGGGGAAGCTTGTGAACCAGGTGTTGTAATAGACGGGTGTCTTTTCAAAACTTTAATGGTTTAAAAATAAAAACATTTACGTATCAGGAAAGCTCAATAGCAGTACACGTAGTGACTTACTGATAGCCACAACTTGCCTAGATGTTAGATTGCTTCTATCTTCAAAATGAGATCTACCTCAACTTAATAGTTTTATTTAAAGCTAAACCCTAATTCTGTTGTCTCTGTGTCTGGTCAATACAATGACCGCTACTTACGCATTTATAGGCACTAAAAAAAAATGCAGTTGTTTAGCATAATTAATTCCATATATGTTTGTCTGTCTTCTAGCTCATTGGCACATGCAGAACAAAGACATATGTTCAGGAGCACTCTGTTGTTGACCCAGTGAAAAAAACAATGGAGCTGAAATCCAGTAATGTAAGTAGCTGGGTTTGCGTGATTGAAGTAGATTATGGGTTATAATAACTCCTTGTAAATTTGAAAAGGAAAATCATCTTGAAAATGACTTGAAAATTGTATTAGAACAATACAAGTTAAAGGTTTACCTAATATGTTTATAGTTGACTGGTTCAGTTTTTCAGAAGGGAGCTGTGAGGTTCTTGGAACTTGTCAGGACCGGAGCATCTGCACACGCCGATCAGCAGGACAGCAGTAGCTTGGGGGAGGGGAGTGTCAAGAAGAAAAATTTTAAAGCCATTTGGTGTACAGTGTCACCATTTCTTAATCATGTAACATTTTGGTCTTTGTACTACTCCCTCTCTCAGATCCCACTGTTGAATTGTTCTTGTAGATGTGGGAGTGTATATTGGTAAAGGATCCAAAAACTTAAGGAAAGAGAACTAGATCAGCAAATGCTGAACTTGGGAGATTTCTCTGTCTTGTTCTACAACCCTAATGCTTGCAGGAAAAGTGTAGCATTTAAACTGGATATAAGCATTAGTTTTGAATCTGCAGTTTTATTTACTACATTCCTTTAGTATCTTTATTAAGGAGTAATCTTGTCCTGTATTCCACAGATTTCATTTACAAACCTAGTGTCGGTAGACGAGAGGCTGGTCTATAAACCACACCCTCACGAACCAGACAAGTAAGTACCTCTTTGGTCCGAGATTGCCCTGAAGTAGTGCAGGCTTTGGCTTTGGGAATTCCTGTGGTTTCCCTTGAACAGAAGATAAGGTTCACATCACCTTTGTTATGGTTACTTGTTTAAAAAAGAATTAAATTGACTGTCACTTTCTCTAGTGACATTGCCTCTGCAGAGCACTAGGGACTCGGGTTTTATTTTGAGTAGAAGCATAAAGCGGTTAAGCGCTGTGGAAGTGGCTTGTGTTTATAGGGCAAGAGGTTCTATGTTATACAACGACGCTGACGATGTACTTGTAGGGGAGGAGGGAGTTTCTTCCAGCAATGCATACCTTTTTAAACTACTCAGAATAATTCCGTTTCCTGCTCTCTGTTTCAGAACCATTTTGACACAAGAAGCAATAATATCTGTAAAAGGTGTCAGTCTCAGCAGTTACCTAGAAGGGCTAATGGCAAACACAATTTCCTCCAATGCTAATAAAGTAAGTACGACCCTTGTGTAAAATGTGTGACCACTGGCTGAATGACAAAGGGAATACAAATCCCTGTTTTACTTTTTGGCTTTGACAACAATCATAAGAAGGGGCTGTGTAGTTCTGCCTTCACTGTGGAGACGGAATGCTCGGCTTGCTGAACTTCCTTTTTTTTTTTTTTTTTTTTTTCTCCTCTTGTTGATGGAGATACTAAGTTACTATTGGCAAAGCTCTTTGAATCTTCACTGGAAAAACATCTCCAGTCGCTTAAGAGTCACTGTTTTGCTGCCCTCTTGATGCCGTCTATGAGGTTTTGCTATTGAAAAAGGATATACGTGCAGACAGATCTGAAGTAGTTATGTGGGAGCAATGCAGCCGTGTTGTAGCTGACAGCCTGTCCTCCGGGCATCCAAAGGTGTCTTGAGTTCAGCCACAAGAATGATAAACAATGTGGTTCATAACGTGAACGCTGCTGACATGAGGAATTTTTTCATTAAATGTAAGGCAGTACCTGCTCCTGCAGTACTGTTAGTGGAGTAAAAAATACCACAGACACATGTATTTCTGTACCTTTTCTTCCTTTTTCAACTATCGCGTCTTTAGTCATTTTCAGTAGGACAGGCTTTCACCTATTTACTTATTTGCCAAGATTATATGCTGATAAACTTTTCTTTAACTGTAGGGCCGTGAAGCATTGGAATGGGTAATTAATAGACTGAATGCTGAAATTGAAGAGTTCACAGCTTCAGCAAGAGGAACCATGAGGAATTCAATGGCAGCAGCAGCATTTGTAGAGAAATGATAGTAAATATACCTGTATTGCTAATAGGGTTTAACAATCTGAAGGTTCTCTCCAAACCTAAATATGTGTATCCTTTGTTATTTAAAGGCATACATGTGTATTAGGCATGTTTCAAATTTAATTTGGAGAAAAGCTGAATTCTTACTAATGAGGCTGATGCACAAAGCCCAATTAAAATACTGGTTCAGCTGGACCGAGTTTCAGTTACAGATGAACAAATACTTCTCAAGTATAGTTCCTATATTTACATAAACACTAACTTATAATGTTTTCAGATATGAAATAGCCTCATTTAGCGATGAGGCTAAATATAGTGGAGGAGATGGCATGTTAGGTTAACTTCTGTGGAATTTTTATTTTTGTGTGACTTACAGACTACCTCTTTTGGGACCAAGCCCAAAATTAAGCAGAATGGTTTGTTCCAGCATTGTTGTTCTGTTTGTTAATGTTTGATAGTCGTGTGATACAACTTGGTTTAACAGAAAGTTTATTACTTGATGCTTGAAATACAAAAGAATGTACAAAATATTTTTTGATAAGCTTTTTAACTTGTTTGACTGGTTGAGCTAATATGGTACTCAAATTGGTTTTCAGTCAATATAGGTAAAACACACAAAGTGTCTCTTATCTACTAAGACCTAAATTCTGTTCCTAAATGCGACATGAATGAGCTGGGCATGCAGTAACTTAAAATGAAACTTTATCATAAACTTCTAGAATCAGTACCTCCATTTCTAAAAGCCCGTTAAGTAAAGGAGTACAATAAGCACAGAGCCTTAAAATCTTGCAAGCTGCTACGGCACCTAAGAATAGTAGGTATTCACTTCAATATTTCAAAGAACCACTTAAAGGACTAAAAAAACCTTTGTGAAAGGGGCTAAAGAGATACCTAAACATAAGAGGAAGCGATATTAAAGAATATTAACGATACAGCCATTAACTTGATCATGCTCCAAAAATAACCTGTTACATCAATGGAATATTGTGCTGTCCTTTAACTTAAACATAGTGTCCTAAGTTCCAGAAGGTCCTTTACCCTTTCAACTAATCTGCTCACAATACAAGGCTCTCTAAATGAAAACCTTGAGAATAAAAAGTTTTCTACAGCTTGTGTTTGTTTCTTGGTACCCTCACCGGTCATTAGCTGTGGGAACTTAAAGGTCAGACCTTGGCATCCTTACCTGGCGTGCCTGGCTGCGGGTAGTCCTGGTGCCTTCAGCAGGGGCTGTCTGTCCCAGGAGGCTCCTTCAGCGTGCCAGAAACGTGGAAGGATACAGCCCTGAATTAGCTGATGCTTGTGCTTTGGTGCCAGAGGCTTTTTGGGGAATTTTGATTCTAAGCTTACCAGTAATTCCAAGACTCTCTCTTAGCCTTTAAGAACTGCGATGTCACCTGTTCCAGCGCATTTTCCGTTGGGTGCCATTGCTGCTCCATCAGAATTGCCTATTGAACGGTGTCTGCTCTGCAGAGAACCAGAGCTTATTTTAAGTGGGAAACACATGGGAATACAATCTTCTGTAAGATTTGTGTAGGGGGAAATAAACAGGTATAGAAATATATAACTTCGAAAAATTTAACTGTTCCAAATATTTTTCTAAAAAGAAATGGTTTAAGACTACCTTAATAAATTTAAATCATTGAGGTTTGCCGTGCTTTTACGGGAGGTTATTACAACTGAAATAGCATTTCAATTTAACAAGTGTATGTGAAACTTCTGCAAAAGCGTACCATCATTTCTGATAAAAATGCAATGCTTGAAACTCATTTTAAATGTTTGTTTAGAAATTAGCATCACTTGGCATTTTAAAGTCGATTTTTTTCTTTTCCTAATGTTTCTGCACTAAGGACTATATAGTATGAACTCACAGTTGGCCCTTGCACTGAAAAAAAATCTTTAATTTTTGTAAGCATTCAACAACTTCTTGAAAGATCATGTTTTTCTTTGTTCTATTTTATTTATGTGCCTGCATTCTCATTCTGTCAGAGTATAGCTTTCTGTATGTGGCGCTTTTTAAATAAAATTTCTTGTGAGTTCTGGCTAGTTCCTGACACTTTCTCATCTATTTGGGGTTTTTTAGCTGCTAGGTGAGTAACCTAAAACAAGGAGGGTGAAGGTGAAGAAATACTCTGGAGTTAATAGCTTCTTTTATTGAAATGCAGATGCTAAGACACATGTTTACAGCTGCTGTGGTCTTTTGCTTCTTAATAACTGCTTTTCTGCAAATCTGACACGTTAACTAGCAACCGGATTTCACAGTCGGCTAGATCCTGTGGAAGGATTTTCAGTCTACTTGGACTGAGATTCGTGTGCTGCAGTTTCCCTGCTAAGGAAGGTATCTCTGCACCTGGAACCTAATGCTCACTGGTGTTAAGAGCCGAAGAGAACAAAGCGTTTGGGTCCCTACAGTCAGGTAACAGCCTGTCCGTTTACCCCCGGTTCTCACAATAGGAGACTGCACCTAAAGCAGCTTTGCTTGATGGGAAGCGGGGACTGTGTGTGCAGCAATATCATCACGTGCACTGTCCCATCACAGGAGAAGGAAGCAGACACCTGCCCCGTGCTTGCTATGCATACGTACTCAGCTGGTTTCTTCGCTGGCCACTTCAGCAAGTCCTATGTTCCCTGTGGATCAGCGCCGCAGTGCGCTGCAGGGCTGTGTAATGGCTGGCAGCGCTCTGATGGATGTAGGGTGCCGTGGCGGAGTGCGCCCACAGAGTGTGACCCGAGGTAGTGCAGAGCAGCCGTGGGTTCTGGTGGTTAGAAAGAGTGGAGGAGGTGGGTGAGAGAAAGGAGCTACAGCCAGAGGGACAAAACTAAAGGACCAGGAAGAAAGAAAGAAGGGAGAGGGGAAGGGGAAGGGGACAGGAGGGGCAGAGGTGGAGGAATGTGATATGAACAAATCGCTGTGGTCTCTGATGGATCCCTGCCTGCTCCAGCTTGCCTAAATGGATTCATGGTTTACCTTATCTGCAGATTTAGGCCTTTAAATCAGTAAAATTCCAAACTCGCCCATGTAACTTTGCTGAGAAATAGAAGTGAGTAAACTTTAGATTCAAAACTCAGTGGCCTGGAGGATATTTAAGATAGCACTGTTAAATCTTTTGTTCTCACTGCTTACCTTCTGAAGTTTTCAGTAATAAATGATTAGGCTTCCTCGCTGTTCATTGTCTTAGTTATTTTTGGATGACTTTCTCATCTTCCTGTGACCCTTTACTCCCAACACAGCTGCTAAGGATTTCTGCCAGGAGGAGGGACATGGTACAAATCTCCAAAGCATCCTTCTAAAGCAAGTTGCATCTAGAAACCAGAAGTTTAAATGCAGTAGCTGGAAGTTTGAGGTCTTGGCAAGCTTAATGCCCTCTTCTGTTGAGACTGAACACTTGCATCATCTGCTGATTCTACTGGAAACAGTGCTCTTCAGTTCTCAAACATTTGTATGGACATAGCCGTATGCTTGTGGAAAGCTTCTTCTGAATGAAACTGTTTACCTGATTTGTATATAAAAGTTGAAACAAGGAATGCAAAAAATACTCTTTCTCAGGTTTGAGACAAGAATTGACCACACCAGTGGTGGGATCTGGTGTTAACTTAGTGAAGTTTTTTTTTACTGTAAATTACATTCCCCTTGTCCTTCACTTCTTGATCTCAACAGGCTCGGGATGGCTAAAGAAGCAGTATAATGGATTAACTTGTTTTACATTAATGGCAAGGCATTCTAAGAAGACCAGGTCTATAGGGTTTTAATTTTTTTTCAAAGGTGTGTAGGTGTGTAGTTGTCTAGCTTCTGCGTACTGATCTGCACTGTTAAAGACTTGTGTTTGTGCACCTTGCTAATTGCCTGCTGCTCTCGTGTTCTGCTTTTGACAACCTGAAATGATGAAAGCTGCTACCATGGAAGAAAGCAAAATCCTAGATTTACTGTGACAATGAAAACGACTTGTGTCTATATGAACGCTACAACAATACCACTTTATTCAGTCAGCAACAGAAATGAAGTACTTTTAAAAAGGCTTAATTTACCTGAGAAGTATTTCTTCTTGCTGACAACAGGTGTCAGCACCTGTTCAGTAACATAGCAGTTTACTACGAATGCAAACTAGTTATTTGTTTTGGGGAAAAAAAAAAAAAACCCAACAGAAAAAAGCTTTAATTGCCATTTCCTATGACGTTGCTGACCTGTCTGTTGTGGTCTGTACTTGCGGTTAAACTCTACAGGCTAGCATATTTCCAATAAATGTCATACGCGGTAAACCTAAGCACCCAGTGTCTAGTGACTGCAACCTTTCAAATCCCCCTGGCATTGAGAGCTAGTCCGTTCAAAGGAAAGAGCAGCATCCTGTTGAGGGTCACGTTTGTAGAAGAACCGAAGAGCGCCAGTAAAGAGAGCTTGTGTGAAAGCACTGGGTTGGTTTAGAACCCTTCTGTTTCTCAAGGTGAAGGTTGTTCTCTCACTTGCACAGGACCTGTTCATTTGTTTCTCAAATAATTTGATAGCTTTGTTTTATATGTTGCCATAGAATTGAATTACTCTAAAGGTGAGGTTACACGTTGCAACTAAGCCGAACTAGTTGCTCACCTTCAATGAAAGGACACGGTCCTGTGTCAGCCTGCCGCCTTGTTCCTGGCTGTGCTGTCCCACTTTTTCCCTTGCACTGAAGATAGATGTCTTCACACCCTTTGTTGAGCCAAGTCAACTTGTTGAGCCAAAAAGCGATGAATATTAGAATCGATGTAATCTTTATGCAGCCAGCAGCAAGATGAGCTGAAAGAAATGGAGGATCTTTCACTGAAGGGTTATCCAGCATTGGGATAGGCTGCCCAGGGAGGTGGTGGATTCGCCATCTCCAGAGGTGTTTAAAAAAAGGGCAGACGTGGTACTTGGGGATATGGTTTAGAAGTGGTTTTGTCAGGTTAGGTTAATGGTTGGACTCGATGATCTTAAAGGTCCCTTCCAGCCTCAACAATTCTATGATTCTATGATCTCCTTATCTATTGGAAGCTATTGGGTGGGCTGAGATTATATTGCCTCTGCAATGTGTATGACAATAATTTCATATTGCATCTACTAGAAAGAGTACTTGATACTGTAAACAATATATGTTATTAGAAAAAAAATAGTTTTGTAAAACAGTAACATTGTTAAGTTAAAGTCCTTCTTCTCAGACACATATATCACAAGAATTCAGTACAAGATGGCTTTTTTACGTTTTCTTTTTCTCTGGAAAGGTATGACAGTCCTTTAATCAAAAAGTTTAAAAGCACTGATCTAAAAAATAGTATCAGCTAGATAACAGATATATTATCCAACCAAATATATCAGCTCAAATATAATAAAATGAACAACGTATGTAGTAAATATTTTTCTAATCCTTTTTACACCAAATCAAATTAAACAATTGCCCCTGCTGTGAACTTCGGTATTCCCAGAGCCTGTTCAACTTTGTGGACACCCTGGTAAGAAATTTGTTTTATAATATGGCAAGTAGCATCATTCTTGTTAGTGTTTTTTGGGGGGACTATGTAGATATTATTTACCTGTGAGGTAACTGCTTTGATTTAGCTAGTCTCAAACTCAATTACGTATATTAGCTGCAGCAAAATCTAGTAGGTGTGTTGTAAAATTGGGAGCAAGAAAGTGTGTATCAGAATCCAGACTTGCAATTTATTTATATTTTATAGTCATGTCATATTCTGAAGGATCTAGCTGAAGTACTAGAAGCACGTAACCTTCTTAGCCTGATGCTCTATACAGTTTTATTTTTCTAATTGCCAGTTTTGAAGGACATTCAGCAAGCTACGCAATTTCCCTGCTTCTCCTGTGAAAGACCAGCTAGAACAGAAGCAGGGTGCCACTGCACAGGCGATGTTACTTCCCTCTCTACAAAGTGAGGCACGATAATGGCCCTTGTAATCTAGGAACCTGTCTCCCTCATCTTTCAAGCACGTATGGGACAAAAAAATCTGAAAACAGGCTCCAGCCATTGATGTCACCTAGTTTTTTTAAAAAGTTTTATTCAATATTATCAGCTGTGGACAGAATGTTTTACATTGTCACCCTACTTTGATGTAACAACATTTAAAAAGTAACATAGCTAACAAAAGTTATTAAACACATTAAAATAGAAAGTAATGCACAAGATCCTTAAAACTTGAGCGTACCTGAATTCTGCTCTGCAGATCCTGCGTCCCTCTTTATGCCAGATTTTGTAGAATGGACAGCTGAGAACTTGGATGACACTGCAAAATTATTTTTACTTTGAATCCAGGTGTCCAAAAGTTAAAAATTAATGTCTTCATCTGCTTCATCAACTAACCTTCAAAATGTTGTCCTGTAATGGGAAACATCACAGAACTGCAACTTTATCTTAAGATTAGAGCTGATTTCGGAGTTTGTTTTCTGCTGGTGCTCTGTGCGGAGTGCTGTACTCGGACGAGAGGAGATTTAATGGGAGATGACCTGTATTGTCATCAGCATGGCATGATTTCCAGTTGCTGTGGAACAGATTAGGGTCATCAGCAGAGAGAACAGCAGAGCTTTACCAGCACAGCCCAGTATGGCTTACACAGGCAGAGAAAGAAGATAAACCCACAGCTATCAAAGGTAGGAAGCATTATTACTGACCTGTACATTTTATACTACAGTGACCATAATCCCATCTTTCTTGACAGTGTTAGATTACAGGAAAATGTGCAATAACCTTGCCGTTTTAAACTATGGCAGAAGGAACACAGCGAAGGGATGGTGGAATTTAGTCTGTTGGAAATCGTGTTGATACTGGCTTTTTATTATATTGGAATTTGCCTTTTGTATAATTATGTGTTTTCCCCTGTACAATGCACTTGAGAATCTTTTAAGAAAGATCAAGTTAGTCACAAAATTACAGTGTTGTTAGATAGCAAGGGTGGTTTGGGTTTTTTTTTTAGGGGTTAATTATTTTTGTTGTTTTATTAAGAATATAGGTCAGCAAGCAAACTTGTAATTTCATCACAAATTATGCATGTTAAGAAGAATTCATTTGTTTTGCCTTTTAACCTATAAACACTGTACTCTTGATAGAACTACAACCATGTTGCATGAGCTCTAAAATTACAGACACATTATGCATAAATATTCAGTGTATTCAAGGACTGTCAGGTCTCATCGCTGGTACATGAGCAGCTTTTTTTTAGTCTGGTAATTTTCGTGTTGTGCTAAATCCCCACAATTTTAATATTTGCATACTAAGACAGCATTCCTTCCAACTTCAGTCCATGTTCAGCAGACACCTGCTTCAGTTAAGAGGTGACCTCAGTGGGAGTTCCACCCGTGGTGATTATGTTAAATCCATTATACACGCAGCTGGACATCAGTTGTGTAATAACACAGGCAAAGCTTGGGCGTATTCACCTGAGAAGCTGCAGCCTCCTGTACATCTGCATCTTTCACTTTCTTGGTCCATAAAATACTTTTGTGATGCCTCTCTGAAAACCTTTATGTGCATTCCTCTGCCTACGTGTGGAACGATGACAGCAGCTTTCAACTACTCCCTGCTTTGCAGCACAGTCTTGAGACGAGAGAAGGCAGCTGTAGATCAGCCTCTCATACTATAATTAGACACACCTTTATGAACTGAAATATAAGCTGTCCTGTTCCCTTTTTAATTAGATGTCTGCCTTCTATCAGAACGTCTCTTTAGAATATTTTTATTAAACAATTCAGAATAAGCACAAATAAAAATTACTGTTATTACAGTACAGATTTTATGTCCAGAGGTACAAAATAAAAGTAATAAAATAAGACCTCTTTTTATCTGAAAAACAAGTAGAACTGATGTTGCCAAAATGTGTATTTCTTAGGGACAAAATCAGTTTAGCATACTGCTAGCTTCCAAAAATAAATCCTGCACACGCTGCAGAGGAAAATAGTGTTTTCTTTGCCATTTTTGTTAGCATCATCAGGAAGATCCACATTTTTTCATTAGACGTTATGAATCAAGAGGAAATAATCCCTCATACCTTTCTAGTCAGAGGCCCACTTCGACTTGTTGCCATTTACAACTGTGGTTTTTTTAAATCCTGCTCCGTAACCAGTAAGCAGCCTAGTATCTGAATATCCTATGATATCTGGAAAAGAACAAAAACATTTTAATTTCCATTCTATTACATAACTATTATTTTATTCCAGACCTTCAGGACAGGGAGATGGCATTTGACAGGAGGGTATTCTTTGTCAGGCCATCATAGATGCTAAAATCTGGTTGAACAAGGAGAGACGTGCCAGGACAGAAGAATGTCTGCTACTGGATGTATTATTCTGTACCTGTACTTCTGTACTGGTCCTCTGTAAAGGAGCAATATTCTAAATATGTCTGTGAGCTCTTATTACTAGAGTTTTTCTGCACCAAAAGAGAAACCACTAAGAGACACAAAGATTAAAACTATGCTTAGTTACTTTTAAAAGTAGTATTATTTGGGTTAATTATGTCTTTTTTTGTTTGTTTGTTTGGCATTTTATTAGAGATCTTTAGTTTAAAATACTTCAGATTTAACACCAGTCATGTTGTGGATTTACTTGGCTTTTCAGTGTCATCTCTTCAATCTGCCTGGGCCTCCCCGGTCTCACTTTTTTGGCCTCCCTGGACCCCTCCAGTGTCAAGACTTCAGCCTCCTTGGAACTTTTTAAAATCCCCTTTTCAGATTCTTTGGATTTATCCAGTCTGAGCTCTTCATCCTCTGTGGAGTTCTCCAGTCTCACGTCATCTTCTCTGGACCTTTCAAGTCTCACATCTTCAGCCTCTTCAGATTTCTCCAGTACCTCCTCTTCAATCTCCTTAGAGCTCTCCAGTCTCACTTCTTCAGACTCCTGGGAGCGCTCCAGTTTCACCTCCTCAGTTTCACTGGACCTATCAAGTCTCGCTTCATCAGGCTCTCGGGATCTCTCTGGCGATAGTTCTTCGATCTCCTTAGATCTCTCAAGTCTCCCCTCTATACCCATACCCTCCCCAAATTTCTCCAGTTCTACTTCTTCACCCTCTCTAGACCTCTCCAGTCTCACTTCTTCACCCTCCCTAGATGTTTCCAGTCACACCTCCTCAGCTTCCTTGGACTTTTCCTGCGCAATCCCTCCATCCTCACCAGGCATCTCAGAGCACACCTCCTCAACCTCTTCGGAATCACTAGATCTCACCGATTTTAACTATTTCATGTTTCAGGGCTCCTCTGAACTATCCCCATCGACCTCTGAGGATGTTTCTAATCTCATCTCTACACCCTTTCTGGATGTCTCCGCTCTCACCTTTCAGGATGCTCCTTCCCTCACATCCTCAGTTTCTTTGGACATTTCTAATCTCACAGCTCTAGTTCCCCCAGACCTATCCACTCTCACGTTTCTGGACGTTGCTAATCGCACCGCTTCAGCTTCTCTTGATCTCTGCATCTAACCCTCTTAACATATCCCTTCTTCTCTCTGCAACCTCTCTGTATCTTTCTAAACTTTCCTCCTTTATGTGTTCTTTCCTAAATTCTGTCTCTGAAAGTTCTTACCTGAGAAAAATTAGGGCTTTATAAATATATCTTAGCATCTAAAAAGAACTGGACATGAAAACAAGTTGTACAAATCTATAACGGTGCCTTGTTTACAGCCGCATAAACATCAATATATCCTCTGGAATTTTGGTAGAGCACAATTTTTGTCACTAACCTAATTTCCATTCCACCTCAGCATGGTACCTCTCCCAAAAGTTTATTTTTTTAAATTCATGATGAGTTTTTAGCTATCAAGATCAACAAATAGTAAATAGAGCTAAACGTCCAACTAATTGCATCCAACTTGTGTATCTCCATTACAGATTTAAATCTCAGCGCATTGCACAGAATTGCAGGCAGAGGCATTTCACGCAGAGGTACAGAGAGAGAAGATGGGGCGCGGGGGGAGAGCAGGTGACAGACAGGGGCAGGGAGAGGACTCAGAGAAGGTGCGGGGCAGGAACTGAGGGACACAGAGCTGGAAGAAAGATGTCCAGCTCTGCTAGCGTAATTTTTTTCTGCCAAGCCATTATTTGTAGCCTGGGCTGCCCGTGAGCCTTTAAATAAATTATTTTACCTATCAAAACATCAGATGTTACCATTAAAACAGCATTTGTATATAACATCCCCTTTATCGATACATGTAATTAGTGCGTTTACTTGTTTTGCAGCAAATATATTGCATAGGTAGCAGAGAGGGGTTTCCTTAAATCTTCAGTGCTTTCTTGTATCTTTTTGTTATCATTGTTATAGTTGGGTTTTAGAAAACAAGTATGTTTTGTTTCACTATCATCTCACTGGCACCCTTTCTGTGTTAAAAGTGCTGTCATAACAAGTATTTTTTAATCGATTTAATTTTTGGAAGTTGGAAAGCTTTGCTCCAATATGCCATGTCTCAAAAATAGGCTAAAAATGGCTCACACAAAAAATAAATAAGGAAATAAATACATGAAATAAGAATTATTTTCTGCCTCATTTATACTAGTTATTTCTTTAAAAATAAATAGGAGACTGTAATACATGGATTTTAGAAATGAAGCCCAAATTCAATAGGAGCAAAGTTGTTCAGCAGGTATTAAAAAAAAAAAAAAAGACAAACTGTTGGTCCAGATGGGAAGAACTAGTGTAATGGAGCATCCTGAAGCGTCCATTTTCAAAAATGTCGTCACAACTGGCACTATCTAGAGTCTTCTTCAGTAATCTCAGTAGAGAGATTAAGTAGGCAAATTAAGGACAGGAAATTCTTTCCATCTTCTCACTCTTCCCTCCTGGTTGGTGTTCTTACTAATTACACTAATAGGCAATCTTCTTTTCCTGTCATGGAGACTCACAGCGTCTGACATACCTGGGGAACAATTGCTCCTTCGTTCTGGTGGATCTATGCTGACATTACGATGTGAGGATTGTTAATTGCAATGGCTCTGGACTAAGTGAGATCTCTAATAAAGGTGAAAATTACTCTGTGCTTTAAAAATGTACTGCAAGTGAAAACATCACTGTGTAGTGCTGTGAAATCACTGTGTGATTTCCAGCGATTTGCACTTCAGCAGACAGCAAAATCGGCAGGACGGCACACAGCCTCTGTGCACAGAGGACCAAAGCCACCAGCGTTTCCTCAAGGCCTGTATGGCTTCCGGAGGACTCATGTATTTTATGATGTGGTTTGGCTCTGCACGGAAGGCACAGAGGTATACATACTTAAGTGTAAAGACTTAATAAAAACCCAATCCATAATCTCCTTAAATCCTTAGTCCTCATTATTTACACGAACAATAGATTAGGACCAAAATGACTCCTCATCAAACATGATTCAAGTCTTCTCGTAACTTTTTGCTCATTATATGTGGAAAATTGTCTATTCTTCCACCAAGTGTTGACAGACGATGGCAGCTTCTATTTTGCTATGTTGTCTTTTATGGCTTTGTTTAGGGCAAACAACTGAATACAATTTCAGGTATGCGCATAAACGGTCTTGCATCCAAATGAATCCCATGCCAAGGCATCGTGTCTGACGGGGTAAAACTCTGAACACGGCACAGCGTGGCCACACGCGGATTAAAACTCCAAAGTGAAGAGTCTGTGTTTATCATTGCCTCCACACGCTTGGAAACTCTTTTCTTCTTTACAGTCTTAACTATAAAAAACTAAGAAATTATGGCAGAGGGGGTAATGACAACTGATTTAACTGGAAAAACCCCACGCGTTTAAGCGCTTGCTTGGATGCTTAGATTACAACGGGGCTACTTAGGAATGAGTGAACATGCAACGAACATAATTGCTTCATAACTAGACATTAGCCTCATAGAAGAGTCAGGCTTTAATTTCTGTTCTTTAGTTAACTGACGTGTGGTGTCACGTAGTGTCCATCATTCTGGCCAACTCCCTCCTCCGAACCACGGAAAACCGACCGCCCCGCCCCC
>VZSZ01001641.1:105846-121710 GCA_013398815.1 Ibidorhyncha struthersii | reverse complement strand
CTCGGCAGCTCCCGCCACGCCGCTGGGAAGGGCCCGCGGCAGGAACTGGGGCTTCTGCCCCTCCGCTCTGAGGTGCGGTGACAGCAGCAGCAGATGCAAAAGCAGTTAGCGTGTCTCCTGCCCCTTTTTGGTGCCTTGGCCTGCTGCACGGCCGCGACGGCAGCAAGGGGCCGCTCCAGCCACGCCGGGGTAGGAGGAAGCGAAAGAAGCTGCTTCTCGTGAGAAGCTTCAAGATCAGCTTCGAGCGCCCTGGCACTCAGCTGACCTGACTACCACAGCACGCAGGCACGTGTGTCAGCCCCCTCCGTGGGAAAAGAGAAGTAGGGGTTTGCTTCAGTTGAAGAAGTATTTTCTCCAGAGATGATGACTTGCATGCAGCAGTAACATGCTGCAGCAGCACTGCGCAGGGAGGCCGTAAGAGGATTAACTGTGAAGGAGAAATAGAGGAAATAGCGCAGGAATGGGAAGACGGTGCAGGTGGAGCAGGCAGCAGGAATCGAAGGATCCATTCTTAAGCAGTACAAGAATATAGACGTGTATGAAACCTGCCGTGATGGAGTGAAGTTCTAGGACAGCTAAAATACTTAATTCTGTAACTTCGCTTAAAGCTTAATTGTATCCATCGGTATGCCAATATGTGCATCTTAAAAAGTATCAGAGGTTGATTTTAAAAATCAGGATATTTTTTCTTAACTGCTGTGAATAGTTAAAGCGTTCGTTCCTTCTCTTGTTGCTGGAGGAGCGACTGGGAAAATGCTGAATATAGCTGAATGTTGTTAGTGCTAATAGGATTAAAGTACTACAGTGGCATCAGTTAAGACTGTTAATGCACTGGGAGCAGCGGTTTATAAATACCCATCAGGAGGCTTTTCTGCCAAGTAAGCTATTGTTTCTGACAAAATAAGGCAGCAGGGTGGCGATGCCTGTCTGCGGTGGCAGGATAACAGCGAAATGCTGACGTAACAGCGAGGATATACTTCTGGAAGCTTTTCCTTGCTTGAAGTTTGCGAAGACTGTCTCTTGGAGCCAGAGACCTGGGCTGCAGGGGCTTGTGGCTCTCTGCGTGGGTTTATGCATAAATCTTTACTCCTGTGAAAGAGGCCAGCGAGAGTTGGGTTTATGATGTGTATTTGAAAGCTCTTTGCTGTCAAAGCCAGAAACAGATCTGGAAGTTCTCAGCTGCTGTGACGTGAATTCAAAGAGGTGTAGGGAACTTTAAGGCTTTAAACAGATATTACTCATCTGCACATTTTTGCTGTTTTTAACGGAAAAAACTTCTAATGGAAACCCACAGTAATATCTCAGCCTGCCGGTTTGAGTTAGGTCACGCTGCGTGCCCCGCTGCCGACAGTGGGGGCTGTTTCACCCACATGTACCGTTGCCCGCAAACAGTTAAAAGTTCGGTGAAGGAGGGGACAGTTTGCACACCAGTTGTGATGTGTAACCACCCACATATTCCATGAACAAAACCCAATTTCTTGCCCTTACAGATCGAATCAACATAAAGAGAAAAGGTGCGTGGCCGTCTGCCTACCTCTCTGTTCAGAACGTGATCGACTGCGCTGACGCAGGGTCCTGCGAAGGTGGAGACCACTCAGGTGTTTGGAAGTATGCCCATGACCATGGCATCCCAGATGAGACCTGCAACAACTACCAAGCTAAGGATCAAAGTAGGATGCCCATTTGATTTGCTCTCAGGCTTCATCCCAGGTTTAGCAGATCTTATTATTGAAAAAAACAAAGATAGTTTCTTGGGTTTTCAGCGTACTGGTCCCTGCCTTTGTGTAGTACCTGCTCTTTGACTGACAGAACGGGTTTTATTTACAGGCCTGTGTGTCTCTCCAGCCAGACAGTGTAGCATTAAATCACGCCCAGACAAGTTTGCACAGCTAAATTGTTTTAATTTAAGAGATTAAGTCCGTGATACCCAATCTCTAATGTACTATTTATAAGCGTCACCTCAAGCTAAACAAAGGAGAAATGTAACTTTTGTCTGGTCATGCATGACTGGAATAGGTTCTGTATCTATAGAGAAGCACATCTCAATCATTTTCTCATCAAAGCAGTTACGCCTACGAAGTGAAGAATAGCAACTAGCGATTGTCAGGACTTTGTGGCTTCCAGAAAGGAATGTAGTTCACAAGAGAGAATGTATCAGTAACTACTCTTAAGTTATTAATTATTAGTATTGGCCTCAAATAAGAGGAAAAAAAAGCCTAGTGTCATGTCAGTAATTCACTTGAAGAAAAGCATTCTCTTGCAGTGATAGTCTCACTTTTGTTTTGTAGAGTGTAAGAAGTTTAACCAGTGCGGAACTTGTGTCACTTTTGGAGAATGCCATGTCATAAAGAACTACACTCTCTGGAAAGTTGCCGACTATGGGTCTGTCAGCGGAAGAGAAAAAATGATGGCAGAAATCTATACTAATGGACCAATTAGGTAAAAAAAGAAATCTTGAATGGTAAAAAAGAAGATGTTTATCTATTAGTAATATAGGGATTGAAATACTTGAAACTCAGTGTAATGACCAAAGTGTACTTCTCTAATGTACGTTGGCAGCTGTGCGCTAATACGCAGTCTTTAACGTGTCTGTGTATAAACTGAGCTCCGACACCAAAATGCAAGAAAACCAAGTGTTTGGTTTTTAGCCAGGCCCCTGCCCTGATCCCCTTGTATAAAGAACTCTATCTCTGTTTTATTACAGCTGTGGCATAATGGCTACGGAGAAGTTGGATGCTTACACTGGAGGACTCTATACAGAGTACAACCCCTCGCCTGTGGTGAATCACATTGTTTCCGTGGCTGGCTGGGGCGTAGAAAATGGAACAGAATACTGGATTGTTCGTAACTCGTGGGGTGAGCCCTGGGTAAGGAAACATGGGAACAAACACGTTTGCAGAATGACTTTAGAGGAAAGGTGGGGAATTTCTCTTGCCAAGAGGAAGCTGCAAAGCTCACCTGTGGATAGGAAAAGCAAAGCTTTCTTTGAGCTAGACTAGCAATTGAAAATGCAACCTAACTAATCTGAAGACAAGGATATCCAGGCAAAGTTACTTGAGTAATGTCAACTCAATCCTGAATGCTGCCCTTCCACGGACATGCAGCTCCTGTTACGGGCAACTGTAAATTACTGTTAGTTGTAAGCAAAAAAATCAAGTCACACACCTGGAATAGATACGGGGAACGTAAACTCACCAAAGCAGACTGCCCCTGTGAACCCAGCATTATACTTCTACTTCATCTCGAGTGAATTCCTAGATTCACTTATAAGTCATTCATATTTGGATGACAGAACAGACTCAATAGCATACACTTTCTATAGTTATGTCTTCTAATTCACAATGCAAATTAATTCTTTACAGGGTGAAAGAGGGTGGCTGAGAATTGTGACAAGTGCATATAAAGGTGGAAGAGGAGCAGATTACAATCTTGCTATTGAAGAGGACTGTGCATATGGAGACGTCGTACTTCCTTGATTCTATAGTGTACGTCTTTCTGTTTAGGAACTACTTGGTTTGGAAGCCTCCCAGCACAACCTTTTTCTGGTTAAGGAGTAGTCTAAAACTCTTTCACAGTTCAACACCATCAGGCAGTTCTGCAAAATGAGCCCAGATACACAACGTCTTCAAAGTAAAATAAATGCAGAGATGCCTTTAAATAATTTAAACCTTTAGAAAATAATTTACCCATGAAAAAGTTTTCTGCCTTGATGCACAGTATTTAAATCTTAATGACTTAATCACAGAAACTGTATATGTAAATCTGTATATTTTTTAAAATACGAACCATGTAGATATACTGGGAAGGAAAAAGTATATTCAATATTTGGGTCTAGAGCTTATATTAAATTCTCTAACAGCACTGAGCAAGTATCATCTCACAATGATGCAGATGAAAAAACAGAGCTAAGTCTGGACATGATATATTCAACAAGCTAAATCCCCTGTTGTTTCCTTGGCCTCCTGGTAAAACAGTGTTGTTGGAAGTCTCATATAATGGAGTTGCTTTTATCCAACCAAAATGCTGTAACAGGAATTACTTTGATCAAAAGACAAAGTCTAAACACTTCTTAGTTATTTAATTAGTCTTGTCTTTGCTCAAATTCCTTGCTTTAATATGTGATTGGCTGTGCCATTTTTCTCCTAAAGAGGCAAAGTATAAATTGCTACAAGCCAGAACTCTTCACTAATTTGAAGATAGCAAATTCTCTTCCTTAAAACTGAGCCAGTTACTAAGTCACAAATCAGTGCCATATCAAATGTTACTAACTAGCATTGTTAATTACATTTAATAAATGGACTTTTTCCTCTTACATGACTGTGTGTGTATTAGAAGAGCTTATTAATTACATGATTTTGGTCGTCTTCTAGTGTCGTACCTAACAAGCAGTCTCATGTGGCAGACTCACTACCCAAAGCTTACCCAGGATGGTACTGCTTTTACTGGACTTTTTCTTGTGAAAGGGTTGGTCAACAGCACAGTCTATACAGCAGCTACGATGGCTCAGTCAACAATTCAAGTTACATTACACTACCTCTGCCCACACTGGAAGTTAAGACCCAAGCTACAAGGAAACACCCAACTTGAACAAGCAATGGAGAGAAGAGACGTTCAGATGTTGTAGAACACCACTTTTAAATGTCAATCTCCAAACCCTACCATAAATCAAACCAAGCTGCGAATTATGCCTCACTCAAACATGTAAGTTAAAGCTTTTCAGAGGTGCAGAGGAGAAAAAAAAAAAAAAAAAAAAAAGTCCTTCCAGAAACTCTCTATTATCTGCTACTTCCAGTTGGTAGTTTCTGCAACTTACCTTGGTTTTATCTGTGAAAGAAAGTGTGCTCCTAATCAGAAGGTAAGTTTGGCAGAACAGTGAAGACTCATAAATAAGAGTAAGACTGCTAGAGTCTAGGATGAAGTTGAGGTGTTGTCCTCTTCTGATCATTTAGGTCTCAAACAGCACAGCTTTTACTACTGTGATGAGAATGTGTTTTAGACGTGAGGTTAGGTCATATTCCAGTAGGAGACTTCAAACACTGACTTTTCTGGTTGATGTGGGCCTAGTTTTGGCTTTCTACATACAAGAACCATACTCTGATCATTCAATGTTTATCTGTCTTTCGTGTTTAAGAGGTAGATGACAATAATACACGTTTAAATCTGGGTAAAAGACAGAATTCCATCTGTCTCCTTGGCTTTGCTTTACCATAGCAAAGTGATTCCATGGTGCCAATAAGGATTACTTCTGCCAAGCTGCAGTGCCTGCTGTAACTTCTGTTCCACTGAGATATGAACGGGGTAGTACGACAGTACTGATCACAGCATAATGATTTTTAACTAGTTAAAACTTCCATCTACGTGGGTAAGTGCAGAGGAGCTCAAGTGTTCAGAGGAAGCGACACCAAGCTTGAACACAGAGGAAAGCAAGAGTATACCTTGTTTAAACAGCTGGCAAATTTTCAACGGATACTGGAACAAACTGCTTTTGATTACCACTAAAAGACGATATATGAGGCAGAGATACATCCAGAAATGAAGCTCTATAGGGTAAATTGTTTCTGGAGTTAATTCAACAAAGGCAGGAAGTCAGGCGCTACAAAAAGCCAAATTTGTATGCCAATTCTACTTAAAATACTATGAAAAGTAGGTCTCATGCAAGTTTAAATGGTGGAAGATAGTTGGAATGACAGTACGTCTTCTATTCAAAGATACGCAAAGAAGTTCAGAACAGCTTCTGCAGAAGGAAGTTTTGCCCTTTTCAGGCTGCGCCTGAAGTTGATTAGAGCACTGTGTTATTACGGTAAGCTCAGTCACTGTGGACTACATATGTGAGGGACTAGCTGAGGAAAGGGAAGATGCACTCCTTCAGAAAAAGGAGTTAAGAATCTACACAATTGGCTGCTGTCTCTGGAATTATCATGGTAGCTTAGAGTTCCCATTCATGAATCACCGACAGAGAAGAACAAAGTGATTTCATTTTTAAATTTACATCCAGTTGGACTTAAAATGTCACTGTCTTTTAGAAAGCAGGTTCTTCAGAAAACAGATGTACTTGGAAAATGCACACCAGGCTTGTCTGTACCACTCACTTAAATAAACAGTATTTGACTGTACACCGAGAAATCCAGCCCGATGAACAGAGAAAGCAGTCTTAATTAAACTTTGAAAGAAGTATCTGGAAAAGACAAAACCTTTATTTAAAGGTAAGTTATAATTGGGTGTATCCCCCACTGTTTGGCATCAACCAGGACAGAGCAGAGACAGGTATAAAAACCAAGCCACAACAAGCAGTAATGAAATTTCTGCACACATTCATAATTTTGGACAGCAGTAGAATTCTGACATGGTAATGAAACTTACCAGTAACACTTGATGCATCTATTTAACAAAAAATAGATTCTTAAAGATACCACGCTCACATAGGATTCATCTGTTAATACAAAACTAACCTTGATTGTTACGACTCCACTTGTGTTACACAAATTGTTTTTTTCATAGCAGTAAATATACGGGATATTTAGAATTCTAATATAATGCAAAGGTGAGAAAGTAGCATTGTGGCTTCTCTGCAGCACAGAGCTACTCACACAAACTTTTTTTTTTTTTTTTAAAAGCTCACAACATCAAAACCTAGAGCATTAAAGATTTAGTCTTCAGAGAACTATCTGCAAAGTGGTTTTAGTAGGAACTACCTTCCCAGTTCAAGTTTTGTATAGTACACAAAAACACAGTGACAAATTCTGTGAGTAACCGAAATAACATTCTTTGAAATAATTCTGTTTCTCTCCTGCCATCCCCTTCACAATATTCAGATTTATACTGATCTGTGTAACAACAGAAAATCCTTCAGTATTATTCCATTTTCCAAAGTACATTAACAGTCCTCTGATACGAAGCTCAAGGTCACCATGCAAGTCAATCAAATGCCCTTCTGCTCCTTCTTCCTTGCCTTGGGTTTGTTGGTTTTGTTGGCTTGGGTTTTTTTTTGTTGTGGTTTTCTTTTTTTTTGCTGCTGTGAACTTTACTGGTGGAGAGTAGGGCAAAGTAGCGATCACATGCTCTGCATTCTAGATATTTTCCACTGCTTAGTTCATCATAATAAAGTTAGATTTGCAATGAGCTTAAGAGAAGAAAAAAAAAAAAAGTGTTCAGTACATTACTCTGCTTTATCTGTTTGCATGTGGATTTCTGCATTATGTAAATAATTAGGATTTTAGGGTCTGGATGGATGTTTTTGTTGTAGGAAAGGAAGGGAAGTACTGTCATGCACTCCTATCCTTTCCTTACTACAGTACTAATTCTCAAAAAGCAGTATTTGTCTCCAAGTTCCTCACTACTACCCAGAGATTCTTGATTAAAGGAAAATTGTAAACCAGAGGTCCCTAAAAGGGAAGTTATCCGTGAAAATATCTGGCAGGCATTCCTATTTTCAGCAATCCTCCTCCTCAATATTATTTGCAAATTGTAACAACTACAAAGGAAGCAGGTATGCAAGGAATAAACATGACTTACCTATAAACTCAGTAACAGGATCATGTTCGCCTTCTGTTTTAATCGTACCTGCAATACTTTCATTTTCCAAGATTGGAAGAAAAAGCTGTACAAAGTCTGAGGTATATGGAGGAGCAATCACATCGAGCACCTGAAACAGCAGACAAAAATGGATTATTATTCCAGTTAGAGGGGTAGTAGGGACAATATTTAATTCACAATACTAGTCTTGAAAGCGTACAAGTAGTTGCACTTGAGACCTCTTGTTCTCCATACAAGTAAATAATTATGTATTCTTGCAGTAGTCTGTCCAGTACCTTAATACTGTCAGGAGTCAGTAGGACTAAGTCACACCCTAGTGAATACTGGTATTACATACATCGCTCAGAATCTGATCTCATATCTTGAAATATTTTTGCATCTGAGGCAAGATGATTTAATATCCAAACACATACAACTGATATTAGTCTATTTCTATGTGTCAGTAAACATAATTTTTGCTGCTGACCTCTGTAACGAAGTATCTGATGAGAGAGATATCCGTATCTAGCTTCTCCAGGCATTTGCGGATATAGCTGACAACAGGCAGGACATAACCTCGACTGAGTAAGTGCACCATTCTATCCAAGAGAGTCTTCTTCAATTCCAGCTGATGGTGCAGGGAGGGAAGAACCAACAGATTAGAATCTCCTCTCAGAAGCGTACAATTTTTCTTGCTCATTCTTATTGATTCAATATCCGCTACATTACTTTTTAACCACGACCGTATTCCGGAATTAAACTCTTAAAACTGCTGTGACAGCAAAAGCTGTTATCTTGAGTAAGTGTAACTAATGTGAAGGAACACAAATACTGAATCCTTTGAGAATCACCTGCTCCATTACATCAAGCTGCGAATGTTCTGTTTCGAAGAGTTTGACAAGAAGTTGTAGAACTTGGGGATGAAGCAGCTGATGGCATGTACTGATCTGCAAACAAGAAAGGAAAGTTAGATCCTCAGAACTTCAATTTAAAAGCCAATGCACCAGTTTAATTAGATGAGTTTACACTGATGCTCAGTGCCAGATGTAAATTTTTTTAGAAAAAAGTATTCCACCGTTTCTTTCTTTGACGCCTAAGTTTTCCTAGTGTAAATAATGCTGAGATGACAAAACCAAATAATTAACTCTAAACAGAAACAGCTTCATCTCTGTGTATTTACTGACTTACTGTAAGCGACAGGTGTTCAGTGAACCCAATGTACTTCCAGTTACAAGCAACAAAACTGTTTTTACTCTCCAGCAAGATTTTTATATACACTTTTACCTCATCCAATAATGCCAGGTGAACCGGGGTGTGATCAGTCTGCAGTTGGAAGTATCGTGGCTCTGACACTGTCCAATCCACCCACTTTAATACACCCATTGCCACCACTGGGAACCTACAGAAAAAGGTATCACTTTAGCACAGGAGCATAAAAGACAAACCCAAAACAATCAAAAACACCCCAAAACCAAAACAGTCCCAGTAAAGTTAAAAAAAAAATTAAAAAATCATCCTTCAGTATATCATCCTAAGGGTTGCTAGAGTTTCAGTTCAACTTACAGCAGAATTCGTAAAGCTCAAAAAAGTTCTGCTTGAAAAGTTGCCGGCATATCAAGAGTAGTTTTCATCAAGAAAGTGTGGGGCAGGGGGGGAGACAGGCTGAAGGAAAATTCTTTCTACAAAGACATTCCCTGATCAGCACAAAAAGCAAAAAATTGGCAGCAAAATTCACGTACACTCCAAGTTTGTTTCAGTTTATTCAGTACCTGCTATTTCATACTCCTAAGAGGAGAGGAAAGGACACATCTATTGCTATGAAAGCTTTATTAGGAAGACAAAGTAATCTGTCACCTTCTTCCAATGGCAGAGAAAATCACGTTCTGTGACACAAGAAGGACAAGTTGCCTGTGGAAGCCAGAATTTACGTCCCCATGAGAGATTCCAAACAGTCAGATGTACAATTTTGAAAGCTGCTTTCAGACTACAACTCCACTTATTCCACAGTGAGGATGCTCTCACAGAGCTGCCCAAAAAGGCATTTCCCTTTAGCAGTGCTGCCTCTCCTAAGTAATACTTTCCTTCCAACAACTGAAGCTCGGGATCAGTCTCTCTGCTCACCTGATGCACTGATAGAGAGTGCTCAGTTCCGCAACCAACTCTGATGCTCCTTTGTTCTCATTGCAACACAGATTGTGAACAGTTTCAATGGCTTTTGAAGTTGACTTGAGTTCATCCTTGTTTATGCTGACCCTCTTGTTCTGAAAAATTGCAGAGTTTGAACGCAAGAGTCACAAACATACAGGATGCCTTTGGTTACTTAAGGAAAGGTATTGTAACCTGTGATAAGCCTAAGATTACATCATGTTTTTCAAAATTTAGACTCAAATGCAAGTTTCAGAAGAACTATCAATGAGCTGAAGTACAAGGATGTTCTCTTTATTTAATTCCTTAAGAATTACTTTATCCACTTCATAGAATTAAATTCCTCTTCCTCTGAAAAAGCACATACGGTTCTAGTAGGCCAGAACTTACGATGATAACCTTTGGGGGGAGGTGGGGGAAGAGGGCAAAAATACTCAGTGCACTCAGACTTTTATAGTATTATTTGATCATCAGGTTCTACACTTTTTGGTAATTTCAACTGAAACCAGAAACGTTTCATATTAAAATAAATAAAACAAACTGAATACATTGTTTTAAACTGTGCAACTTCATGACCAAATGCTTTCTTCAGCACAGTCAGGCTGCTGTAGGTAACAATAATGTTATCCACAGAACCGAACATTACCTTTTTCCACATCTCTACTACACTAGCTGCATATGCCAGTATGTGAATATATTTATGTTTGTGGTCCTGGTTGATCTTAGCACCTGGCTTAAACAATGACTGCATGAAGAGGTCCAGAAAGGCAGGAACTCGAATCTGTGAAGAAAAAGAATGGTTTATTAGAGCCTGGGAACTATGAGAGGCGACTAAAAATATAGTTTTTGCATCTGATATAACGAGATGTAACACATTCTCCCTTGGGAGTAGGTCAGATAGTTTTTCTGAAAAGACTTTTGACAAAAAGAAAACCCAAACAACCAAAAAAAAAGAAACGACAGAGTTACAGACTATATCGCTAAGGTATCGAAATGCCATTTGTTAATAAAACCCATGTTAGAACAAGGTAGTGAGAAATGTGAAACATGCTATTTAGGCCTGCTTATAACAAATTTCAAAACTGGGTGGGTATTTTAATAATTTTTTGTTTTTTTTGTTAAAAAAGTTAATTAGTTCCTTGCCATCTATAAAGAACTTCTCCTATTGAGAAGTTCTTCAATGAATTTAATTATATGTGAAAAGACAACTTGGAATGATTTAAAAAAAAAAAAAAAAAAATCAATCAAGAAGCTAACACAAAACAGAGTACAAGCCAGAGTTTCACATGTAGGCATCACTTAAAATTAGAGGGGTGAGTCCAAATGCTAACTTCTATTTTGTGCCAAAAGGGCACTTAGCACAACAAGACCTCGTATTTCTGAGCATTACTGAATTTTCAGATGTTACAAAAAGATAACTACTAACCAGTTCTACTGGAGGTGGGTCCATGCTTGTAAACATTTTGAACAGGACAGTGATATCTGCTGGATTCAGAGCTCCTTTGGACAACATCGCACCAAGAGCCTGACATGCTCGTGGATAGGAGGCTGCAGTACCCAATGCTAAAGTGATCTGACTAGCATCATGGCCTCTAGATGAAGAGCAAACATACATAACAGCTTATTTTCTGAATTTGGACATTTTAGTAAGATTTTAGCCTCACTAAGTTAATAGGGCATGTAAGGCCTTCAGGCAGAACGCCTTATCCTGGGCAGTTATAGAAACAAGCCTGTACTTCCCTTATTTGTTTCTAAAATATTCGTAGAACAACAAAAACATTATTTTAATAGACAGAAACTTCAGTTCTTTGCTCTTCTTATTTCAGGTCTCCCAGGACACAACACTGAACTTTTCTGTCGCTCTATGAATTAAAGCTTGCTACAAGAACTGCTCAGTTGCAGCTAAGGATTCTCCTTTTGCTGGTAAAAGGTAATCAAGAATGAGCAGAAGACAGCAGTTTACAAATTCTGGTGACTTACTCATCACTAATAATATAACTGACACTTACTTCTCGTGAGCATATCGCTGAACCTCCTGAGCAATCCGTCTGACAGCGGACCCTCCTTGCTCTTCTTGAGCCAATATGGACATCATAGATTGAGCAAAAAGGTAAGTGTGTTCTCCATGGCACACCATCTTCTGTGAAAGTACGCATCAAAATGTTACCAGTCAACAAGAAACATGCAAGAACGCTTCTGCGATTACACTGCCACAACAGCAAAGATTTCATTGAAATCTACTAATCAAAGGAAAACAAACAAACAAACAAACCCCCCACACAAACAACTACAAAAGAAAACCAAAAACCCAACACCCAAGAAGAAAGTACAGAAAAGCATAGTATCACTATGCATTGATACCATGCAAGAAGAGATGCTGAAATGAGAACTTTGTTTCTTAAATGCCAAAACTGAGAGGAAATTCTACCCTACTTACACTCAGTACTTTCCTCGCAATATTTAAAAAGTAAGAGAAGTAAAAAGCTATTCAAAAATCATTATGCTGTTTCTCAACACAGAACATATGCTGGGTTGATTCAGATGGCAACTTTCACACTGATGTGGATGATAAAACAATTATTTTAATTTGCCAGGGGACTAACCAGACTGATCTCTAGATCTTGCATTAAATGTGAAAGACAACAGTTCTACCTTCACCTTTTTACAATCCATTTCCTAAATATCAGAAGTGTGACATAAGCAACCCAAGGAATTCTTTGGCACAGACTGATCAAAAAAGCACAAATTTCTATTTTTGAACTCATATATACCTTCTTTTCATAAGATTTTGTAAGACTTGATAAGATGTCAAGATTCTTTATAATCCTGTAGTGATTTGCATACCCTAACAAGAAAGGAAAACCTTCTCTTCTTTCCACGTAACAAGGCAAAAAACTTACAGCAAACTCAGGGAGATTTTTTTCAAGGTTTTCTTCTCCTCCATCTAAAATTGTTGCCAGAGATGTACGCAGGACTCTGGAAAATACTTCCAGTTGCTGACATGCTGTTGAAACACTGGTTATTTCCCCCTGATATCCAGCATCAGATATAAGCTATAAAACCAAAAACACCACAGAAAACTTGTATTATTTATATTTCAGATATCCTAACAAGTCTAGAAGAACAGACAGAATGTAAGATTTGCTTCTGCATACACTTGCTGGAATTCACATTCATCTTTTAGACTACAGAAAAGGAAACTGATAGAGATGTAGCAAAAAGAAAGTAAACTGTAACGATATAAGAATACTTCAGACCACACCAATATATAACATTCCTTCTCTGTCACAGAAACATACAAAACTGATTGAAATGCTCCACTGCACCAGAAATCCAGAATTTTCAAACACAGATCAAAGAAAAAAAAAAACAAACAACAAAACAGAACCACCCCAACAAAACAAAAAACACCCCCCCCCAAAAAAGCTCAAAAAGCAGTACTTCAGACTGGGAAACTATACTTACTGCTTGCAATCTGTAACAGAATTCCTCCCACCAATATGTATTTGTACTGTTCTGACATTTGAATAAGCAGTGTTATGCAGGAATACATAACAGACACAGGCAAGACCTCAGCCAATATTTGGTGCCAGAACAATTAGCCCTTTATGGATATTCTCATTTATTGGACTTGAGTATACTACCTTAACAGTAAAATTAAGCATTAAACAGTCAGGATGGGCTTCTGCCAACTTGTAAAAGAGATCTCTCCACGTAGTATGTGCTATCATCTGCTCAAGCCAGGCTGGAGTCTGAAAAGATCAGAGCAATAAAGAGAAATGTAAGAATATCTAGTTGTCAAGATCATTAAAAGCCTTTTACCTCTCAGGAGTCCTGCGAGTTGCTATACAGGACTTTATTACAAAGGAGGATGCAGTCAAAGTTTCTAAGTTCTCTAAGCCTCTGAGGACTCCCATGAGACAGTTGGTTTTCTGAAACCAGTTGTTTCTTAACCAAAAAGCTTTGAAGATACAATTTCCCTTCCCCCACCATCTACTACTCCATCGGATCAAGGCATCTGTGTAGGATCCACTCGTGTAAAGACAGCAACACGGATTCCATGCACACCTCTCCTTCCTCTGTAAAGATGGAATCTGCTTTCCGAGGGTCAAAATGCTTGATAAGTAAGCTCTTTAAATGGTTTTCTACAGTCTCCTGAACTTGCACTGGCTCAACACCTGTATAGAAGGAACAAAAAACTTGGCAGATGCAATCCAATCAAACATAGCAGCAACATCTTCAATTTTTCAATAAGAACAGAAACTACTCAGAAATTTATCAACACACAGAAGACGAGAGGAGAGCCATCAGTTCTACTATCAAGCCAAAATTAAACAGACAGATTTAGAGATTCTCAGTCTTTTTTCCTAAATGCAGACTGTTCAGGGTTGCAGGCAGGTTACACTAGTCCTTTTCTTCTTGTTCTCTTAATCAGTCACGCAAACAGCAATGCCAGTCATCTCACAAGACTGCTACTGGGTGCGATGCCAAAATGCATGTATCTTAAACACAAAAGGGATTACCACGGTTGGTGCATAAACCCGCCTTACTACAAACTGAAGTCCATCCTTTTAATATATTGGTTAGCAGCAGCTTTGATAGTAGTAATAAGCAGTTCTAAATTTCTGAGATCAGACTATAGTAATTCCAATAATTTGCAAACAAAAGTTTATACTAGCTAAGCACAAAGATACCATAAGATAATGCTCAACATTGGAACCAGATGATCTTTAAGGCCCCTTCCAACCTAAACCATTCCACGTCTTGCAAGAGGTTGCTGAAGAATTCATAAGCAGACTGGCAATACGGAATTCTCGTCTCAGAGAATACAGGCATCCATGAGACTTTTCCATCTAACCACTGATACGGAATAGTAACTAGTAATAAGGTAATTGTTTTTCAATATTAATTATATAATACTAGTGCAAAATACCAAATATTGCTAACACCACCTACATAACAGTGACCTTGTGCGTGAAAACAAAAAGACACTATAGTTTATGCAGTTGCTTCAACTATATTGTGTGGGCATTAAAAACATGAATTAACAGATTACTTATTCTCTGAGCAGAATAAATGTATTATTATAAAGAATAAAGACAACCTTATAATGATCCACTTCCTGAGTATGAACAAATTTGTCACTAATTCAGATATTTCTGACAAAAGAAAGGCTATAGACCCAAATTATACTGTATCACTTATCATACCTGTTTGAATGAGCCACTCTGCCAGCAAATTTACAGTCTGTGCCACTGCAGTGTAGTTTTCAGAGAGGAGCTGGATAACATTCTCTGGAGAACCTCCTGCTTGGAAATATCTGATGAAAGGATTGGAAAAGAACTATTTGAAAATCATATTAAAAAACCAAAACCAACTGAACTCTAAACAAAGGGAAAACAATAGCATCATTTATCTATTTTCACACACACTTCCATACAAAGTGATAACACTACATAGAGTCATAGAGTAGTTTGGGTTGGAAGGGACCTTTAAAGGCCATCTAGTCCAACCCCCTGCCATGGACAGGGACATCTTCAACTAGACCAGGCTGCTCAGAGCCTCGTCCAACCTGCCCTGGAATGTTTCCAGGGATGGGGCACCCACCACCAATCTGGGCATCCTGGCCACCACCCCACCACCAGTGCAAAAAATTTCTTCCTTATATCTAGTTGAAATCTCCCCTCTTTTAGTTTAAAACCATTACCCCTTGTCCAATTGCTACAGGCCCTATCTACGCTACAGGCATCTGTAACACATAACACGCATGTGGTTATACTCACCTCTTTAACGTGTTAAATATAGACGGCTCCATTATATAGTCTGGGGTTGAAAATTTCTTCAGGCATTCTTGCTGGACTTCAGCATCATCTTCCCCCTCTCCATCATCATCATCTTGCTATCGCAAGCACAGCCAGGTCAGCCAACTCCCCTCCCGTTTCCCCCCTCCGCTCCCATATTGGGGCTATTTTTGCCCACGGAAACTCACACACCGCAGTTTACCAAGCAAGCGACCTGCTCCCCAGGCAAACACGGCTTCTTAACCGAGAAGGCGCAAACCCAACACCGCCTTCCAGTTGCTTTCCTCCTTCACCCGCCCAAGCCCCAGGCCCCACCGCAGCGCGGCCTTCCCCGCCCGCCCCCGCCCGGCGCCCCAGGCGCGGCTGCCCCCGCCTGCAGGGCGAGAGGGCCCGGGCGCTCCTCCGG
>VZSZ01001641.1:62163-105306 GCA_013398815.1 Ibidorhyncha struthersii | reverse complement strand
GGGGGGGGGATAAAGTCAGCGGGGAAAAAGAAGGCAATGGGCATTTAAAAGCACACCTCCCTGCCCTGCAAAACCTCCCGAAGCCTCCCAGCGCGGCGGCCGTAGGATGGGGGCTGCACGGGAGGAGGGAAGAATGGGCAGTGTTGCTCTTCTGGCTGCAGTTGTGCAAGAGCCGCGTCCTCGCACCGTGTGGAGCGTGAGGAGGACGAGGGAACAACAGCAGCAAGTCGATAGTAATGATCAAATGTTACGGTAGAATTAAAAAACCTAACAAGTGGGGGAAAAAGAAGAATAGGAAAGGTAACTTCGATGGAACAGAGGGGTAAGATTTTCAGGACCAGATTTTAGCGGTGAAGTTTTAGGACCAGCATTGGTGTAACTCTGTGTACCCCAAACTTCCTTTTTCTCATTGGAAACAAAATCTTTTGGGGTTACTTTTAGCCTAAGACAAAATCCTGAAGATTTTGATCTAAAAAAGTCTTAATAAACCAACTGTAGTCCCTACAGATAACACTGTTGGCGTTGCGGCTGCTCGTGTCATGCCGGGGCAGCAGACAGGTCTGTGCTGCGTGAGCAGAGTTCCTCGTTTGTGAGGCTCTCGGCCGTCGGGAAGCACGCGGGGCAGCCTGGCGCGGGGCAGCCTGGCGCGGGGCAGCCTGCCGCAGGATCCGCTGCCCTGTAGTGAGGCTGGCTCCCAGAGCGCTGGCGGTGCTCACCACGGGGCCTCGCCGTAGCCCTTCCTGCGGTCCCGACGGAGACGGGCTGAGCTGGGGTGCTGCCCGAAGGCCACAGGCCAGGAGGGCCCCCCGCGAAGGGAGGGACTAGGGAGGTACAGACGGATGAGGAGGGGATAAATCTAAAATGAAGACTGATCATACAAGCTGACCTTAGGCAAGGAGACGAGCATTACTGAAATGGAGACCACGTGAGAGAAACAGAGTCCCTTTGTCTCTCTTCAGATGGACTCCGGCTCTTCAGTTGTGTAAGAGTTTAACTGTGAGAAAGGGGAGGATGAGAGTGTGTTCTGGGATTTGGAGGGCAGCCAAGAGCATTGCTGATTAATTATTTAAAAGGTCCTTTATTCTCATTCAGTTTCTAACTGAAAAATAGCGAAAAGAAATTACATAGTCCTCCATGCAGTCCATGAAATCGCTGGGTAGGAAAGGCCAAAAAACCCTGTTCAGAAATAAGCTGTCACAGGATCTTCAAGAGACATGGTCCTTGTTCAAGTGTGGTCACTGTACTAGTTAAAGGGATTACTGCACTTAAAATTTCAGTATAGAAAATATACGGCACCACCTGAACTGCAGCAGAGCACGAGTTGCGCTGTCATATGCTACAGTGGTGAAGCAACCCTTTCCGAAACATTTCTTCAAAATTTTTGTGAGCCCACGATAATGTTCTTTTTGCTCTGTCAACAGAAAGGACAAGAGGCTTTTTCAGAATAAAAGGCATGGATTGAAGTAGAGGCACAGCGGACACATTCTCTGCCTGTGCTAGACGATTGCTCGATTGCCTGCAGTCCGGAAGACAGTAAGGTAACGTGTGAACGCTTATGGAAGCACTGGCCATTTTTTATGAGGAAAGAACTGGGAGTGAAGTGACAGGCTGAGGCTGCAGGCCAATGGAAATATCCTTGAGAAAAAGTTTTTGGCTCATCTCCATTTAGTTAGCGGGCAATTTCCATCTCGTAGACGTGAGAAAATAATAGCGTACTTGGAACAGACAGTGTGATTAACCAGTCAGAACTCCTAAGAAAATACCAGACCCGAATTTAATCTAGCCCAAACCAAGAAAGAAAAAGTATTTTCTGAGAGTCAAATCAGAAACATCTATATACCTCCTGTGCTTCATCTGCTCTTTCTTTTTGGCTTGTAATGATGTAGTGTTATAAGATGCCAGACAAGTTCTCTGAAGGTGATTTCAGAGTAACTAGTATATTACCCTAACAGAAGGTTCAGAAAATTTAATTTAATTGGCGAAGAAGTGAATCCAGAACTTAACTAACATTCCAATGAAACTGGATGGGAAAACCACAAAACCAAGACTTTGTGAGGCTTAGGAGGAGATCCTAGTTCTTTACAGAAGGCTCAAATAAATTCACTTTGTACAACAGATGTCTTTATATATGTAGGAGAGGCTTCCTTCCATTGACTGAAATTTGCTGTGCATCTCCTAGGTAGGATATTTGGATCTTAAGTCTGGAGAATTTCATTGTGCCATGGGCTTATGGCCCGAAGTAGTACATGTTGGCTTCAGTAAAGCAGCTTCAGAGCAGGTAAAAGTTTTGTCTAGTGACAACAGTTGGACTTGTAGGACTTCAATAGGAATTATGCTACAAAACTTACTGCTTAGTTGAGTAGAAGGGAACAGTCCACAGCACCAGCTGCCAGCGAGAGACGTAGTGGTATTGGACATTAATGATACTAGTAGTTTCAGTGTTGGAATCTTAAAAATAGAAGTTCTTTTGCCTTTATATATTTACATCTCTTTATTGTGATTGCAGTAACAGAAAACGGTATTTTTTTTTTAATATATAAAGAACGAACAATACCCAAAGCATTTACTTTCAACTTTCCTTGAGGAGAAAACTAGGGACCTGTGATAGAGCCAGACATTCGCTGAATAGCCCTTTGCAGAAGAATTGCAATATCCGAGCTTTCCCCACTTCAGGTCAATAAACAAGAGGCAAAGTCAGATCAAAACGAACAGTTTCAAGGTATAATTTAAACGGGGGTGAAACACTAAATGTACCAGAAATTGATTTTGCAAACAAAACTTTTACAACTTTGAATGGAAACAATGTTGGTTGTCTTCTTGGGTTTAACTGTGTTCTCCCATACAGATTTGTGTTTTGCAAAGTTTTAGTGAAACGTTCTTAAGTAAAAGCACTTAGATTTACCTGAATGTCCCTGAAAGATTTTATTATCCAGCAAATGAATGCAACAAATTTTTCCCTAAATGCATGTTTGACTACATTTTGTGTGTAGAATATTGAGTCACAGTTCGCATCTAATGAAATTTTGATGAAGCAGCAATGAGGCAGTGAGCATATTAAAGATAAAATTTTGAGCCCCATAAATATACTATGAAGGCCAGCCTCGGAGTCTCGGCTGCATGCTTTGAAGAAGCTGTAAAGGCATCCTGGAAAGTAGATGTGTGTGAAGGAGAGCCAGAACTACAGAAATGTGGAAAACTACCTTATTTTTTCTTTTTTTTTTTTTTTTATTTAACAGAAGTGAAGGGTGGTTTCATAAAGGTTGGGAATGGCTCTTCTAAGGGAGTAAAGAATAAACCAAGTATCAAATGCTTAAGTTTCAGTTCCACCCAACTATCAAAATTTGCTTGATTTTGGGGCGAATTACTTAACAACTGCACTTCAAGATTTCCTACCTAAAGAAGGGCTGAATACAATACGGCTCATGAAAACATCCAACTTCATTTGGTTCCTTCCTAGAATAAAAGTCCCAAACAGGAGAGCCAACTTCCAACAAAACTGTTTGCCTTTTATTCATGTGTTTTCTAAAAATATCCACCCTGACCTTCTCTGTATGCTAACTGCCTCTGCTCCTTGCCCTTTACAAATTCTTTTAGCATAAATTTGTATTTCATAATCATTAGCCCTTTACAAATCAGCCAATACATTCAACTAGAGATAAGGTAGTAACTTTCAAATTGAGTAGGAAATTACAGCAGCATCAAGTTAATGAGTTTTGGCTAGAGTTCTTTCTTCTCAAGCAGAACCTCAAGATTAAGCAATTTTCTTCGTACCTTCAGATTCAGGATTCACGATTACTGGTAGCAGCGTTATTCCAGACACTGAACACCATGACGCTTTGCTAGGTAACTGAGAAGTATTCTCAGACTGAGACAAAACAAGGTGGTTTTTAGCTTGCTGACTTAAGGTCATTCTAGTCTCCTTCAAACATCAACTTAAAAGTTGGAACTCTATTTATATACTGTGGATTGCTTAAAAGCATAGCCTCACAATGCCCCGGGTACTTTTCAAGAGGAGCCTATAGTAGAAACATTTTCTTGCTTCAAAGCAAGTACTGATCATTAAACTTACACTTCACTGAAGTATCTCCCAGTTCTATCACGTATGCAGTAAGGGCTTTGTTTGCAGTTCCTCACTTGGGGATATCCTGGCCTTTTAGATAAATACATTCTCTGACCTTGCACATTTGTACAAGGATCCCAAACTGGGTCACTTACCTGGGGAATGAAGAATTCCCCCCATAAACATACTTTTCAGTGTCCAAGGTGATGGATTTAAGAGTCTTGTTTATCTAGCTTGCCCTAGTTCCTTTGAACTGATTTCAGTGAGGTTGTCTCACAACTTTCTTTCCTAGCTGCTCTATTCTCTCTTACCAACCGTACACATTCTACGAGTAGGTGGGGTGGGCGGGTGTGAGGACAGGAGAAAGCAGCTGAATCCAAAGGTATCAGGTTTTGGGCTATGACGCTGGACAGAACAACTGGTTGTAAGCTCCCCAGTTTGAAATCACCAGTAGGTTAACAAGAGCCGTTGCCTGCAGCAGCACTGGGCTTCCAGTCTGTCTTACACAGAGGAACCTCGGTAGCCCAGCAGAGTTTTGCCCTGTGGGAAACAGAACTCAAGGTTAGCACCCAAACTTCCATGAAATCTGTTACTTCATTTTGGATGTCGTGCCTTCAAGCAGAAATTATTGAGAATTGAGATTAAAAATACTGAACTACATATGAATCATCACAGGCGCGTCAGGAAAGACACGCTGTCTCAGGGGCTCTAGCTTAATTAATAGTTTGAGGTCTTACACAGACGTGTATTTAGTTCTATCACCCAGCCCCTTCATTCGTCTTTTTATGGAAGCTCTTCTGATCCTGCCACAGAAAACCGGTAATGCAGTGACAAAGAACTGGAACGGGCACCCTCTGCTGCGTGCCAGTCACAAGCCTGAGGCGGGAATTCAGAGCCCTTGCACAGCACCGCCTTTCCCTGCCTGATCTCTGCTGGCACACTAGTGCTTTAATTGCAAGAATGATACTGTTCCAAAGTCGTATCAAATACCAGAAAACTACAAATAGAAACACTGTACTTCACTATTAATAATTCACATAAAAGTCAGCCTAAACCCGTTGGTTTGCATAACAGAACAACAGAACCAAGAGAATTCCCAACATCAGTACCTCTGCCTAAGCTTGTTCTTTTTCCAAACTTGAGTAGCAGAATATTAAAAAAAAGTATTAGCCAACTGATTTACTAAAACAACTGGGTAAATTAAAGTGAAGACATACATTCGCATTTTAATTTTGAATTTGCTTACATTTCTCTACTGGTACCCCAGCCTTAGAAAGCACGTTATGTTACAGAAAAAACCTAATGTCAGCATCTTCTCCCTCAAAAATACATCATTCTCTCTGTATTTGGGACAATGTTTAAAGGCTTTATTTTGTCCTGTCATTAAAATAAAGATTTCTGAGGCAGACTTCCTAAGTGAAAAAAATTAGGAAAAATCTGTAAATTCTGGTTTGGTGGGTTTTTTTGTTTTTCTTCAAAAGAAAATTTTCTGTGACATATTTGGTCAGTTACCCCTTGTTGCAGAGGTGTTGGTGAGCACTTGCTGTTGTTAACCTAGAGAAGAACTCCCTCTTTTTTCCACAGAACCAGGCTAAGTTTATAGGACCCAGAAGTTAGAACCTCCCCCCACCTATTATTTTTATGTTTAATGCAGTGAGAGATTAGTTTGCCTCCCCAACTCCTCCCAAGTTGCTTTTCCAAGTAGACTTGTGCTTCAAACTGCACCCATTTTGCTCAGCTCAGTACATTGAAAGTAGACAGGGTAAAAAGCAGTTTTTACTTTTAATAAGATGAGAATCAGGTTTGAAAACAATTAATTACGAAGCCAGTACTCACGGCTGAAATTTTAGCAATCTCTGCAATACAGTAAAATACTCTAAAGCAGTTTACCTACCCACTAACTGAAACACATCCACTCACAGCATTTAAGCTAACTGGTTATGACCAGGATTAAAATAGGTTCACTCTTGGAATTTCTATCTTGTCAGTCACCAAAGAGATTTTTCAGTGTAACGGCTTTCATCAGCAGAGGTTCAGAAATCCCCTTTGTAGCTTATTTTATTTACAAAGACACTTCAAAGTTTGTCATAGAACACCAAGACTTTTTCCCATGGGATGAATTTTCAGCAATAGCAAGCTGAGGAAGAAGGGTACAGTTTTGGTTTTGGACTGCAAACAGATGTTTGCTTGTAGGTATTTTTACTGTTCTACAAACTCAACATGTATTTTTGGGATGAAGACCTATTCCTGTGTGAGATTTTCACTGATGGTAATCCATGGCCCTGATCCTGCTTCTTACACTTAGCAGGAATTCCATCATCTACTTCCACGGAAGAGGGCTTACGAGTGCCAGCATTGTTAGGAATACTCATAGCACGCTGGGGACAGGAGAGAACTTGTTCTCTTCCAGAGTAAGTTACAGAATTTTTTAACTTATAACAACTTTATCAATCTTAGACATTTGTATAGCACCGATCACCAACAGTATTATCACTAAGGCACTGGTACTCAGCTGGCCTGGGGTCTGTCTCTGCATCTGCGCTCTGTTTCCTGTGTAATCACACTTTTGTCTTTTGTTTTTCCCAGTACGTAATTTTCAACACTGGAAAATAGGACAGAATACAAAACATCCTACATCATTTACAGGAATATTGCGCCATGACTAATTACAAGGTGCTCAGATTCTAAAGGGATGAACATTAATATTACTGTGCATAGATTTACTGGTAAAAGAAAATTATGCTGCAGGTATCAGTTATGTGCAACACGCTGGAACAGAACTGGCTTCAGTTCCTCTAGAGTTAACGACATACTCCAAGTTAAATCCTATCCTTGATGCCATGATTCAAAATAGTTTTTAGATAAATGAAGATAAGCCCTCAGGGCTCCTGTCTACGACAACCGATCCAGCGTGCCTTCATACGCTTCTGCATCAAAGGGTGCTCCCAACAACTTCCAAAGCTCCAGTTTCAGCCTCTCAGAGAGCAGGTTTTGATGCTTTCAGAAGTAGCTGAATCTTTTTTTAGTCTGTAGTGGATTTACCTCCACACATTATTAAAAAAAAACCCTTCAGGAGTTATCACTGTTCTGCTGCATCACACTGGCTGCTGAATGTGCATACTGAGGTACAAATTACTAAAAGTTCTTGGGTTGAAATAAGTTGCTGCAAATGCACAGTAGCTGATTTTGAAACCACATCATCTCTACAATTTATTATTATTTTTACAAAATACCCAAAGTGATCAGACCATATTGTAGGTTACTGGCTTGCCAAAAGTTATGTTTTAAAATCAAAACCATTTCTGAGTTACAGAAGTGCCAAAACCAATCTCGAACCAGGTTTCTTCGTTGTTTTTGTTGTTTTTTTTTTAAACCAACCCGCATCCAACAAAACAGTTGTGTAACTTAAAACAGAAACAAGAGTTTGTGTTGGAAACTGTTTAAAAACCAACCCACCAAATCATGCTTGAGCAGAAGCAGCCTCGTATGGCAAAGATTTAGCTTAGGGCAGTTCAGTGCCAAGATATAGACCCTCTATGGGTTTATAATGGAAATACTGACACAACCTCAACTACAGTGATGCAAATGTGCCCTAAAACACTGTATTTGCTTTTATTAATAAAAGTGGTAGTGTTTACATTTGCAGGTATCTTACACTTCAGCATCATGATGAATACTGAGTAGAATGAGTTAAGTTTTGGCTGTAAGGTCAGAAGTTTCCAAACAGATGAATGAGACAGAAGTGAAGTCCTCAATCATGAAAACAAGAAGTTCAAATAAATAAATAAAACAAAACTAGGAAATATGGGTAAGCATTAGGTTGGAATGGTTCAATTAACTGCAAATTATGGCCACTAAATTAGAGACAGAAGAAAACAGTTACTTATTAAATAGCAAGCATTAAAGCTTTATGGTTTTGTATTAAAAAAAAAAAAAAAAGAAAGCTGTTAAAAATAAGACTTGCATTTACCAGGCCACTGAACTGCATGGAGTAATAGACTAACAAAGGCAATACGGAGACATTAAGACACACACACGCTCCATACCTGTGCAACTCAACCATATTCAAAGCAATTGCCTTTTTCCTCACTTAAGGGGGGTGGGGAAGCATCCTAAACATTTCTGTTCGTGTAAAGCTTTAGGTTTCTTAAACTGTTGCTGTCTTACACAGCTCCTTGTTAGTCTGTATCCTTCCCATTATCAGAGGAAGAAGCTGCTTCTTTCTGAACTTTTTTTAATGGAGGTGCTTTGTTTCTCTCCAATGAGAGATTACATTCCTTACACTACTACAGGTTTTCCCCATTTAGAGATTTGGTGTTTACACCAACTCCTCCTAGGCTTGAAAAGATAAGGGTTGGCACTAAATTAAACATTTTGGCTCCTGTAACTAAAATTAAGGCTCACAATGAACTTCCTTTCCACTATGTATGTCCCTTTCCTACCTGGTGGAAACATCAGCCCTTACCCTCCAGGCACTGGATACATTCTGAAATTGTAGGGCGCTTTTTCGGTCATGTTCTCCTACAGTTCTACCAAGTTCAGGTGGCAACTTTCTAAACCTGTGAACAGGAAAGATCATTTTCAATAGATGAGTAGCAACTGCAGCAAAATTTTTTAGATGATTTAGTGTCTTCTGGAAGATCACTAGTAATTCTGAATTAAGAGAGATGGGAGAGTAACTCCATCAAGACCCTGCTCTTCAGGGGAAGTGGACTATGTGATTAATTTACATTTAAAAGTTCAGCCACAAAAGCGATGGAAACTCACAATTCTGAAGAGTTGCAGTTCTTGGTATTAAAAAGGCATCTGATACCTGAAGCAAATCTAGCTGCACAGACATCACTGACCACACCCTAATTGTGATTTGAACGACCTCTTCCCAAAAAAGAAAGTTAACACAGTCTCCTGGGTGGAGGGGAGCTAGTGAGAAAGGCAAAGAGGCAAGTATTTTGGCGTTTGGTTTTTGTTTCTTCTGTTTTCCTTTTAAAGTCACTGCAGTAAGATCCCGATCAGTTTAGGGGTGTAAATGAAGGGGGAAGAGGGGTGTTTGAGTAATATAGGCTAACACTGTTCTAGATGTGTTATTACAGCTGTAATTTCTGACTCTGTACAAATTGTACACGTAGGTTTAGACACATGAAAAAGTAACACACTCACAGAGACATAAAACACCTAGGTATAAAATATAAAGCAGTGTAGTAGTTACTAAAATTACATGCTCTCTTATTGCTACAGTGATTTTTGCTCTTTTTCTTTTTACTGTACCACATGTTGTTCTAAGCATATAATTTGCATAAATTATTCAAGTTTAAGAAAAATCCACACATCTTCACTTTAAGCTACTTATATAGTTAATATAAAACAAAAAGGTTCTAAAGTATCTCTTTATTAAAAGAGAAATAAAAATGTCATTTGAAACTGGAGTTCAGTGGCCAAATCCAAGGGCAGTGCACACCTTGTCATTCTGGCAGGAGTCCGCCCGCGCAGTGCAGGGAGGGGAGGGCGGTCTGGCCCAGTCCAGAGACGGTCACCAGACCTGCACGATGCCCTGGGTGTCTGTTACTGTTCTGGTTTTGTCTTCAGCAAAAAGGACTATGAATGACCAAAGACTAACATTTATAATTTGTAGCAAAATTTGGTTTATGTAGAAACAAGCCATGTTTTGCATTTGGATAGAGATTTAAATGAATTAAAGCTAAAAATTAAAAAGCATGATGCTGCAACATCTGGTCACTTGTTGAAGACCTCACTTTTAAAGTGGTTAAGTTTGCACAATTTGTACTTTTTTCTTTTTTTTTCTTTTTTCTTTTTTTTTTTTTACTAAACAGTATTTTTCCTTCTTTTATAAACCAGAAAAACTAAACTACAGATAAATTTTCCCTACCTTGAGCTAATGCTGCAGATAGGGTTGACAAAGCTGTACAGCGCAATCAAACATACTTACATCTTAGCTCATTGTACAGGTACAGCCATAATCAAGGCACAAAGATCTTCTACAAGTTATTTTTTTTCAATAAAGTTGTACAAAATAATACATTTTACAGTCTGTACAAGAATAATAATCCAGCAGTAAAATAAAAAATGAGGGGAGGGAAGAAGAGAAAGAAGGGAAAGACTGTGAGGACTACAGTCCAGATAATGATTTTTATAGCAGACGGGATCATCGGTGGACAAACTGAAAACAGTGTGTGGTTAACTCTTTCTGCAATCACAGGCCATACGCAGTTCAATTCATAAATGTCCATGGTTGTCTTTAGACCACCACGACTGGTTTTAAAAATACCCTTCTGAAAGGTAGCAGTTGGTTTTTGCACTGTCTAGGTCTGTTGTCGAATTGTCAGTATTTCCGTTCAAAGCCACATTACAGTCAGAGAACCAAACTCAAGTGTCTGTCTTCAAACTTGGTCTGTGACTTGGCACCTTCTTTAGTCTGATGCAGTGAGTGATACAAAGTGGAGATCACGGGTTATATGATTATGCCCACAACAGTGCTAAATTACCTAAAGTTTTCTCTCCCCAATTTTTGTTTTATCTTTTAATTTTTTATCCCCAATTCTTTCAGGTGCTCCACATTCAGGGCTTTTAATTAATTAGCTTTTATTTCTTTTTTTTTTTCCTCTGTTTTGTTAATAACAGTGTTAGGGAATCCTCATGGAAATGGCCTTTTAAGTGTTAGGGGCCATCTCAAACTGTCCGAGGGGTACAGAAGCAAGCTTAGAAGTGCTGCTATTGTCCAGCAAGGAGAAAAAGTTGAGGGGTGCAAATCAATGGGAGATTCAAACAGTTCTCTTCCACCCTATGTGGGCAAGGGTGTTTTTTTTTTCTTTTTTAATAAGGAATAAGGAGTCCAAAACACAGAAAAAAGTGCTCTCCATCACAACAACTCGTATTGGCGAAGGTGCATGCGCTGAATAATGTCCCGACAGTCATTGAAAACCCTCCGGATGTTCTCTGTATCCACTGCACACGTGAAGTGAGGATAGCAATAGTGCCTTCCATCGCCACTTGCTGTGCTGATTCTCTGTTAAATGCAAGAGAGAGATACTGGGTTAAAATAAAACTGACTGCGGAAAACGAACATATTCTCAAAACTCAGGAGAATTAAGGTTGAGATACGTATGCGTGAGTGGTGTTTGAAGGGTGTAACTAAGCAGCAAAATGCCCACAATTTTTCACTCTCACCTAAAACATGAAATCTAAAATGATCAGAATTACACGGTGAGAAGGTCACTGCATCCTGGGGAATTTCAGAGTTGAACGAGAACTCAAGAAAGTGCTATTATTTGTATGCAGCTTTGGTGAATTTAGCCACGCAACTCCTAGTCAATCTGTCCATGAAGAAAGTTGGATTTCGCCTCCTTGTACAAGGTTTTATCCCTACTTTACACTCACAGAAAGCCTCCCACAAATTTTACTGTGCTCCATTTAAAAATGAGTCCACAATTTGATTGCCATGCTCACTGTTACCAGTAATTGTAATAATATTTAAAAAAAAAAATCTATGTCTATTATAGCTTCAGCTGACCAGTTATGGGAAAGATAATATGAACAGAACATTAATATTTTACAGATGATGTATCTTTTGATTAGTCTTTGTCTTTAGAAATAATGCACGGAATAAAAATCTGGCCCTATTAATAACAGCAGGACTTCCCTCATCATTCTATTTGAGGTTTCTTAATTCTCACCAATTCTTTTGTTATTTATTACGTACTGTGTCAACAAACAAATATCCGAAGAGCAGCTAACAAACAGCAGTAAAGCTCTTAAACGTAACAGTGCTCTGGGCAGTGTGGATGTTAAATATAAGCGACACAAAAAATGACAGCATTTTGCAATAGTAGAAGGTGTGTAAGACCTTGTATTTGAGAAGAATCACGTAAGAAATACTGAAAGGCAGGCAATACTTACAAGAAACTCGTCTCTAATAAAATACTTGGCCCTTGTAACTCTGGGATCCTCACCAGGCTCTGGTGTTGCTGATTAACAATAAAATAAGTATCTCATTAAAACAGGTGGTTTTGGTGATAGTGCCTAAAAATCATAACTAGTTCTGTTTTCTGCTCACATATGAGAGAAACGTACTTTGCAAAACTGACTATGAGATAAAACAAACCATAACATGTTATTTAAACCAGTAAGATTTTAGGAGAACGGAGGAGTATTACAGTGGCCATAGCACCAGGCATTTGGCAGGTCAGAGAAATGACCACAGATATGACAAAGGGGGAGGCCAGAGGACGCATTTGTCACAAGCATGCTGTGGTCTACACCAGCAAAGTAACAGGATTTCGGCATGGTGAAATTAAGTGTATAAAAGACAGGATTCTGTTGTTATTAATAACCTAAAATTTAACATTACAGTTTGGCTGAAAGACAATGAAGATTACATCTACTTAAGAGTTTTCAAGTCTTAGCTGAAATTATCAAAATCATTACAATCGTAATTAATAGGGAAATGATAAATTGTTAATAAAACTTTAAAATCTTACCATCATCTGGTGTAGTGTAGCGAGCAAATTCTGGAAAGTAGTCTTCAATTTTAGATTTCCCTGCCAAAACTTTCTCTGCTAGCAAATCTTGTTTATTCAGGAAAAGAATTACTGAAATGGTCCGTAGCCACCTGCAGAAAACGAGAAGGCACAGCTAGGATCATACAGCAAAAAGGAACTCCATCCAGTTCTGGAGACAACAGTTGTATGACGCAACAGAATAATTCTGAAAGGTTCCTTTTAGCCCTGAACCCCGTGGTGTGATTCCGGGCGTACACCCCCGAGTTCCGTGTGTGCGCGTCTAGCCTGGGCAACGAAAGTCACCCACTTCTACTGCTAACGCAGATACGTCAAATAGGTGAGCACATCCACTCTTCAGGGTGCTACTCCATCGCTGCTCTAATTACTTCAGCCTCAATATGGCAACTACCAATTTGTAACTCTCCGGAGCTTTCTTCAGCCAGAGGAGCGGATGAGACACTCACGCAGCAGCAGCTGTGGCCAGAGGAGCTCGGACTGCGCCGAGAGAAGCGAACCCCGCAGTGCAGGCTGCTCCTGGGGGTTAACCCTGGCAGGCAGCAGAGCACCCAGCCGCTCACTCACATTCCCCCTCAGTGGGATGGGGGAAGAGGAAAGGAGGAATAAAAGCAAGAAAATTTGGGGTTCAGGTTAAAATAAAATAAGTAATTGTTTAAAAAGTGAAGGTTAAGTGGAAGAGAGAAGAAGAAAAAAAGTGATGCAAAGGCTCACCACCTCCCGTGGGTAGACCGATACCCAGCAAGATGGCTAACCCTCCTAAACCCGCCTCTTTTTCCCTTTCAGCGCTGAGCGCAACCCTACGTGGTACGGAATACCGCTTTGGTTAGTTTGGGTCATCCGTGTCCTCTGCGTCCTCTCCCAGCCTACTGCGCACCCCCAGTCCATTCACCGGGGGCAGAATGGGAAACAGAGAAGCCACGATGCTCTGCAGACACTGCTCAGCACTAGCTACAACAGCCGCGAGTGTGTCAGCCGCACAAGTGTGTGTGTCAGCCGTGCGAGCATGTCAGCAGTACTCTTTCAGTCCAAATCTAAAAGATGGCACTGTATGAGCTGCCATGAAGAAAATGAACTCTGCCCTAGCCAGAGCCAGGCCCAGTACACGAGTCTCAACTATCGTGTAAGACAGGATTACTAATTTATGTGATATGAACAATGAAACTTCAATTCACAGACCTGTTGTTCCAGATACTCTTGAAGAGGTTTAGTGCTTCTTGAAGCCGATTGGTCTGATTGTCCTCTCGTATAACCATGTTGTAGCTACTGCTCGCCACCACAAATATGATAGCAGTCACATCTAAATCAAGAAATACCCATCAGTTAGTACCAAACTTCAGAAGAAATATCCAGGAATCCCAAAGTTCAATAAAAAGCTGCCAGACTTCCAGCCTCCTGAGAACAGGCTGGAATGCTATTGCTGATGGCTTTCTAGGTACCAGACATAAAAACCAGAAGTGAAGCAGCCATTAAAGCTAGGAAAGGCAGGTGACAGAACAGAAGCTGACAGAACGACAGAAAAAGTAGAAACTGGAGGAAGCTAAGAGGAGAATTTAAAGAAGATTTAAAAGGTGTAAAGAAATTCAGAACGCAACTCTGAGCTGTCAAGAGAAAGGACAGGGAGGCCCTCGGGGGAAGACCTCAAGACACACAGCACTTTTGATGTGAGTGAATAATAATAACAACAGTAGTAGATTGCTGTGAATTCGTGGTTAACTGCTCTGGTCCTCCCACAGTGCAGTGTACTGCTCAGAGACCCCCATCTCCATCCTGGGAGGCATTCCCACATCAGAATCCAGATGTCCATGTCCCTGCGGTGCTGTGCTGCTCCACAGCCCTGACACTGACTTCCAGCCTCAGCCACCTCGACAGCAGCAGTAGCAGAGATGAGTCAGACCATGAAGTGACAGGAAGAGGAAGGAGCAGAGGTAAAACCCAAACAAATCTGTTATTAACAGTGCAGCAGAAAATATTGCACAGGAGTTCCACACATATATGAATTGTTCAGGTGACGCTCTGTGACAGTAACTGTAGCAAAATACGATGAACTGTAAGTTGCATTCTGTGTGAGCTCTTCTGTAGTATCTCATTGTAACTTTACTACAAAAACGCAGACTTTTGCATAGCTTCATATGTATTTTGTCTAAACAACAAAGAAAAAGACAGAAGTATTTTCTCCAGCTCTAGCTTTAAAAAAACCTGAGTGGAGATAGGTTTCACATCTAAACAGAGCTAGAGTGAAATAAACAGCTGTAGTGAAGGTACATGCAACACTTCAGGATACACGCGAAACTACCTCACTTGAATTGTATGGGAGTTAAGAACATAATCACCGAACTAAACGGATGGGGACGTGAGTGTTAAGACTCCAGATCTTACAAAGTCCCTGCAGAGGTTTTAGGTCTTCCCGTACCTAGGCTGGGGCTATGAGGGCACTCTAAGGGATCCAGCTTATGCGCAGGTTACGCAAATGAGAGGACTGGTTTGTACGTTTTCAGAAAGGGCCTTCCCCACAGGGCTGTTTTTCAAGAAATTGTATTGTTAAGCATGGTTCCCTAGAAAAGTGCAGATTTATAAACTCCAACATAAACTTTTTCGATAAGGGCATTTTGGGGCTACACTACATACACAACGCTGTAGTGCATTACACACCGTGTGCGACACCACCTCTAACAAGACAGATGTTCCCAACAAGCTCATCCTGCATTAACGGGTCGGTGCTGATTCGGAAAGAAGCACCCATGACATAGTAACGTGGCTACAATTATGCACAAAAATACGATATTCTGGATTTATACATATATTAATTATCCTGTAATTGTATATTTTGCATGGGTACAAACATGTAAACCTTCACTCGGAAGATAGACTATAGCTTCGAACTTAACACTCACATAGCTGGGAAACAGTGTGCAGACCCACCACCAAAAAAAACTAATTAAATGAAGAGAGGGAAGCCCCAGAAAATGGACAACAACTATGTTAAGTTATCAAACTTGAATTCCTTTCCACCTGCATTCTCCCTAAAGATATTCTATGCAGTTACAGAAGTTTACAAGTCAAGAAAAATGCCATCCTCTATGACTATTCAGATAATTCCTTATCAAGCTACATGGAAAAGATGGCTTTTCACACAGTGAGAAAATTAAGATTGGGCATTAAAATTCTGCAGACTACTATTTTATAAAACAAACAAATTCTAATCATACCATTAAAACACTGGATCCATTTCCGGCGTTCATCTCGTTGCCCTCCAACATCAAACATACTAAGAAAAAGACAGAAATTGAGTCAGAATACGTTTTGTGTTCATTCCCCTCTCTTCCCCCCCCAAATGCAAACAGAAAATGTAAGAAATTTTAGGACTTCCATGTCATAGAAGCTAAAAGGAACTGAGGATTATGAGAACCCGAACAGGTATCAGTCCACCAACATATGCACACAGAGCTTTCATCACAAAATGTAACTGTGTTTACTTTCACTAATATCTACACTCGAAGGCAAGAAATTCTGGCGTATGTACACTGCAGGTTCGTTTTCACCCTTACAAGCGAAGACATTAAAAAAAAGATTCTACAACAAGTTATTTGCTGAAACGAGTATCACAGATCTAAAGTCAACAAGAGCAGACTAAACCTCAGCACTGTATTAAAATGAAAAAAAAAAAAAGCAGAAAAAACAATGATACTTACTGAAAATTTACTTTATCCACCTGAAACTTGGTTTCAAAAATTCCTGATGTCAAAACTCTGCATCTGAGAAGATCCTAGAGCATAACAGAAAAGTCATTGATTCAGCACAGATACTTCCCAATTCTCCACATATCCAGCAACAGAAATGAACACCTTTTACCCAGCGCCGACAGCGTATGTGGCGCTGCAGGAACAGGGAACAGCGTGGTATGAACCTGCGTTCACGTGTGCACACGTATGGGTGTGCTCAACTTCTGAAGTACATATGTGCTCCCGAGCAGGTTGTAAGCGCGAAGCTTGGAACAGGAGGAAACACATTCGGGCCACTTTGAGCAAACACAAGTGCTGAGAATAGCCCAGACCCACCCCATGAGATCAGATGATGCACTCGCAGATTTCAGTGGGGTTGTGGCACACAACAGCATCTTTAAACTACTACCACATAACTCCCAACCCCCGCAGACAGATCCCTCCCAAATGCTCAGTGCTTGGCTATTAAAAGAAATGTCTAGGTCTCAAAAGTTTCCATTTTTTCCTTCGAAGAACCAGGAGCTCAACCACTTAAATCTTACAAGAATTGGACTTTTCAAAGATAAAATATGAAATTTCCTGTAGAGACAAAAATGATAATCAGAACTTGTGAGCTACAAACAATTGAAATTGTTATAAGCGCTACAAAATCCTATTAAAACCAAACTGTATTGGCTTTTACGTTCTGTGTATTGCAAAGCAGTGGCGGCCATATACAGTGCCTCGTGGGTAACTCATCTACAAGAACCTCATTTGCATAGGCTGCAGACTGAGGACACAGTCCAATATAACTAACTGCAAAATACCACTTTGGATTCAACCAAAGTTTTATAATTTAGGAGTTAAAAGTTTTGGTGTTCTTCACAACGGGTCTAAATAGCAGAAAAATTGTAACATTTGCAGCAGACAACATCACATAAGCAGAACAGACTGTAAAAAAAATTATATGCACAATAAAAGCTCTGTTCTTACTATGTAGGTACCAAACTGGTTAGTCAAAGTCAAAACCACACAAAATCCAAAGGTTAGACAACACTGTTAAATCATTAAACAAATTGGCTACATTTTAACATCAGTTTTCTGATAGTAAATTATTGTCTGTTTTTTTAGTACTTGTATTGAAAGATGTATGTATTTAAACATTATGCTAAGTTATGTTTGAAATGGTTTGAAATTTTGAATGCTCCAACAAACAGAAGGAAATTTGGAAAACTGGACTGTCTGGAGCTCTGCGTCTCTAGAAGTCAATACAAGTAGGATATTACAGAAAAAAAAAAAAAAAGCAGTCACCCACCTCAAAGGAAAAAAAAAAGGGAAGGGAGTGATTTGATTATTGCACTCGGGAGTTCTTTTAGGAGAAAGACGTAACATCCCAGAGGATAATCCCACTGGGCTTTACAGGATGCCTGGGGGGAGATGCAGTGCAGTCCATGGTCTCAAACAAGCACTGCAAGTACTTGTGCTCACTGTCACTAACAGCAGTAAAAGTATGTAATTATTTTACTTAAGTAACTACTGAAATACTCACCCTACTTAAGTGATTACTATAAGTACATTGTAAGTACTATACTTAGTACTATATACGAAGTATAAGAAATTCAAGTTAAACTCCCTCCTGACACCCTTAGCCTCCAATATAAAACTGAATCTTGTTTTAAAGTTTCATATCGGAAGACTAGTTGCTTCAAATTTCAAATATAATAACCTGTACTTTTTAATATTTTGTTTCTTGAAAATAGAACGATTTCAGTGATAAAAATCCTCATTTATAAAAAACCTCAGATTTTTTAAAGGATGAATGATTTATTTATTCTTGAACAACTTTAAAGGATACAAACTGCTGTCTCTCTCCTCATCAATACTGTCTGTGAGAGTTTGGGTACGTTAATAGGTTTTTGGTTATTTATCCTGCAAAAGTATGCTAGATACTTAACTGCGTTATTTATGGGCAGAAAGTTAGGAATTTACATGTGATTTTGGATGAGGCGTTTGGTCCTAAAAGGATCCTCAGATTGTCTCTAACAAAATGAAAACTACAATTCCTATTCTGATTTAAAAAAAAAAACCAACCCAAACTTCTAACAAGGTTACTTTTACAAAACCTGGTTGGCAGTGGGAGCCAGTGGGGCTGAGGAGATACCAACCAGCTTTGTGCCAAAGAAAGTACGTGATGGTTGTTCAGCAATGAGGGCAAAACATTCATCACACGTTACTCAGTCAAATGGAGATTTGAGTTTCTGTGTCACAGAAACACGATGTAAGTCTTGAACCTCGGTGGAGTTTCATTTCACAGTACATTTAGATGGATAAACATCATCTCAATTCAAATGACAAAGTGATTTTTACTGGAATACCAAGTAGGTACATGGTAATACCTGTATTAGTGTCACAAATGGCAGTTAGAAAATTAATGAGATAGCCTCAAAGATGGAGAGGGCAGATAGATTGTGTCATTTCTTAGTAAGACTTTCCTTACCTGGTCAGACGGTGTGTACTCGTTTTGTTTGACTATGTCAATCTTGTCTAGAAAGCTGGGGAAAGGAAGGAGAGAGAGTGACTGTTCATTCTCCGGTTAGACAAACTATCAAACGCAGTAGTGACTGAGGGGTTCCCAGGCGGGATTTGTTGTATTTTAACGCCTCCGTTCAGAGAAGGCTGAACCTGATGCACCCGTGTGTAGGGGCAGCGTTTCCCCGCGCCGCCCGGCAGAGGGCCAAACCCAGAGCTTCGTCCACCAGCTCTGGTCATCCCACTCCAGCCCCGCCGCCCACACACCGACTGGGCGTTTCGTTTGGGTAATTTATTCATATAAATTGGGCCATACAATCTGCTGCTAACAGTAAGCAATGACTCAAATAAATTGCCTACAGGTAATTTTCCTGAAAGTAAGGTGAATATTTTAAAAAATTTACTGTCCCTATAATTCGTTTAAATAAATGAAATCCCCGAACCAATTTCCTTACAAGTTCAGTTAAACAAGAAAGAATACTGATTTTTCTGTCAATTGTTGGTACCGGTTTTTCAATTTACTTTCTGGAGAAGTGGCAGTAGTAGGCCAAACAAAAGGTATAAAAAGATGTATTTTATTCAAATTCATTAGGCATTACCTAAAGAGGATATCCTGAAGTCTTTAAAATGCTTTTGCCAGTTAACTGTAACCTTCTAATTATCTTTCACTTCAACTCAAAGAGCAAAACTCTCAAGGAACCATCCGTTAACTGGCTCATTGCGGGGCGGCTCCGGCTTGGGGTGCTGCAAGCTGCAGGTTTGCTGCTGGTCGCGGCTGTGCCAGGCTGCCCGGCTCAGGCACTGCCATTTCAGCATTATTATTACTATTATTATTATTATTTAGGAGAGCTAGCAATGCTGCTACAGTTAACTTTACCCGTAACATTGATATTAATCACGGTCTTAAAACCAACACACTTGAAGTTTCCTTTTAAATTCCTTTGCAAGAATTCTTTTCTTTATGCAGCAGAAATCACAAAGAAAAGCTGTTTTCCCTTCCGATCCCTACACACGGGTAGATACGCTGAAAGCGCATTAACAACAGTCACAGGCACCCATTTAAAGGGGGGGGGAAGGGGAAAAGCTGCGTCTCGGATTCACAAATCAGAACCAAACCCCCATGAAACTCCGGGAGGGTCTGTCCCCTGCATCCCAACCAGCTCCAAACAGCCAACGAAAGCGGGGAAAGAGGAAAAATGATTGTATGTTTTAACAGCAGCTTCAGCGTAATGCCCTTTTCACCAGGAACTAGATGACCATCTTGCTTCAGAGACAAACAGAAAGTAATTTTTGTTTAGTCTCAATTACAAAATTTTAAATACATTAAGAAGTATCTCAGTAAACATGCTACTAAAAACATGTGAAAAAGTGTAAAGATCAGTTGCCATCATGAAAGGTGATGAGGAGACAGATACAGACGGATAAAACTGATGACAAATTGTGTTCTGCGACTTGCAAGCTGGATTTTTTCCTCATCCCTTCCGGGTTGTGAAGCAATTTTATTTTTCTTTTTTTAATCCAAAGGCAAAGAAGTAAAGCTCTTTGTTCAGTACACAGAGCATGTTAAATACGTACAACAATCATGAATTCCAACGTGTACATTACATTCTCCCCTAAGACCACAGTTTCAGAATCACATGGCAAATTCACAAGTCGGAGGGTGCTTGAAAAATGTTCAGACCGGACCACGTCCACAGGGGTATAAAGGCGATTACCACGACCAGCCGGCCTTGGGTACGGCCTTCACCTAAGCCCAACATTTCACGCAAGGTTCCACAGGAGGGGGATTTTGGTTTTGGTTTTTGTCCTGTTTTGTTTTTAAACACTCTGCTAATCAGCTTAATGGATTTTGGAAACTGACAATTAGAAAATGACAACAAGATATTGCTAAAACCTGGAACTGAAAGTACAAACCTCTTACTGTTGTTTATGCAGACTATTTTTAGGCCCATGATTTCCTTGAAAAACATCAGGCCCGCAGGAGCAGCAGCACTGTACTTGAGATGAATTCCAACAGCGATGTTCATGCCAGGTAAAACAAGTTCGAATGGAACAAACATTTCTTCTTCCCCCCAAACAAGCTCCAACATTCAGTAACATCTGACACTCATAACAATTCCCCTTCAAGAAGGAAGTCTCTCGCTGTGAGAGTTACCAGAAAACCCACCCTGCTTCCAGTGGCGTTGTAGGGAAAACGGAGCAAAGATTTCCTCCCGTGCACGCGCCTTTTCAGAGAGGTCTGCTCTAGCAACTGTAGAAAGGGGCTAAAGACATTAAACACCAGTTTGATTTTTTGCTCAAACACAAAGAAAGGGGATTATTCTTTCAGTCGGTCAACTGAAAAATAAACGTGTCTGCAAGGAGGAAAGAGTAGCAGAAATTCGATCTAGTCTGATACATCTAAAATAAGAAGCCACGGTGGGAGCATGAGAGTTCAGAAAAGATCAATATGCGACACTCGGAGACTTCTAAGTCCATGTTAGTCAAACCCACATAATTTATCCAGTAAATTAAACTAATAATCGAGCCAGATGAGAACAAAGCCTAATGCAAAATAAAAACAAATTCACCATCATTAATTTCTATTTTTAATTCTTGTTATGCTCTACCCAAAATGCAAGTGAGGCCACTTCAGTACTCCTTTGTGTGCTGAATTCACGGCTGTTAGGGATTGCTCTAAGTCTCCTGGAGATGTGCCCATCTACTGTGTCAGCAATGCATTGCACAGGAGAAAGAAAAGTGACCTTGCTGAAATAATTCAAATAAAACTGTCAAACCACGAAACCAAATTTTACACTGCGAGCAAGTCTTGCACCAAGTAACAAAGTCATTTTTTTCCTTCTGTAAAATTTTCCCAGAGATTCTATGGGAAAGCTGTTTTCCAGAAAGCAAATCATTCATTCAGCATCGCTGCCAGTTCTCACTTCAGGCCAGATTCTGGACATGACCAAATAACAGGATCAGTTATTGCTCTGCAAAATACTGTCACTTCATGTAAGGCACTTCTGCCTGTGTTGTAAAACATCAATACTGATATGACACGTTAAAAAAAAAAAAATTAAAAATAAAAAAGACTTTAGGTAACTTGCAGTCAGCAACACTGGAGAAGCAGCATCTAGGACAGCAGCAGATGCGTTCCGGAGATATTAAAATGAAAGTTATTAACAAAAATTTAAAACTATCTGAAATTAAAAATGTGCTTTATTTTTGGGTCCCTTTCTTCAGCTCGGGGAAGGAAAAACACAGGTGAAATGTTTTAAACAGATCTTTGTGAAGAATCAAGTGCCGTAATTTTAAGGGGTGCGCTTCGGAGGCAGACTTCATTCTGAGAACGCAGGAGCTTTCCTCGGCTCCTGCAGGTCAAAGGCATGAAGTCATACATGTATCCCCAATTCTTTCCAAATTTTTAATAAGCCTGTTATGTCAAAACCATGTCCCAATTTTCAGATCAAGATATATGCCAGCTACCGATTTATTGCAGAGTTCTGTCGTGCAGACAGTTGTTTTATCCCGATGTGGGGGGAATTTCCTGAATGAGCAGTGCTGCTCCATGCGAGGAACTGCAGCTTGTGCTCCTTTCTCCCCATGGCAGAGCCGTGCAACACATTCATCCACCTCCAGAAACACCACCACTTCCCCGTTTTGGGAAGAACAGGGAGGGGGAAAGCAGACTGCCTTTCCTTGAGCATTTCCTGACAGTCTTTTCAACAAACTGTAACTTGCAATTTTACTCTATGTGATCTGACGACATGGTTGCCAGACAAGATTTTTTTTTGGCTTTGTGAAGGGCAGCTTTTGTTTTCAGTCTAGAACACTGGAAAGGTCTCCTCAAACTGACAACACACCTATATTTGAAGAGCTTTATTTCCATCAGATTTTTTTTCTTTGGTCAAGTCATAACCTGAATTTGTATACAAGATGTCTCTCTCAGGAGACACATTAAGATCTCATCTTTGGTGTCGGTAAGACACTGCAAATCAAGAATTCAAAATTTCAATCCCAACTAAATACAACATTTGTTTATAACTTACAAACCCCAGCAGTCGTACTGGAACTCCGCATTTGTGAAGCTTCTTGCCTCTGAAAGCCCCAAGGTATTTTACAGACAGTAAATCATACTCCCAACTCCTGCTGCCTTCATTCATGCTGCACTTCCTGCCTCTGCCCTCGCATCCTGCAACGCACACCTTACATTAACCCTATTTTAAAGGCAGGCACACAGGGAGAAAGTTAATTGCCCAGAGTCCCCCGAGTCAGTGGAGATGGAATTTTCATTTCCTCTGAGTCATGTGTTTTTATCAAGATATTACTAAGAATCACCCAGAATATTACTAAGAATTATCAAGATTTTACTAAGAATCAAAGTTGGTTTTACCCTGATCACCTATAAAGCAGTCTTTACAATTCAGGTCTCTATGTCCAAAAAGAAATAAATACTTATTTACTGATCTTCCTAAAGACCGAACTGTGCAAATCCCCAGCAGATTTTTAGTTATTTATCTATACCCGCTCAGGACTACAAAACCATCTCATAGCTCCCTAAAGTAGTTTTAAGCTGAAATTTAACTCAACATTAATAGTGTTTATAAACAGGAGCGTATTTTTTGTTTCTCAGAACAGATCATGCTTTACTTCTCCTTTACTCCCTTTTTAGTCCTTGCCATAATCCTTTTTGTTATTCAGCAACAGCTCTCTCAAAGCTAAACACATAACTATTTGATAAATTCTTCCTTCAGCTATTTGCCTGTGCTGAGGCCAGAGTCACAGGATTCATACAACCATCCAATACTCTCTTTAAAAGGGTATTTGAGCTGAGAAATAGATGATGTATGCACCGTAACCTCAGCGCCGTTTCAAAGCCCGGTAATCCAGCGGCTTCCCAAGCCCCGGCAAGCGGGTACGTTCCGCGTTGGCCCCGCGGGTCCCCGGGGGGGCCACCCCGACACCGCGCCGGGGGCACGGGGGGACCCTGCTCCTCCAGCTGGGGACACAGAGTCCTCCTCCATCTCAGCTGGTTTGTTTTGTGAGAGAGGCAGAACAGCAGGGAAAGTTACAGGCATGATGCAAACAAAACAAGCAAAGGCTCAATGTGCTCGTGTTCACGCTAGCCTGCAAACACGGGCTGTACGTGAGACCAAACTGTCATGATTTTCCTCAAAATGAAGTTAAAAATTGAAAGTGGGACATTAGTAGACTTTTTGTTTTGTTTTTAAAGATATGCTGGTATTTTCTACGATTTGCAAAGGTGGAGTTTTACTGTTAAGGCAGTCACAGGAGACATGCCACAAACATGTTACTGGACAATTAAAAACATTCAGAAAGGCACAGCTCTTTCTCCCCCAGAACAAAACTAGGTAAGGAGAGAGAAAAGAAAACTCCATCAAAACCTTTGCAATTACTTTAACTACTTCACAGAGAAAATTGAGGGGAAAAAAAAAGCTTTTAGAGACAGGCACATAGAGATAGTACTGTAACAAATATTATTGGTATAATTAAGAGAGCATTATATTGCAGGTAAAACCATCTCACATATGATGTTCCTGTAACAAAATTCTGTATGTCAGTTCTCAGACATAAGGACCCCGTTCAAAACAGATCTATATTGGAAATTTATTTCAAAATGTAGGATAAGTCTCCAGCAGAAAAAAAACAAAAGACAACTCTTCAGAAAACTTCCCCAAGAAGCCGCAAATATTTATTTCCAATTTCAAGTCAATTCGTGATTATGATTTCCTTATCGAAGCAGCAGGTCACACAAAAAGATTTAGAACCACCCTGAAGCTCAGAATTTAATTATAGGTATAGTATTAATGCGTACATATCCCAGGAAAGCGATTGCGAGCGCGGCCCCAGCTGTAATTCCAGCAGAACCTCGCCGCGTTCCGGCCACTTGGAGGCGGAGGGGCACCACGGGTCTCATTTTGAAGCAAATAATGAGAAAGCTGAAAAGTATGACTCCATATATTTGGAATCATCTTGTGGTAATCAAGGTTACAGTTCCTTATATGGTGCGGAGAACATGAAGCACACACAAAAAATAGCATATTGAAACAACGGGGTATAAAGAACTGCAACTACTGCAAAACCCCCGGCACACCCCCGCGGCAGCCGGCAGAGTCCCCTGGTTTTGGCGTCGCCATGACATGCAGACTGTGCCCCAAAAGCAGCGCTGGGCGCGCACCCGCCCTCAGCCGCGCGACCCGCCGCGAGGCACGAAGGACTTTCAGACAAATCCAGCAGAAGGCAAACCGTCCCTTCGAAAGCTGCTAGCGACCGAAACGAGAAATGGGGAAAGGTAGGAGAAAAAGAAAGAAAGAAAGAAAAAAAATTCTATTTAAAGAGGTTGTAGTTGTCCCCCCCCCCCCCGCCTGTCTAAAGTTAGTCTGGCTTAGAGGATACACTAACTTTCCCAATCAGTTTTACATTACAGCACAAGTCCAGAAATAGCTCCCAGCCGCCTTGGCCTCTAGCACGGTTGCCATGACAATGGAACCACAGTGCTATAAATAGCTCATCAGCACCAAATCTTGTGAGACACATCTGGAACGGGGCCAGCCCGGCCCCGGCCTGACAAATAAAAATAGGCACAGGCCGTTTCAAAGGCTGGAAAGGTACAGCGCGGCGGCAGAGACGGGGTTTCGGCCGCTGGTTAGCACAAGACTCGTTTGAGGGGAGATCGGGAGAAATATAAAAGTCACTTTATGGCACACTAAACAGTCGGTCTTTCTCTGAGGTCCACTTTTCTCTCTTCCCCCCCCAGTCTGTGGCAAAACCATACTGCTTCTGAACCCGTAACAATGCAGCCTTTTGCCCAGGAGACCATTAAAATAAGGAAAAACAGAAGAAAAGGGATCCTCAAACCTTCCCCTCCCGCCCGTCCCGCACAGGCCCAGCCCGGTGCGGGGGACCCCGCGAGGCCGGAGCGCTGTGCCCCGGGCTGCTCCCCCGGCCTCGCGCCCACCTCGCCGGCCGCCGCCGCAGCGCCGGAGCGTGGTGCGTGGAGCCCGGCCCCGCTCCCGGCCCCTCGGCCCCACACACCGCCCGCGGAGCGCCCGCACGCCCGAGAACGTGCCCTATTTCTAGCACAGACCCTCGATCAACCCATTCAATTACATCCAAATCATCTGTGTGGGAACAGAATGTTATGTCAAAAATGTTATTCAGCATATTTGTCAATATTACCCAACAGAAGACATTTGTATAATGAGGAGATTCGATATTTCCTACAGCATATGAAAGCGGCAGTGCAGGAACCAGACTGAAGCTGGAAGACTTCGCTGTTCCACAGACACTGGAAATAGCAGTCGGCGTGACACAACGCAGCAAACACCGCTCCCAAAATATAAAATCTTAGTTGCTCTATCAAAAACCAATAGAGGCTACAGAAGGCCATCAAAAAACTGCAACTATAATAGGTGTTTAAGCCCCAGTAAAATATCTTCTGTATGCCATGAAGGTACTGCGCACGCGCGCCACACAAACTGCACCATCAGCCCACAGGATTCCTTTAGGTCCCTACATGGATATTTTCATTTCTAAAAATTGTAGAGTAACTTCCATCCAGGCTTAAAACTGTACGTAAACTTCCCTCCCCTTCCCCCTTCCCTTCACCACATCCAGTCTGCTCATTTGCCGTCTGAACAATGTATGTTTCAGAAAACTGCAGTTTTCACCAAAGTATTTTGGAAAATGTGCTTTGTAACATGCAACGCAGCGCAATTCAAGATTTATGGGTTTGTATAAAGACACTCCAAGTCAGTTTAAGAGCCTACAATCAACTGCAAGTTTTGATTTCAATTCGCTAAAAAAGAAATATGTATATATTTTCTTCTTCCTTATGAAAGCAATTAATAAATTATCCCGAGATAGCCCTTTCTGGCGCATACAATGAAGAAACTCCCAGGTTTTGTCTGGGAGCACGGTGAGGGGGAGCGGGCTGGAAAGCAGGGAGCTCCAGGAGGTGAGGCACGCCTGGCCAAGGCTGGCAGGGCTCCCCAGCACCCCGGTGTGGGACGGGACACTGGGACAGGATGCCGGCGCAGACAATGCCTCCAGACCCCCCACCATTAAGTCTTCACCCTGACCTGCTGCTGCTCGCGGGTGCCTCCTCCGGTGCCTGGTTTGGAGGGATGTATCCCCCAAGGAGATCGTTCCTGCTCCTTCACGCTCCTGCTGACCGGGGCATGTCTCACCCCGAAGGTTACAGCCTGTGACCGTACCCCATTACTGGTTTCCAAATGAAACCTGTCCTGCACAGGTCCCCCCATCGATTACCAACACGAACCCCGACTGCTCGAGGCTGCTCCCGCTGCCTTCACTCCCACTTTGTGGACTCATACAAGGTATTTTCACACTCTCGCCACCACCAAAACAGACCGATTAAAAACGAGTCGCTGCTGCGTGCCTCGGCAGCTCGCCCCGCAATACCAACCCCTGTATGTCAAACAGCTTCACAACACCCCTCACCCCGCCCCAGAAGATTACTCTGCCGCGCCAGGAGGAAGCGCAGGATCCAAGGCCAAGGCCAAGGCTGGGTACAGAAACTAAAGGTAACAGGAGGGATGAGACCACCGTGTCGTGATCCGACTCCAGGGCAAGCCCGGGGTGAGAACAAGGCACAATCCCTATCAACTTTTTTTTCTTTTCCTGTAGCAGGCTGCAAAAGAAGAGAAAAAACATGGGAAAAGGAGAAGGAATTAAACATTCATGTAAAAAAAATCTCTCACTTTGCTTTGTTTTCTGCCCCTCTTCTCCAACTTTTCTTCCTGATTGTTGCTGGGCCAAACACACCAGAGACTCAGCTCTAACGAACGATCCTGCCTCTTGCAAAACACTACCACATCTATTGCTTTAGATATGGCATCTCGTCTCTTCTTCAGATTTTAAAAAATTTTGTTGGGCTGCCTTCATTTTCACTCATCCCTATTAACGAATCAGCACTTAAAATCAAACACGTGAACTAACCAGAAACACCAGCCGCCTCTGCACAACCCGCGTGTCCCTGGAAGCGGAGGGAGAGGCCAGCAGCGCGCCAGCCCGGAGAGCTCCCAGGCAGCCCATGCCAGCCAGGAGAAAGGGCATCGGGCACGGAGATGGGGCCACCTGAGCTCCTGGCTGCTCGGCCACTCACCTGCCCCAGCTTAGAATCACGGAATTGTCTAGGTTGGAAGGGACCCTTTAAGATCATCGGGTCCAACCGTTAACCCAACACTGCCAAGTTACCACTAACCCATGTCCCTCAGCACCACATCTACCCGTCTTTTAAATACCTCCAGGGATGGGGACTCCACCACTGCCCTGGGCAGCCTGTGCCAGTGCTTGACAACCCTTTCCTGATACTTGACATGGTTTTAACCTCCTGTGACCCTCAAAGACTGTCACCTTGAAGGAGCAAACTCCTAGGTACGCCATCAAGTTTGGTATCATCTTCAGTTATTTCAGCAAAAACTCTGCGCACTAAAGGCTACAATTTTTAATTTTACACAAGGAATTAAAAGCTGACACCTAACACGTAACTGTAAGAAAATAACAAATTGTTTCCAGGGTCTTTCTGTCTATAAAGGCATCAAACTGGACTGGGGAGAACTCAAATACAGCTGATTGTGAACTTCTCTCCCACCCCGCCCTCCCTTAAGTATCCATATTCTTAACACATTTTTTGTCATGCCTGTTTTCTGGACGGCAGAAAAAGGTCTATATCTATGAACAAGGTCAGGGATTTTTCTGTTGTAAGCTGTTTTTAACTGTAAGCTGAAGGCACGGACCTGACATACAGAAGAAACCAGTATCACTGCATCCCTCTGTTTACATTAATCAGGTGCAATAGCGAGCCGCTTAGACAGGTTTAAGAATATTTTCTGCTAACTTGGACTAAGGAGACTGCTTAAATGAAGTCATTTAGGCAAAAATCAATATGAATAGTTTTTAATGGAATTAAAGAGTGCCTCTACAGAATATAAATTTGTTTGAAAACCCCCCAACATCTTTGAGTCCAATTCAGCAAATGAACGCTTGCTTCAATTTCAGACGTCATTTGTAATATGGCAACAACCTGTGCATTTTAGAAGTGTATGTCCCCTACTGTAGGCTGCTCTGAGAAATTAAACCAGGTGAACCTAATGGGATATCCTTTCATTGTCTTTCAGCAAAGTATTTATATGAACCCTGTCCTCACGGTCGTTAGCTCCCTCCAGTGCCATCAAATCAGTAGAATTGCCTATATACATATAATTTTAAAATTGCATTATTGTGACAAAATTAGTGGCATCACTAATAAATAAAATAAAAATTATGTTAATAATTTTACGTGTTAATAAAAGCATACTCCCTCAATTACTGTGACCAAAAAACACAGTCAGAAAGTAAAAAGAGACAACCAAACAGCTAGATCTGAAGTAGGAATAAAACTATACTATCTGACAGCCACAAAATGCTTTATAAGCATTATTTATTGGTATTTGCACCACGCCTTTCGGATGATAAAATAACTAATAAACTAATACGTCATACTAGTTTCCATATTTTGAAGAAACAAAGCTATCTGCAAAACCAGACAAACCGAAGGTCGAGGAAGTTCCCACATTTTTCAGCTCATCTGTGGCTCATACTTGAACCCCAAACCCTGTGAATGCAGGAGGGGGCACTTCCCCAGCTGCGATCTGAAAAACCGGCAACATCATTTTCAACAGTGATTTCGGAGACGGAAGGAGGTGGAGCTGACATGGTCTCACCTGGCAGAAAAGGCACTCGGATGCCCGGGGGGAGCTGCGGCAGGACCGCGGGAAGCCGGGGGAGCTCAGGGAAGGAGCCCCCAGCGGCGGGAGAACAACTGTGTGCGGGGTTCTGGGCAGGGAGGGCTCCGCCGCCTCGCGGGAATATGCTTGCACACAGGTCTTCAGAGAAACGGTCCACAGGGACTTAACGTGCAAGAATATAAATCCAGCGCTGGAATTTTGCCTACTTAGGGGCCATCCCAACTGCAATTGTTTTGTTCGGTGTTTTAGAAAGTTAGGTTCTTTTGCAAAAAGGCAGTAATTTTGACTGTTGGCCTGCCCACAGAATGGTCAAATCTCTCATTGCTTGTATGCGCGATGCTTGCTGCGGGCACTCGGAACGGCCGTCGGTGCCTTCCCAGGACGAGCTGCCGATGCCCGTTTGGGAGCCGACAGCCTCAACAGCTCACAGCAGCTCACGTGGCAGTTTTTGCTTTGCTCAGGGACATGCCTCCCCCCTTCCTTTTTTTTTTTTTTTTTTAAAAAAAAGACATTCTTTTTCCAACGTGGGAAAAACAACTCCAGTCCTCTGTAAAAGGAGGCACAACCTGGCACCTAGTATTAACCGCATCTGTGAAGAGCACACCTTTCATTCTAAAGTGAGTTATAGTCGTTATTCTTTTTCCTTGAAAACATTTGCTTGATCATGAAATACAATACTAGATACTTAAAAAAATTGTTTTAAAACAAGAAAGTGATACGGTGCTACAATAGCTATTTTATACTGTTAATTTTGAGCAGTACAGTGACACTATTCTTTGCCTACTGTGAAAAGCATCGCCTGCAAATACCCGTTTCTGTGTTCTTTTGCCATACAATAAAATGAAGAAGTCAAATTTAAGTGCTTGTCTCTCCCTGGTACATGTTACATTCAGGCAGATAAAAGGAGCAAGAAATCAAGCTTGAAGCCAAATTCAAAGGCAAACAGTAAAGGTGAACATACTACTGTGGGAAATCTGTTCACAGGGAGTGACCATGTTTCTGGAAAACGCAGCCCTCTTATTCTCACTGAAATTTAACACATCAAACAAGAAGAACTGTCAGTCATCCAGTGTCAGGATTTTGCTCTTTGCTTAGATTTTCGCCACTCTTAAAAGTATATCTATCTGTTATAGACCCTCCACCTCCGCTTACTGACATGTTGTCTGTGGTAACATCAATACACAGACACTGACTACGGAGTGCTTCCCCAAACTGCAATGGAATATTTAACACTTTTAAGCTTAGAATTAAAATGGAACCTCACAGAATAATGTGGCTTTACAACAGCTCACACACAGCACTAATTTAGGAAGGGACATGATATGCCACTTTAGAATCTTTTAAATAAAATATTTTGGCTCTTCCTCCTCTCTTCCCCACTGACCAGCTAACTTGACTCAACTTATCCTGAAGCAGAATTTTCATTATAATAAAAATATTAAGTCCTTTAAATATCATCCCTCCAGACAGGAGACTGGCTATAAAAGACCTTAAAAATAATATTAAAAGCTCTAATCGTTCAACTGTCTGCAAAACAGACAGTAGGATATACTTTATATTTGCAAGACCTATTTTAACCTTTGCAAAATATATTTTTTAACATGGACTTTTCTCAGCTGCGTGCTTTTAAGATTAAAGTAACAGGGAGTTTAGAATGAAGCGTGCACAGGAAAAGTGAAATCCCTGAGCAGCCCGACCGCAGCTGGTCTCGCTCAGCCGCAACTCACGCCTGCTGGTTTCGGCACGCCGAGGTTCCCCATCCCAGCTCCCCGACTCTCGGCCGCACAGCCCAGAGCGGCAAGCCACGGAGCCGAGACGGGGCGGGAGCTGGTGCGCAGAGACGGCAGCGGGCGATGGATGCGCCCACATGAGCAGGGGCTGGCAGTGAGTGCATGGGGAAAAGGGGGTGAGGGGAAATTTTGGAAGGAGTTTTAAATCCCTTATTCTCTAACTAGCTTACGACTATGTTACAATGAGGAAGTGATGATGCAGTAGCTTCAGGTGGAATTAGTTCTTTTAAACTAGTTTTATTACAGTTATGTAAAAGTGTTGTAATTACCTAAGAAATTACTGATTATATTATTCATAGAACATCATTACTGCAGCATTGTACCTTTAAAAACGCTCAACAGTAGAACGGATATAGGTCTATCTTGCAATCCCTTATACTGAGGAGGTTATTAAGCTCAAGGAGGCACCAGAGGCGAGAGGTACGCACTGCCCCGGCAGCCTCAGCGCCCTCCCGGCCTCCTCCCAGGCAGACTCCGCATGGAGTCTTCTCCCCAAGCCCCGTCCTCCCCTTCCAACGCGGGCCTCTGCTCCCAGGCAGTGCCGGAGCCCTGACCACAAACCACCCTCCCACTGAGGCCGAAGGGGACCTCTGCGCTGAGGTATACTGTACAAAACTCTGCTGAAGTTAAACTACTGCCACGTTCTCTGGAAATCGTAACTTTAGTCACTGTAGTCCCCTGTTCCTCAGGGGAAGGAGAAAGGGCAAAGAAAGATTCTAGCTATTATGGTTGTGAAGCAAGCACAAAATGGTGCGGTGAGCTCTAGCTGCGCAGGTAGCGCCAAACAAACACACTGAGAGCTGGAAAAGAACTTCAGCTCAGCGCGCATTAACTCAAACTCCAGTAATGTTGGTTCATGCGGTTTCACTTTATTACACTGAAAAGAAAGTATCACAAAGCCTACGAATAACAACTCGTTTTTGCATCACAAGTGGATGGACTCCACCCTGCAACACTCAATCCCAGCCGGGCAGCACGGAACCGGGGGAAGAAAAGCCCCACTGGTGGGCATTCAAGTTCCAGGAAATTTCCAAATTCCACTGGATGACTAAAAGCTGTAAATTCCAGTAGAGGACACACATCTTGACCCTCTCTTTGTCTGCAGAGGGCAGTATCTCATGTTTGCATTTTAAATGGCTGAAACCCTAAACCTAAATTATTTATTAACAGATTAAAAATTTCCTCTTCTACACAAAAGGAACATTTAAACAGTCTCAAGAGAAGAACTGAACTAAACGAGATACTAAAAATCACGGGCAGAATTACTGCAGTGGGAAAGATGAGACAGGTTCTAAGGAGGTATTTCTCTTCCCTAAAGGCAGAGCGTATTCTCCTGTGAACACATGTCAAGGGGTTACGCACCTGGCCGGGGCTTTGGCCGCCCTTACAAAGCTGTGCTCCACACCCCAGTCTATTATTCTGCATAAAGGCGTAAACCCAGCAACCCTCCTACAACGTCTTACTGCAAAGAAGCACCCAGGAATGCACAGCACCCTCCGGCGTCACGGCTTTGGTTCAAACACGTGCCCAGAACCCGGTGGGCGCCAGGGCTCCTGGCCCAGGGGCTGTCCCGGCCGTGCCCCCCAACACCCGGCCGGGACACAGAGACACGCAGCGACTGTCGGCAGCGACCAGGGCCCAGCTGAGCCGGGACGGGCTCACCTACTGCTCCGGTACCTGGAACAAGAGACTACGCTTTAAGAGTGCCGAAGACAATTGCAGGATTTCCATTTGTTCTGCATTACTATAATTAGACCTTCCGGATCAGGGCTTACACTAAGAACGGCGGCAGACCACAAGGTGGAAGAGACCTGGATCAGACGGGTCAGAGAGGGAGAAAGCCTGGCGAGAAATGCAGTGGTTCTGGTGGGAGGGAGGTGTGTTCTGCCATGACTTACGCCTATCAGGTGCTTACGCATACACAGCCTCGACACATTACGACCATATGCAAAATAGCTTTTAACAGCACTTCAACTCCACTTCCTCTACTCAGCAGCAAATTATTAGATTCACCACAAAAAAAGAGTGCCTAAGTGCAGCTACTGATACATTACACAGAAGTTAGTAATATGAGACTACTAAATATAGCAATTCTCTGTTTCCGTCTGCATTTTCCAGCCTAAGACATTTTTGCAGCATCTCGAACACAGGAGCTGCCCCGTATTGGCCGCAGTGCTTAGAACTCGTGACAGGTACAGAGCTCTCGATACGGCACTCTCCCCCTGCCGCGTCCCACCCACGTTTGGGTCCTACAGCCTCCGCTTGGAAAGCCACAGTCAGCTCCTTTGTACAAAGGCACGCATGCAGGGAACCCGGGGAACAGACTGCCAAGGAGGAGATGAGAAAATTGAGAGAGATCCGAGATGCTGATCAGCCATGCCAGAATTATACACTGCATCTAAATACAGGTTTTAAGGGAACATCATTGGAGTACTTCTGCAGATAAGCATATCCTTCATTTTAATTAAAAAAGAAAAATTCCCTCCTTTGAATGAGCCCACTTCCATTTGAGACCTATGGTTTATTAACTCATCTTACGATTTTCTGTTTCTCTGCTTAAATACAGTAGAATGGGGAAGAAAAAAAAAAGAGGCTGATATAGTTTACATTCGGGTCCCTGACTTTCTTGCGGTGCCAAACACGGAGCCTTTAAAAAGGAAAAAGCCCAACCGCCGCAGCCCCACGCCGCTCTGTGGCAGAACCCCCTCCTGGTACCTACGTTCGCTTTTACCAGCGTAAGTGGTTTAGTGGAGTTACAGTCCAAAGGTATCCCCAGGAAGAAAAAAAATCTTCAGCTAATGTCAGAACTGAAAAATGCAACTTTTCTAATGTAGTACTGATTTCTAAGAAGTACGTATGGGGGCAAACTGCCATACATTAAACACAGACATATACGTGCCTCGCTCTGTAGAAATCTGTTTCAGCCTTCTGCACGTCCAGCATTAATCCATTATGCTGCTCTGCGGTGTGGATGTTAGGAACAAATGTGAAACGGTTCAGAATTTAAAAGATACACTGTTTAAACACAGACACTACAACCCGATTCGCCCTGCAATCCATAGATGTATAAAAGCAGCATATGCTTGTACAGATCCTGGTAATTACAGAGTTTTGTTTCAAAAACCCACAATGTTTCATACAATATAAACACAGTAATTGTCACTTTATCTCACAATCTACACTGTGATTTCGATTACGCACAACAAAGGGACTGCTCATGAGAACTGAACTGAGAGGGTAAATCGCACCCCTCGTAATAATAGTAACAAGCCTGGGTTCATTAGTGTGTGTTTGTTTGTTCTTAAAAGGTATTTGTTGAATTACTACAAACATCTGGTACAGACTGGTGAAAAAAGAAAGAGGTACTGGGTGCGGCACTAATCTTTCATTTGTATGACTTGTCTTGAGGGAAATCAGTTTCATATTCTTGACAGCCACGTGACTTTATCAGAAAGCCACAGCGCACAATTTCAGCATAATTAGCAGGGCCTTCTTAAATACAGCCCAGAAGAAAGCTCTGAGGGAAGCTAATGCGTTTCACAGCGTTAGGGGAAGTCAGCGCTGAAACGGAGGTACCCGCTCTGCGCAGAACAGCAGAAATCCTGCCTATTTTTAGTTCACAATGCCAATAAGAAAACAGTTGGGAGTCTAATGAAAATACCTTGGTGACAAATGTAATGGGCCGAATGCTAAAGTTACTATTTTTAAATAAAGTTCCTAATTATCTTTCAAAACAAGAAGCAATTAAGCAGCAGTGGAGCGCTGGCTTCCCAAGTGTCTGGCGAGGCTTGGCTCCAGCCAGGTTGACACTGGGAAACGGCTCAACACCTTTCTGACCCTAAAAATTGGTTGAGAGCCAGGCTCGGGGTTTGGTTGGGTTGGTTTTTTCTTTTTAGTTTAATGAAAGCAGTTCTGCTCTGACCTGTCCAGTCCTGCCCTGTTTTTCCCGGCTCGCTCCCCAGTCACCCCCCTGATGAGCAGCGAATGCCTCCGCAGCTGCACAATTCCCAACGCGCCCGCGCTGCGAGAAGGCAGAGAGGAAACCAGAAACGGGGCTCGTCATGCCTGAAGAGAGCCAGTGAAAATGATAAATGGTAACAACCTGCTTGGATGGTAGAGTCGTTCGGCTCCGTGGAGGAGAGGTGGGCAGTGAAGGACTCCGGAGGCGATGGTGAAAGAGCAAAGAGCTCTGAGCACGCAGAGGAACTCACAGCACTGAGCACACCCGTATCTGCCAGTTTACTGAATGAGCCACATAAATCACAACGAAGTGAGTTATAATCTGACATGTTCTTCTCCAAATAGCTCTTTAAAACTAGACATTTTAATTACTGGTTCCCTTGATAACACAGTGACAATAACGAGTATTTTATACTTGTAACCCCACGTAAGACTATTCCACACTTCATACGTACTGCACACCTCATTTTTGAAACAAACTTTTAACAATAAGGGTAGAGAATTAGAGTTAGCATTGCAAATATGCAGATAATATACTAATATCTAAATTTTGATGTGATATAGCAGGATCCTGGAGTCTGGGATGCCCATTTGGGGTATATCTTCATCAATGCTGGTAAGACAGGAGAAGATCCCTAAACCCATCCTCACCCTCCCTTTCACAAAACCACTTAATCACGTCAGGATTCCTGATGACACGGCAATACTTCTTGGCATTAGTACCATGGAAGACTGAACAATAACATCCTTCACCCATCTGATTTCATTTAAAACCTCACACTATCCAAAATCATCCAGGGTTTTTGCAGATGGGAGCTTTTACATTCTTCTTGAAGAAGAGACAGGGCGATGCCGATTTACAAGCAGGGAAAACTTAAGATTCACCCAAGTTTGGCCTTTGGTAGCAAGACGTGTGGATCCTAAAGCAGTTCAGCTCCGTGAACAGAGGAGAACCGGAGTCCTCCAGCAGCAACGGTGAAGAAGAGACACTCAGGTTGAACTGAGACCAGAGCTGAGACTGCGCACCTGAGCTGCAAAATCTGTTCTTCGCGGCACTTGTACTGATAGGCAGAGCTAATGAGAAGACCAAAATAAAATAACAACTAGTAGACTCGAGCAAGATTAGTTCACTCTTGAGACTCAATTTGATGAAAGAATATCCAGAGAAGAGCCACAGTCTTTATGAAGCGACATAAGAAGACTGCCTTGCCAGATATGAAGCTTCAAGATGCTTAACTTTTATGAACTGTGCCTGACTTTATAACATCATAAATGCATAAAATCCAACTGAGATGTCTTAGTAGCAAAAGTGGTGGACAGTATGTTCCAGACGTGGTCTTCAGCAGCTCTGTAAGTATTGCCAACATTGGCGATATATGAACAAAAATGGCAAATCAACACAATTTGCAGGCATTTTGTGTGTATATCGCTATTTCCATTCCTTTATAAAAATTACTTAAGCTTCAGAAGGGTTTTTGTTGAGNTTTTTTTTTTTTTTTTTTAATTGTAAAACCACAAATCTCTTGGCAAAGATCACACAGCGCTACGCAGGCACCTGGACCAGGCTGGATGTGGCTCCCAGCAGCTCCCCGCTCCTGGGGCAGCCCCCTCCAGGGCCGCCGGCTGTTGCCCCCCGGCTGCAGCAGCCTTGCCCGGGGCTGCCCTGGCGCAAGGGGAGCCCTGCAGAGCACCAAGGCACCTCGCAGCCTCCACAGAACGTTCACCGGGCAGCCAACACCTCTCACATCTAAATTACCACCCAGACACTGACACCCCTCACTTGCATAAGGAATACACTACAATTTAGCTTTACTGGTGGATACCCTTCTTGGAGACTTAAGTAGCATACCACAATACAAATATAGTTAACACAGAATTACATTTAGCTGTAACAACCGATTTTAATATATTTCAGCTACAAAATAAATGTGTAACATACTACAGACTAATCAGTCCAAAGATGGTATTTCAAATCACAAAACCTATCAATGACATCCTGCCTACAAAATTATTCTTAATCACATGTAAAATTAGATAGCAATTTCTTTCGGTTTATTTAGGACTTAGTCACATACTATAAAAAAAATACTTAAAGACTACTTAAGTTCAGCTTCAGTTTGATAAACTTGTTCACCTAATATGAGCTTCATCTATTTTTTAATTTTTAACCTGCCCCTCCCGAAGTAAGGATTTTATGACCATGTTCTCTGCATGCAAGCACATGGTCTCAATAAACTTTTGAGCCTGCTGGTAAATTTATACCAAATGTACTGCAGACAACTTTGTCAGGGGTCCCTCAAAAATAACAAATTCAGCAATACCTGTGAATGCAGGCAAGCACCCAGACCCAAGAAATTTAAATTTAAGTCCCCATTGAAGGAAAGGCTTCAGTGTATCATTAAACAGTGGAGTTCACAGGAGAGGAAAAGGAGGGAGAGAATGTGCAAGTCAATGGCATCAAGTGCCCTCTCTCCCTGGGACTGGCAGCGATGTATTTGCAGTGTTTCAGCCCAGGGAATAATTGGGAATCGAACCTGGCGCTTCCCCATTGTACCAGCAAATGTACTGGCCTCATTTCATCCTTGTATCAGGAATTTTCTGTTGCCTCCTATCATTTGGAACCCTGTTGCTTTTAATTCCTTTTTTAAAGCAAGTCTTTAATAAGGTTTTACAATATCTTTTTAGGTCTTAATTTGATAAAAGTATTCTCCTAATTGTCGTCTTCTAATCTTGAAACGTTCCTTTCCTGCAGCAATACAGCACGAGCAATAAGAGCGCTCACAAAGAAAACAACCACCCGTGCTCCAAAAGCTGTCGTGCTTGCTGATGGCAAACATCAGAAACAGCAGATCCCAAGGTCATGCAACACGTTCCAGCAGCTACTCACCCACCACGGCAAGTAAACTGCAAAATCCTAAAAACACTGGTCCCACCTGCTCCACCTTTGCGGCCACGGACGGGCCCGGAGGAGCATGCTGTTTCAGCAAGCCCTCTCCCGCAGGCGCCGTGCTCCCTATGCCTGGCGCGGGCTCTGCCAGCACGCCCTCCGCCAAACCCACCCGGCACCGGCTCTTACGTCAGTCAGGCAAAAGTGATGCCATCAGCGCCGCACTCCTCGTTTCCTCAAGCAATTATTTATAGCTTGCCCTGTGCTTTGTGCCTGCAGACCTTCCTGCTGCGGGAGGGATTCCTGGTGAAGGCTGCGGAAGTCTTCCATTCCACTTGTTTCTGTATTGTATTCAATTGTTTGTTCGAATCACAGCTCAAAACAAACCTCATTCAGGGCTTCTGTTTGCCCGAGGTTGCAAAAGCACAGGAGGAAAGGCAGAGTGAAAATGAATCCTCAGGAAATAATACGAGTTTCAACAGTCGCTTTGATTGATTCTCAGCACTCGACAGCTATGGGTTTTACAGCACGACAGTAATCCGAGACCACCATACCGTTAAGTTTGATACTAACAATTCAACATGTTGTTTGTTCTGGTTTTTAATAAAGTTATGGGAATTTTGCAGTAAAATGGAGCACATTTTTTAAATTAATGGGTAAAAACTTCAATAAATAGGCAGGTCTAGTACACCCTAGGTGCACGACAACCTTACAGAGTCTACATAAACACAACTCCTCCTCTTATCTTAACTTCTCATCCTGTCTAACTCATTGTACCGCACAGACTGATGGCTACCTGTCTTCACAAACCCCCGAGGATGTAAGGATTACTGTGTACACAATACTCCACTATTTTACTAGTTCAAATTTAAAAAAATACACGTACTTTGAGTGAGAACTAAGATTATTGAAGTTTCACCTGCAGCAAATAGAGTTATTTTCAGGGTGAATTTGTTGCACTTTCCCTACCATAAAAAAGTATATTCTGTGCCTAGTGAAAATAAAATAAAAAAAAAAAAACACAGAAAAAAGGGCAATACCGTCTGCAAGACTCACGTACGGTGAAGGCAAGCCAAAGAATCTTGAGCTTTCAGCAGTTATGTAGCTCCGCCAATTGTCTGACTTTCTGAAGGCGTCAACCCTCGCCAAGCATTGGCCTCTCTTGCGGTAAATGCACCAGTTGTGAGTGTATCAGCTTTGCTCCAGCAGCCCGATACGGTGGGATCCCCTCACTCCAGGAACACGCAGCATCACTTAAAGGATGAAAGGCTGCGCGGCAAAACCCTGTGGAATCTATGTCATCAGCGATACTTGTGAAACCTGCTGTTAGTGAATTAACTCACAGTGGGAGAACCCCCACTTCCTTTAAGAGAGTCCCTGTAAGGATGAATCCAGCCTATTGAATTTTCCTTCATCTTGACAATCATGAAAGAAAAACAAAGTTGTGTAGCGACGCTATGTCAGTAGTTGCATTTAATGATCTTGTGTAACACTGTAACATACTAATTTCTTGAATACAGTATTTTGTGTCAAGTCTGCAACGACACTGATTCACTGCTCAAAATGGACTGCGCATTCAGTCAGGGCTCTGAATGCATTCATGAAGTCTTGTTTACTAATGTGTTAGTTGTTTGAGAAATACTGATCATTTTAATTATAAGGAAAATGATTTATGAAGTCTCAAAACTTAACAAATAATCAATTAAACTAATCAACAAAACCCAACCCTATACATCTGCTGGATTAAAAGCTGGCAACACTACTTTTCAAGGTGGCAACTCTTTAACTAACCCCAGAAGTTTAGCTTTACATATACACGTGCGGACAAATCACACAGTTAGTTACATGCAGAACGAGCACCCTGCCAGGGTAGGTCACTAATCCTTCTTCTGTTACACACTTGTACCTATCAACAGAGCAAGAGACCAATACGACACTCTCAGCACCTCCCCCAAAAGCCTCAGTGGACAAAAGATGTTTTTTCATATATTCCTCACGTATTCTCTCACACTGTTAACTAATGCCACAACAAAAACTTTGAGGATGGGAAAAGGAAAGAGCAGGAAGCAATGGGGAACCTGTTGCCATTAAAATGCAGAAGTTAGAAAGACTTTAAATTAACAGAAGGTTTTGGCTTATATTCCATCTCCTGCTGTACTACATTTCAACTTTTCCCCTCCGCCCATAAAAAAAATTGCCCTGCATTTGAATTTGTACGTTTGCAGAGAACAGCGCAACAAAACCCAAAGCAGAAGCGTGGACAGGTATCACAAAGATGTTGACTAAGAAGTCCAGGTGCTACTGAACCAAACAGACAATTACAAAGCAATTACAAAAATATGCACCTGACATTTGCTTTAAAAACGCTCAAGATTTTTTCTTCTTTTTTTTGAAATAGAAATCTTAGGGCTTGTGTGCATTTTGTCATTTATCTGCATTATCTGTTCATTAAAATGTTTAAAATCATTCGGTGATTCAAGCATAATATTCTTTATCAAACACCCAGTTTGCAGTTTTTACCACTAGTTACAAGGAATCTGTCATTCTCTTTAGTGAACTATTTTTAACTCTATGTTAATTAACCCTATGCGTATAAGCAAAACATCAAGAAATTGGGCTACAGAACAAGTTTGTCTGCAGAATTCTGAACTGCGGCCAAATACTTTTAGTACAGAATCATCTTATGAAGCGGCATCATTCTTCGGTTTATAGAGCAGTAGTTAACTCATACATTCACATACTTTGATAACATCAACTTTGGTTTTAAAGCAGCCTATGAAATTAAATATTAGCCAAGAGATATATCCTGAGCAAACTACCAACTGGACTCAACGCAGTCTTCTTCACCAGCTAGAATGGCAGTATGCTGGTTATTTAGTCCTGCCGTCATCACTCTGTCTTGATGCGCTTTTGCTATTCAAAATGAAACATCTCCGTCAGAGGAACCAGCAAACTACTGAACAAATAATGAGGACGTCTACTAATGATCACAGAGGAAATTTACTATTTTATGGACAAATTTTATTTAAATAAAATGCTAACATTCATGCCAAAGTTTCAAAAAAAACCCCCACCCTCTTGAGCAAGCGTGTGCCTAACCTGAGCAAATTTTGTGCGAGTTTGTTCCTGAAACAGAGGAATAGCTGTCGAATGAGCAAACGCACCACTTGCACGTGAAAGCAAATGTAACCCACCGCTGAACGAACATCCATCCCGGAGCCCTCGCTCCAGGGCCCTTAGCTCTCGCAGGCATTAGCAAACGATTCGTTCAAATGAAAAGGCAAAGTGGGACTGCCAGGATGCAGGACTGGGTCAAGAATTTGGGGAAGAAGTTCCAACCCAGCTCTTCCTGCCCTTGGGATCAGGTCAGCCCTCCCTCCAGCTGACGGCAAATCCCCAATAGCCACAACCGGACACGGAAGGGAAGTCGCATCTGCAGCCAAAGGCCAGAAAGGAACAGACACATTAACAGATGTGTGGAACAAAGGAGAAATAAAAGAGGCAAATGAATGAAGGCGATGGGTGTGGGGCGGTTGCAAGTGGCAGAGCCAGTGAGAGCGGAGGCAGAGAGCGGATCCCTGCAGCAAACAGTTGCACCCTTTCACAAGAATTCAGAACCACGCGGTGGGCATCGCACAGGCCTCGGAAGCCTGTGGTAGGACTTGTTAAATTATTCACGTTTTGGACTTGTAAAGGTCTTTCTGCCATGCTAGCTCATCACTTTTACTATTTCTACTTCTCAGTGCTCCCAGTCCGTAAGACTCAAGCAAGCTATTCCAGGACACCTTTTGTTTTATCTTGCTTCATACTGGGATGCAATTTATTTTAAAGACACAAGTTTATCTGGGGTTGAGTGTAGCTTGAAATTATGAATTTATGATAGGCTGTGACAACAGTGGGAACATGTGTTGGATTCATAATCCATTTATTGGCTAAATTTAGGTAATCTGGTTTTCACAGCACTTGCCAGGAGGCACATCCCTCCCGTCACTGGTCAGCAAGAAAGGGCAGACACATGGAGTAGTTCGGTATAATTCAGCTTCTTATATATTTGGACTCATTTTGGTGGTAGTGACTTCACTAAAGTCATGCAAAGACAGGAGTTACTGTGCTTCCCATTATCTACAGCAACCCGTTTTGCACCTAATAGCCCACTGGATTGCAGAGAAAACCTGGGCTGTATTTTTTTTAATTGAAATTTAACCTTGTTTAAAACACGATCCTCTGTTCCCTCAGGCTGAAGAAGAGTGGGGAGAAGACCTTAATTCAGTTAGGTCTAAGTGCTCTGGAATAAAGTAAGGTGGGTTTATAATCAAGACTAAGGATTAGAAGTTGGATGGTCCGGATCACTTCCTTGGCTTGCCAAAGAATTCACACAGCAGTAGGCAAGCTCATCAGTTTTAGATCCGTGAACGGGGACATGAATATTATTCTTCCTCATGGGAATGTTTAACAATATAATTGTTAATGTCCGTAAGAAGCTCACGTATGCCAGGAATATAGGCCAGGGAAATTCCTGTCCTGTTGAATGTGAATACGCAGACATCACTTGCAGAGCTGGAGGAGACAAGAGCCACTACTCTGCCAAAATCACAGAGCGGAAAGAAAGTAAAAATAAATTTTAAAAAAGTAATAAATAATATGGATAAGAAACTAGACTAACAGTAGTACCACTGATAAATCAGTCGCTATTTAAAAAGGTGAGACTTTCAGCAAACACACTTTACTGAATGTTCCATGAAGGGAACTCTGTCATGAAGTGAAATCAACATGGAAGAAAATCATTAAGTGCTCAGATTGGGGCTATTAATTGCTCTCTACAATCCAGCAAATCCAGAAATAAAACACATCATAAATATTAACAAAAATATAAAGAATTTACAACCCATAACAAATTAGAAATTAAAAAAACAGCGCGTCCACATCTGCTGATC
>VZSZ01001641.1:0-62116 GCA_013398815.1 Ibidorhyncha struthersii | reverse complement strand
CAAACATCTTTAAAAATACTTCTCATAAAACTCTTCTGGAGCAGCCTGGCACAGTTTCAAGCTATCGGAGTGGCTGTGCTAGTGCTGAAGTTCGAGAAGCGCGGCTCTGCAGCGAGATCAGCGCCCTCCCCATGCTCTCTCCTTCCCCGAAATGGCAGCGGCAGAAAAGCCGGCAGCAGGGACTAGCGTGAGAACGGGCTCCCTCCTGCTGCTGCCAGCCCTTCCTGAGACCGCAGGCTGTGAAACGGGCCGCGGAGACTGTCTCTCACATTATTTCCTTCTCCACCCCAGCCAAAACCAGGAAGCACCAGCTAGGAGACAGGCAGAGACGGCACAACGTCAGATGGAGCACAGAATCAAACTGGTGGCCAAGGCTAACTAAAGCAAAAATTCAAGGATCTGTGTGCGCAGCCTAGTATTAGCAAGGCTAGCAAAAGCACTAGGAGGCTCCTTCTGACTTGCTACATAGCTGATCCAAAGGCTGCTGACATCAAAGCAATTTTCTCCAGGACATCCACAGACTTTGGGTCAGACCGTACGAGATGGCGCTTGGCAACCTTTGTGCCCTCGTGCCACCAACAGCACCTGCGGTTGGGAGAGATCCCACTGCTCCGACCACTCTGCTGCGTGTTCGTGAGGCTTTGAGAACAGGGCTCCTCAACTGAAAACCGAGGTAGGAGTATTAGCAGCAACAGCACTTCAAAGAGATCATGTTTGTTTACATTTGACAGAAGGCATACATCTGACAAACAGGTCTTGGCACATTACAGTGGAAATGGCTCCCATATTCTTAATGTTAAGTAAAATATTCTAAATAAAATGCAAGCCTGTGCCTTCAGGGAAGAAATATGAGGGATGGTAAATCATTTATTTCACACCGTTTGGGGTTTCCTATATTCTAGACACTTCTGCATTCTTCTGTTTATTATTAGCCAAGAGTGGTGTCACCCAGCAGCTTCAGCACACACACCCGTTCCCTCCTGCACCCATCCCCACAAGATGCAGTAGCAATGAAATTTGGTCACTCGTAGATAACGCTCCCTCCTCGCAGCTCAAACACATTCCTCTCAGAGAGAAAACTGTGACGACATTGCAGATCATGTTGTTCTAAAAGCAGAATTGAAACCAATTACGTACTAAGTGGAGCCGAGGAAAGGGAAAGAGCCTCCTTTCCTTTCTGTGCCTCTCCAGGCTCTCGGAGATGCCCGGGCAGGAAGCACGGCGAAGCTCACCACAAGCAGGGGCAGCTCCTCTTTCAAAGCAAACAGGGCTCCTCCGAAGCTGGAGGAGGAAGGGCAGGACCCCAGAGGGGCTCTCCAGCAGGGGCGGCCACTGGCCGGCCTCCCAGCTTCCACCGCCAGTCAATGGAAAACCAGGACGGGACCTGGGGCTTTTGGCAAAGTCATCTTTCCTGAGCCAATGCAGCCAGGAACTTGGTGGAGCAACGATAACAGCGCACGTTAATGTTAACTTCTTACGGGGAGACACTGAAAAATTGCAGCGAGTCAGCAGGAAGCACTGTAGTACTTAAAGCTACTGCTCAGGAGCAGGTGAAAGGTACCATTTCCAGACTCTAAACGCCTACATTCAAGTTAGGCAGATACAACACATCAGGTTGAGAATCATATTTGTTCCCACTTTCCTGGGAAAGGACGAGCAGCAAAAAGCGGCTTTCCCCTGGCTCTTCGACTCCTAGGAGAGCTCCTGACTCCTCGGCCAGTTCCCTTCTCTCCTCAGCACCCGCTCTGCAAGAGTTTAAGCCTCCTTCTCCCCAACATCTTCCTTTCCAAGATGCCCCAGCATCCTGCAAGCCATGCCACACAGTCCCTCACTCCGACAAGGCCTTCTCTCGGACTGTAGCTAAGCTGCCTACACGGAGAAAGAGCCAGTTTTTACCTCGGAAAAGCAGAACGGTAAAAGCGGCAACGTTGAGCAGAAGGGAACTAGGCAAGTCCTCACGGCCCTCCCAGCCCCTCGCTGCCGCCGTCACACCAGTAAGCGAAGGTGGCCGTCAGCGGAGGGATGGGACTCGCACCGGGTCCCGGAGAGCTGGCAGGGCGCTGGGTGCCACCGCGCCTGCCCCGTGGTGTGCCCGCTCCCGGGACAGGTGTCACCCACCAGCCCCTCTGACCCCCCGGTCCCCGGAGCCGCTCCACACACACTTCACGCAGGTTTGGCAGAAACAGAAATGAGTTTCATTTTGATATTAACATCTCTGAAAGCCAAAGAAAGCCCTGTAAGATACACACTCCTTGCTGCTCCCTGCTAAAAGACAGACAAAATTCATTTTTAAACATTCAGCAGAATCTCCTTGCAAAGCTTCCTGTATATAACCGTGTCGCTTCCAAGAGTGAAAAAAACCTTCCTTTTTAAAAAATGCAGAATGTTAAATGACCCCACACCATGACAAACTTTACACTAAGCAATTCAACTTCAAAAGATGAGTTTAAAAAGAAAAATTAAAAATTTTACAAACAACTATAAATGTTAATTTTTGTGAACAAGAAACATTGTTTAGAATTTTAAAGTAATTCACCAAACAAAGAATCTATTAATATTTAAGAATTTATTCAACTTCCAAGAGCAAGAAGGGATTTCTGGAAGCTGGATTGATCTTGAAAGAGAAAAGCCACTTTTCCGCCATACATTCTAAGTATGCCTTTCTTGTTTTAGGGACTTCAAAGGGGAAAGTGTTTAGAATCCAAGACTATTCTCTGAAAGAGCTGACAACTCCAATACAGTTTGCTCCACTTTCTCTTTTAACTTCTATTAGCCCTAACGACAGTAGCTTGCACATTCAAATTAAAACAGTCTTCACTTGATAGATCTCAGCTACATTTTATACTTTGCCTTTGCTACATTTCTTTTACAGTGTGCCCCCCAAGTTCATTTCAAGGTGTCTGTCACTCAGATTTTACAAGAAGCAGTTTCTGCCAGGTCTCTTCAAAATGCAATATGATAAAAACAAGTTCAGAATTTCAAAGTGACGTTAACCTCCAAGCAAACATTTTGCCATTAAAAAGCTCTTACTTTGCATATTCTTTTATTAAAATCAACACCACTGCATGATCAAAAATGCCAGAAAGGACAAGAGCTAACAATTAGAAAACTCCTTCTGCAAGAAAATAATGTAATCTACTTCACTATAAAATTGAATAAATATTAGAATTATTACATATTTATAGGAGACAACTGCAATGGTACCTCAGAAAAAAAAATCCATAATTTGTCAGCAACGTTCAAGGTTTATTTTTGGCACAACAGCCCATGATGAAGAATTAAGTGTTCCACTAGATGGAGCAGGATGGTAAACCCATCCTGAAGGCCAACCCCCTTGCTGACCCATGAAAAAGTCCACGTCCAGCAGTCAGGGATGATAAGAATTTTAGCTTTCTTCTGCGCATTCAGGGCAGAACAAAATTTGTTCCTCTTCCAAGAAAGAGCAACACAAAACCCCCTTAGCGCTTAACAATACTTACTTCTTCCCACCACAGAAGTTGACTATTAACAAACACTAACCAGAAACAAACAGATAACCGAACACTATCAGAAACAGAACTAGCTTTTCCCCATCTCTGTCAGCTTTTCACTAGAAAGACAAAATTTACTGGATAGTTGATGGAAAATTAAAATCTTGTAGTATTTTTTTATTTTGTAGCAACCGAACTTGCAAAGAGATCCCTGCCAAATGATCGCACATTAGTCACCTATGCAAAAGGCATCGCTGCACATCAAACAAACTCACACTAGAAACAATGGCAAAACTTCAAAGAGGCTCCTGAAGACCTGGAGCTGTGCAAGTCATAGTAAAATTACCTCCCTGGTCTCTTTTCAAACAGAGCTAATTGTTGATTTACCTTTAAGTCTACCTAAACAAAGAACCTTACAAATTTTATTTCATCAAATGTTCTTTAAGAGATACAACAGTAGACAAACTGCAGTTGTCCATCATCACGTGAAATGAGAAGCCTGCATTTCCTTGACCATTAAACCTTATTTCACCTTCTCCAAAGGAAGTAGAGAGAGTATAAACTAATAAAGAACAGTTTTAACTATTAATATTCCAAATTTAAGTCCTGCAATTCTTGAGTATACACGACAAAAATACCAGGAATGGTCACAATTATCACAAACATCTTGCCATAAAAAGATTCTGAGCCATACTATATTGCTGTATGTGATAAATAACAGCTAACGGGCAGCAGTCTCTCATGACAATACTGATCATCACAGTGGTATAAATAGCAGAGGAGAATGAATCAGTCTCCGATATGTGCATGAGGGCACACAAGCAGCAGTCTTGGTGACTGATCGCAGGCCGCTGCCCTTGATTGCTGCTGCCGTCTCTTTGTTTTCAGAGAAATAAACTGCACTAAAAACAAAAGCTACCAACATGGGCACGTTTCACACCAGCGTCCTTTCCAGCTTACTAAAACTTGCTGCGGTGCCTGAAGCTGTCATTGGAAAGGAACTGGTCTAAGCGGAAGAAGCAGGAAATTTGGTCTTTGAGACAATACAATCGTCCACTGCATTAAGGTGTCAGCCGGTGTTAAGAGCATTTGAAAGCCACTGCAAGGTTTTCAATACAGATAGTAGTATCTAACTGAACGCCGGGTTTTCCTGCCTCTCTGATCAGCTGATTACCAAGAAGTCACCATGCAGCATACGCCCCTTTTCCAAGGAAGGAACAGTAAGCATCAGCACCATCCAAATCACTGCCATTAACATTCAATAAAAAAATCTGTATATCACAGTCAATATACAGCAGAATAGAAACAGTACTTACTACTGTGCACAATCGATCAGCTGATACTCATTAGATCGCTCGTAGCAGGCTTTCACACCTTCGTCTTGCCAAAGTGTTTTTGTATGTTCATAAAACTCCTGAAAGAGCAAAAATAGTATTAGCAAAATGGATTATGTATGAAGAGAATCGGCAAATGGTAACATATCATTACCACTGCAACGAACAATAAACCGTAGCATATTTAACAAAAGACTTTAAACATTTTTTAGAACCTTTACAGGTTCAGTTGCCTTTCTCAGTTGTTTTTGCTTTAACATTTTGTAACACTTAAAGAACTGCTTCTCAATCATTTTCATTGAGTCCAACTATATATTGAAAGAAGGGTTAACTTTTCATTAATGACAATTCTGATGGCATCTTTAATAATCAACACTATTTGGTAACGTTTGTTCTTTAGCTTACGATTCCAGTGCATGTTATATTCATTTGGCTATCAAGATTATTTTTTTCTTCTTCTTCAACGAAGCACTACTTCTCAGTGATTCTCACATAAAGGCAGCAAATGATGATTAGGTTTTACTCGATTTCCCAGTTAGTGAGGATTTTCAGGGACTACGTAGACATCTGTATCTTACCCTGAGTTAAGTGATACAGAGTTAAGTATTTGCAGAATTTATGCTTTTACAGTGTAAAAGGATATCGAACCACAGAAGAAATACAGTGATACAAAGCTAGCCCACGTTTTGATTGTGTCAACCTTAAATATTATAAGCCAAGAGAAGAAAGCAGACAGCCAAAATGCAATGCTTCAGTTCTGCGGAACCTGTAACACAGGCACAGCGCCCGACCAGAAGCCCATTCTTTTCTGCATATAAAGATGTGCTTCGGCTCTGAGGTGCAACATATAACTGTGTTTCTGGCTGTCAGTCTAAGAACTTTAAACAGACTTAGAGAGAACAGCAGCAGCCTAGCGACTTAAGTACACATGTCACTGTGGGCATTACTTTTATCAACAGCCACGGACTCCTCTTGGCTGTCTCTCAGAGCTTTTAAAGCATTTTTGCACTGAATACTTTTATTCTGATTTTAAGTGGCTCAGATAACTCATTCCAAATCGGCTTTTTTGCATCCAGGACAGCACACGACCTTTAAATAGTTGCTGTATATATTCTATTTCTCCCCCCACCCCTTTTCTTTACAGTAGAAATATTTTAAAGAAAAAGAACATATTATTTTGGATAGCCCTTTTACAGCTTCAAGGTTCCTCCATTAATTTAGCTTTGGAATCGCTCCCTCTCTTGGGATAGCAGTCTCTTGCATTCTTTTACTATCAGTGTAGTACAAAGAGAGGGGTCACATCCAAATGTCACTTCCAATGTTCCACTTGAAAATATCTTTTCAAAAAAATTCACTTTCCTATCAGAATATTAACTAACCCCTAAACTGTACCAGAACAGCAGATGCTTTAAAAGGCATCTTAAACCACATTTAGCGATGCAGATTTTCAAACCATCCGTTTTTTGGCAGGTATAAGATAAGTATGCGATTGTGTGATCAGACAATCGTGAATACCAATGACAGAAACAGCCTATCAAATGTAAATCTGATCTTGCTTTTACTGCTATTGAATATTCATAACTGAACATACACATGAGTAAATGCACACCACACATCCAAAAAACTCTCTATGGTAAAATTTTGTTCTAATTTCTTTTAAAGAGATTATGAAGTTCATATATAGTATTAGATGTATCTTTTCAGTTTGTTCCCTGCTTTTGTGGACTGTTCATTAACAAAACAACCCATTAAATTTCTTTCACAAGTAGGTAAGAAGATTTTACTTGATTTTTAGCATTTGTAGATTGTACAACCATTTGATGTTAAAGGAAGTAAAAGATGAATCAAAATCTTAATTCCAGTCCTCAGTTTTCTTTCTCCCACTGCTGGAATTATGTTCGCTGGATGCTTTCATTTTGAAAGTTTCCAATTTTTTGGCAGTTGGGGGACTGTCAATTACCTTTAATCTTCAACTCTATCACAGCATGTGAAGAAAATATCTTTCCAAAGCAAAAAGGTAGAGAGAAGAAAGTAAAGGCGAGAGGGGAAATTTTCTGGAATCTCACTGTATTTTGAACCAAACCCATTCTGGGGTGGCTTTATATATTTGTTTTTAAAAGTAACACAGTCTAATACAGAACATCTTATGACTCACTTGACTTATTACTACAAAGCCGGGAAATTGAAAAACTAAATCAATTGTACGAGATTTTTTTGCTGAAACAGCAGCTGATTCAAATGGACACACATCATTTAAATTTCCCATCTAATCAAGATAAGTTACACCAGACTTCAGATAGTTAACTGAACTATTTGGCAGAGATATGGTTCTAAAATAGACATCTACTTCAAATGGGTGTCAGCATCTGCCAAGCCAATTATCTCCAAATATACCCCAAACAACTAAGCAAAGATAAGTTTACAGAAAACGCAATAAAACGTAAAGCGTCTTCATCACCTACAAACGTACATTTAAAGTGAAAAGAGGCCATACCTTAATGAAAAAGTCACAACATACTAGAACTCTGCCACAAAAAATGATACACAAAAGTCTTTCCTCACTACCGTTTCCCACTACAGCTATGACATTCTGGCAGAGAACTGATACAAAGCAAATATTTCAAACACTTACGAACCCCATCACACCTTGTGGAGAAACATTTGGAGTAGTTTCTGCAATCAGACTCTTGAAATGAGCTGAAGAGTAAATCCAGTTCCTGGCCCCAGCAGAAACGCACTGATAATAAAAAGCCCGGGGTTTAGTTTAACAGAACAGTTAGGTATTGCTCCGAAGAGCCCCCCCTGTGTTTTAAGGGCAGTTCTTAACTTCGAAGAAAATATGTGGAATACAATAATGGGACAACGATCAACGTTTGTGCCTTGTTAGGCCAAAGTAGCAATAAAATACTTAATACTGCCTTTATGTCTGTCCCGCTAATCTGAACTATACCCAGCAATACTTAGGCAATCTTTTCACTATGGTTATTAAGTGCCCATGTGGGATGGAAAAAAAAAATTAAGTCCACATTCTTTGAACTTTTTATTGGCATTTCAAAATCAGGATCTACAACAAGTACCGAGGAATAGATTATTGTACTAAGACACGGTGGGGTTTTTGGGGTGGGTTTTTTGTATTTCTTTTGGCCTTTTTTTTGTTGTCTGTTTGTTTCTGTTTTGTTTTTAAAACTGAACTACATGATTTGTGATAGCCAAATATGAAGGCCTTTTACTAATAAACAACTTTTTGCCTTTAGGGCACATCAAACATATCTTCCCACATTTTGGGACTAACGCTGGCACAGCTTGCGCAACTGCACACTAGGAAGGTGTTCTCCAACGCAAGGCTGGAGCCAGGCTCACAGGGTCCCGTCTTGTGCTACCAGACGCCTGCTTACACTAGTGACTGGTCTTGGAATTAAGACATAGCAGCTCGTTGCAAGAAACCTAGATTCTCCCTCCTCCCCAATACACCTACACTAACCACAATTCTGAAATAGTATTTAAGAAAAAGAGTAACATAAGAAATCCTCAGCATCCCGCTTGAGTCATGGAATATAGCCTGGGGCTACTCTCAGGGAAGGCAAGTAAAACCACAAGATTTGTTATATATTTAGGTAAAACGGAGGCTTCAGAGGCCACTAGGAAAAAATCAAGTTAGTAACAGTTTTTCAGGGTTTTTTTTTTTAGTTAAGTACATCTAATTTGGATGAGATCTCTAAAAATAATGAGTTAGGAAACAAATTAACCAAAAGTAGCACACGAATTTCCTGAAAAGAAACAGCCAGAAAACTAGTCCTTACATGTCTGGTTCTTGTTTCCATAACACTGATTCATTTGCTGGCACATTCTAATATAACAGACTCTACAGCAGCATCAACACAGGTTTCTCTTGCACCATAAAACAGAACTCCTAACAAAACAGCTAAAATAAACAAATAATACTAAATAACAATTTGGGTTGAGATGACATTCCACACTAAAGAGGATTTAAATGTTAGGTTCCAAATGTATTTGCAAAATATGGTCATATTATCCATTCTTGCCCTATGCACACTTAAAACTGAAAAAAATATACAAGTTATGTAATTTTCCATTAAAAAAAAATGCTGCAGTTACACAATACACACCCAAGATCCTGTTTGAACTATAGCAGCAGTGCAAAGCAACAGAAGTCCGCGCAAGTGCTGACAGCATGGCATCACCAAGGAAGGCGAGAAGTGAATTCTTCCTAAGAATTATGTCAAGATCGTAGCATTTATTTACCACCAGACCAGACACTTTTCAAAGCGCTAACATAACCCTAAAGAAGGAGAAATCCTTCTGTAGAAGGCTTAGGGAAAACGATGCCAACGTAACACAAACCTGAAGAGAACAAACAGGGCTTGACCGTGTTCAGGCTGGGCAAGGGCACGTTTGCATTCCAGGCACAATCCCTGAATAACGGGCTACGCTTCTGTGACTCTATTAAAAGATCTGAGAAAATCCACTCTCTGGGTGAACCATCTCTAGTCGTACTTAGATAACTGAAGTATCAAGGACCACGACTTGCTGATGGCGAAGAAGCCTCAGCTCTCATCATAGCGTAACACCGCAACACTTAAAAAGTCGTATTTATGTGAAAACAAATGTATTTCAGTATTAATGTTTTATTTACTATAAGACACTTTCTCTACCTGCTGGAAGTTTCCCAACACAATGAGTCAATAGGCAACATTTGTAAGTCTCTTGTATTCACTTACAGGAATTTACACAGACCTCTGGAGAAAAAAAAAACATCAGCAGAACTCATCATGTAAAAGGGATGCTTGGAAAGCAGTTCTTCGCTCCAGAAAGATCTTACTGACATAATTCTGGATTAGAAAAGGGGCCATACAGAGTCTAATCAAGTTAAAAAATCTACTTGTATTAGAAAATTTCAACAAATCGAGTAAGTGGCAGTAGGTAGACAGTGGTTTTATTAGAAGTCGAACCAGAGAAAGTGTTAAAGAACTTGGAGCTTGAGTGTTTTGGTTGTTAAAAAAAAAAAAAAAAATCCTCAAGAGACAAACTGCAGGCCTGGGAAAAATAAGGAATCAAGATCAGCTTTTGAGAGGCATTCTAAAAGGATAAAATATTAGTAGAAAATGAAAGAGAAAAACTGGACATACTGACTACAAGATTTTGTTCCCTCCAGATATATAAATACTCAAGAGACTTTTAAAAAAATGTTTATGAAGCAATGTTTTATAGGCATTAAGATGTTGACAGGGAAAAACACTGGCACAGTTCTTGCCACTATGACACCACGTTCACAGGAATCGTAGCATGGACATGCAACATTACCTTTTCTTTGTAAAAGATAATATAGGGTGGATCTGTCCTTCGAAGAGCTAATTCCAGCAAAAGTCAAAGCCACTGAAAAGAGCCCTTACCTACTAAAAGGTGTGTACAACCATTACACAATGTTGTGGTTAAAACTGCGATTCAATTCCTGGGCAAAGTTCACTGTCCCATGGAGTTGCACATTTCATAATAAGAGTTTTAAATAGGTCATCCACTCACAAACCTAACGATTAAAGGTCAAACCAAACCAGCTCCTCATTGTAAAATTGTCCTGCGGGACATTTGCTCCCCAATGTGTTCAGCTTTCAAAAACAACAGCGACCATTGGTTTCAAACCCCTTTACAAACCTCCTCTGCGAGGTGGGGGCTCGTGAACTTCACTTCCCCGTCAGCCAGGCCTTTCTGCTGCATTCCACTAACGAACCGCGTTAGAACACGACAAGGTCACAGGACAGCAGGGCAGCGCAGTGCATTCCAAGATAAACTGCATGAGTTGATTTTCTCCTTCCAGGATAGGCAAATACATGACAAATTGATTTATTTTTCATTGCTCGTATCTGAAGTCAAGCGAGTCCTAGTGACTGTAAGGCCACTCGGAGAAGGAAACCGATGGCACCTTGTCGTTCTCCCCGTGGCTGGGCAGGGATACCAGAACATGTTAAATTTGTCAAATCAGACAGTTTAATAAGCCGCTCACTCAAATAGGGAAACATCTGCATTCCTAATGGTGTGAACAAGTGTTAATTATTGCTTGCTATTTTAGGGAAAATATGCCGATGATATCACAAAGGAAACGCATACCTACAAATAGTTGCAGATATTCTCCAGTTACTGGCACATGTCCAGAGCTGAGTACAAAACTCTTTGGGAGAGGCCGCAGTGCTCAGCACTTCCCATAACTGAGTCAGAAATATTTTCAGCAAGGATTCACTCTCATTATCAATAGCTTTTCGTGCTTAGAAAAGAAGGATGATGCTGAAGTATTCTGGGTTTCTGCTTACAGTATCTTCACATTTCTAGTAGCATGAATTAAACTGAATGTGGCTGCAGGGAACGGACAATGGGAAGGGAATTTTATTTAAGAAACTCCTGCAAAGTTTGAACTTTCATTTTCCCCCTTTGTTAAGAGTTTCAAAACACCACAGTTTGAGAAATGTGCCAACACACAATTCCATACCCATAATCAACAAAGTGCCTTTGGTTAAAAGGCCTCACTAGCATACTGTCACGCTATTTCTCTTTTATTTCTACTTCCACAAAAAGTTTAATCGCCACAGAAGCTTAGTCTGTTGATACTAGAACACTGCTCAGATGTAATCCTTTCACACAGCTCCTATTTAAAGCACATCACACTCATTAGGGAGGGAGAACGCACTTTTGGTGAGTGCACCAAGATGGAAGTTGGCAGATGTGGACCCTACTCCCCATTTCGTCAAAATTCCTCGGCAGTTTTAAACCAAGTAATCGATGTTCCTCTGCTTCTTCAAGAGTATACGCATACGCAGAAAGAAGGCAGTTCATTAACGGATTAAGCTTACTGAGAGCATAAAAGGCTGACAAAGAAGTCTCCTATACCATTCCAGCTCTCTCGGGGCAGCAGAGCGCGGTAACAGAGGCATTTCAACCGTCAGCTATTTTTGTAAACCTCTGGCTAAGGAGGAAGGTTTAATAAAACTCTGAGAAATTTCCTTTGAGCCTTAAATTAGAGTTTGGATTACGTCATTTAGTTGCTTGTTGTGCAATGAATATATAATAAACTTGAAACAAATAGTCAAATCAAATGACTGTGTTACCTCTTGCAGCGCTAACAAATGCCATTTCAAATAACGGGTTGAACCCGGGACCACGCTGCAACTTTGCTGCCCCCTTTCAGGTTGGAAACAAAAAGTCTATTTTTGCCAGCAACTTCCACAAACAGAAAAGGGTAAAACATAAAATAGTTCTTCCTCATTCTAAATTCAGGCAAATCCCAAGGACGGCTCACTAATCACCTCACAGTCTTTCTGAAGAAGCAGAACCTGTATTCATAAAAGTATTCACAGACTCATAATACAGTCTACATTAAGAAATCTAGCTCACATACACTTACAATAGAGTAATGCACAGTTCTGTTTATTTGCTGGGATTTTTTTAAGAGTAAAAAGCTTCCCAGTTTCCCAGGAGCTTAAGAAATCTTAAATTTTAGTGGAACACTGAAGAGATGTCACGTACTCTCCAAAGGCACGTTGACAACCCTGACAACCTCTGAAGAGAGGGCTCTATGAAGAGGGTGGCGTTTAGAGACCACCACATCCCCCTAACAGCTCCCCTCAGCCACGGCACCGCTGCTCTGCAGTGGGATCAGACCTCGGAGTCAAGCGGGCAGCGAACACCCGAGCAAACACCCTCCACCCGCACAGCGCCATTCCCACAGGGGCTCTCGCTCGGGTCTGTGCCGCTGGATTCCCCCCAGGACCTGGCACCTGACAGGATTTTTACTTTCCATCACAACTTCATAAACGAAGGGCACACTCCCTGGTGCTCTGCTCTGGGCAAAACTCTCCCTGTTGGGAAGCCACCGACGGCTGCGTGTGAATAGGGAACTTTGCACGACTTAGCCGCACTACAATACATTGTATTTGGTACTGCAATAATGAAAAACAACTTTAAATTTAGCACTGAGGAACACGTGTAAGAAGAGCAAAGAGTATTCCACAAAATCAAAATGTAAAATAGATCACAGTATTTTTCACTTTTTTCTTTTTAGCCATTTCCACGCTCATCCAGATTCACCCTTTACTCATCTGACAGGATGTAAATTAAATTAAAATACCAAAGTCACGATTTTTTAGAAGGATGTTTACCAGCACATTTCCCAGTCTTTATACATTACAGAATTTTCATGCCCACAGGCACTTTTTGCTGCACACCCAAAAAGCACGTCCACGGCCCATCAGCACGTTTACATCTTGCTTAGTCTTCACCTGGCCTCTCGCAGAAACTCCGCTCAAGCCATCGCAGTACCAGGCAGGCTCACAGGTAACATTCTATTTCATCTACGCGCACACCAGTATTTTGTGATAGTCTTTTATGGTGAGATTAAAACCAGAAAATGCTTAAGAATTTCTCTATTAAATTTATGCCTATTTCCTGTTTAATTCAGCTGATAGCTCTTCTATTTCAATAGAAATTGAATTAATCTGTTCTTGTTCTTTAAGACTGCTCTGAGGAAAACAAAGATGTATCAAGAGAAATTATGTCTTGATTTCTTCAAATGAATTTCTAAACATCAACCTATGAACCTATAAATATGGCATGGTGGGAATTTACTGGATAAAAATACAAGTACAGAATAAAGCAGCAGCATTTACTTCAAATGCTAATCAAATAAATTAATGATAAAGCAAAATACAGGGTGGGGTTTTTGTACTATAAAAACAACTGCAATACAGAAAAGATGTGCAGATAATGTCATTGTCTGAAGTCCTGGATTGTAGACTCTCCAATTTAAGGAAGTACTTCATGGGATTTCAAAAGAAGTATGTGAACACCTCAGTGAAAGCACTGCAGAATTCAAAGGGCACATTCCTTTAATCTTCTACCCAAAAATACCTTCACTTCATGCAGAGGATGTTTTATTTTATTGCACGTAACAAATTGAAGCACAACAAGTAATAGCATCCCCGTTTTCACTGCAGTTGGAAATTGCTGTAACTGCAGTAAAACGTGGATTAGCAGAAGGTGGGACCAGAGCTGCTCCTGCAGCCGCTGCCACGTTTAGGAATCGAAGCAGGTGTAGCAAGAACTACTGCAGCAAACAAGCCAAGAGACTAAGCACTATATAGAAAAGCAATGCTAATTGGTAAAGCTGCTTAGCTCTCACATTTCATCTCATTTCTGTTCACAGAAGTCAGAAGGCCTTTTTTTTTTTTTTTTCTTTTTTAAATACACATGTACTCATTATTTAGGCTATATTTAAAGTCAAGGTACTGTAGTATTACTGTTCTTCTGAAAGACTGGCCTAAATAAGTATGTAATTTTACTGAATACAGGCTTAACAATTTATGAAATTCCTCCCACAGAGGTGCCACCAGTTGATAAGCTTTCCACTTTCTTCAGAGAAACAGATTTTCAAGCTTTTTCCTACAAATTAGACTTTCTTTTCTTCCCAAGTTTTAAAACCAGGTGAAAAGGGAAAAGAGAGGCAAATAGAAAAATCAACAAAAATGCATAACCTTCATTACTAGACAGCAAAAAAAGAAATTTTATATTAAAGTATAAATATGAACCGCTGACTTAAATTACCAAAATCAACCTACTAGGCATAATATTTAAATGGGTATTTCTCAAAGCTTCATGCTCAGTAGTTGGCATCCATTAAATGTTGATTTCCTGATCCACACAGTCTGTGCGTGTTACGTGTGCTAAACTGCATAAATGCATGTAAGCAATTTTACAACTTAATATGTTTTAAACTTTTTACTTTCTTTATTTCACCACCAGCCAGGCAGTGCTACTTGCTTATTTGCTTTATTTTCTTTTTGTCCATGACCTTCGATTTAGATGGAGACCAAAGTTCCATTTAAATGAACAGCATATTACCTCTCTTTAATAAGTAATTCTAGCTGGATCCACAAAGTATAGCAAAATTAAAGCTTATCAAAATACTTTTTTTTAAAAGAAGCTTTTTTTATGCAGCTGGTGAATTAAGTAATTGTTTCCAGCCACCACAGCATTCTGCTTTGTCTAAGTAATGAGTTTGACTTTTCAAGGACATTTTTTCTTTTTTTCCAGTTTTAATATGAAACTAACCTATTTTTAACATCTAATGTCAAATTACTGAATGGTATAACAAACTAAATGGACTACAGTGATTCATTTTTCTACAGGATGCTACAAATGGTTTCTTCACTTCAAAAAAGCCCAGGTTCCTAGTCAGTGCTCTGATTTCTGGACAACTTTAGCAGTCAAAACGTATACAGCACAAATATTTTTTACCTAATTTAAATGGCTTTACACTTCGGTGTAAAAAGAAAGAACTTCCCATACTAAAGTTTATGTACTATATATTATTACATATATTATATACATATATTATTCACGAAAAAAAGCTTTGTGTCAACATTTCTTAGTATGATGCAATGGGCTAGTTCACAGCCTAACTGAAACTTAGTGTACTGCAGGCTGAAGCTAAAATTAAAAAAAAACAAAAAAACAAAACAACAAAAAAACCCCAACCAAAACCACTTCCAATAGGTTAGCAATGCCAGAATGTGCTAGATATTGCTATTCATTTATAAGAATAAAACATTCATATCGGGTACCTATCCATGTGGACAAAGATCAGAGACTTCAGTAGATTCGTTTGCAAATAATTACTAGTTATACGTGCTTTAATTATGAGAAACAGAAGCGAAGTGAAGTGGCTCTCTGCCTCAGAGTCCCTATACTAAAAGGCGGCTTCAAAAGAACTCTTCAGTTAATCTGTATTCAGGAACGTATTTCTACTATTAACGGATTGGAAAAGCAGCTTTAAGTCCTGCTAAACTCTGACCAGGGAAGCCCAACTGGATTACCTCGGAGCCCATTTGCAAGGAGCTGCTCTATGTAGACAAGATAACGGAGATTTAGAAAAGAGCAAGTAAAGATTACTCCAGAGGACCTAGTACCACATCCCTCTACTGATACTGCCTGGAATACTCTCCACTCCTTTTTGTTGACAACACTAACATTCTTGACTTAAAAATACATCACATAGCCACATTTTCTACCAGTTTTGCACCTCAAAATGCTTAAGTATATCTCCAAAATACAGACTTTATCACTATTTTAGTGATTACAAGATGCACAGAGCATTGAAAAGAAGAAAGTGACAGTTAGATGACTTGCTCAAGATAATAAAGCAAGTCTGGACAAGAAAGTGCAAGTGCCCCAAATTTTCTGGCCACGACAGCTGCCCAACTGCTGCACGATGTGGCCCAGAGACGGGGGACGGCGGCCCCGGCGCCCCGCTTTCCGCGGTGCCACCCTGGCCGGGCTCCTTCCCCAGCCCGCTGCCGCACCGGCGCAGGGGCCTCACGCGACACGGCCCCCGCCGCAGCCAGCGTGTGTGCCGTCACACTCTAAACTAGCGATGCTGTCACACCAGAGCAGCCCTCCTCTTCTTCCACCGTGTGTTTAGACAGGAATAATATCCCCTCTATCATTACACACATCAGGGTGACTAGCTACAGGGACAGAGAATTTTGTTCTGTTGCCTACGTAATCAAGGAACACTTTTGGCAGCAAAGAGATCCTGGTTCACGTCTTTTCTTACTAAGACTATATTCTCTTGTCATTTTCTTGAAGATTTTGGTGTCAAAATCATTTTAGGGACTCCCACCCCCACCTCTGACCCTGCTGCGCATTAACACATCACACACTTTGCACCCCACTGCCCATGTCGTAAACCAGCCCTCAGAACTGAGCCCTGTTAAAAATAACCTCCCCAAAATAGGAGAGAAGGAGTAAGAGTTACCAGGTTATTTTTAACCTGGACCAGTCCGATGGTCTGATTTACGCTGGGGACCCAGTGGAGGGTTTTGGCGCGGGGCAGGGTGGCACAGTACGGCGCGGAGGGCGCCGGGACGGCGGGGGCAGAGGGGACACAGAGCTGGCTCCGAGGCAAAAGTCAGTGTGTGGCAAAGCTCGGCCTCACAGACACAACTCCAAAACCATAACAGAATCATTTAGCAGCACTGCTACTGGGAGATTCAAAATAACTACAATGGAGCAGTGTAATAAAAAATAAAACTGTGACCAAAAAACCTGCAGAGAATTTCACCAACACCCTAAAAACGAACCCATCTCTTCCAAACACAGATTGTCCTCTATTTGGAGAGCCGCAGGCTGCAGCGATTCCCCAGTTACTTTGCATTTCGATGGCCAATACTCCGATTCTACTGCTTTTTGACTACAATCGTCCTGAAGTTGTTATGGTATTTTCAAGATACCTCTTCCACAGCTGAGTTCAGATCAATTAAAAATAGGCAATTGTAAAAACCATTCTGCAATTTTGAGTATTTCATTAAAACTAGAGAATGATAAAGGGACTGTGACTCAAAATAAACAGGTTTTGTTTGGCAGCTTGGTTCAAGCCGGTTGATCATGGCAGGAGAAATGTGCACGGAGTGAGAGCATTTCCTTTCGTCTTCTAAAAGTCCGAGCACAGCGAGGGGGGTGAGGAAAAGGCCCCTGTTGTGGTTGGTCCTGGGGATGGGGCAAACCCCCAGCCGCTGCCCAGGATGCAGAACAGCCACCTCTGACCCCCTCGCCCAGCATCGCCCTACATTTGAAACAGATATACAGCTAGTCAGAATTACCGAAAAAAAACTTACGAGGTTGATTTCTGACATTGAAAACATACACGTACAATTGTGTTGATCTAAACGCAGCGAAGGACAATAGTGATAGAGATGCCATTTGGGAGCCTCAACTAAGAGCATCATTTGTTTTTATTATCCTTTTTAACTGATAGAAGAGCTGCAAAAACAGCCTGGATTTTTTATTTGTGAGGTCTTTGTTCTTCCACACCACATTGTCCCTGAGTTATTAAAGAGTAAAATTTACTCCTACAAAGTTTAGCTGATGTGAGATAACTAAAAAAGCAGTTCTAGCACAAACTCGGGCATGCTCTCCAATTTTCAGCTCAAGCAAACCAACTTTTCTACTTGTTTCATTAAGGAGCCTCAGTGATGAGCATAATTCACTTCTTCATTTCTAAAGCATGTGCAAATTTCTCCTTTTTTAAAAATATTAGTTATCATGATATAATCTTAAAACACAAGCCAGCAGCAGTAATTACACGTGTACCTTCAGATCTGTACCAATACACCGACACAGAAAGATTACTGCCTCATTTCCAAGGCTTTAACAAACGCACATTCACAATCACCTCGACTATTAAAATTAAACGCTTCAGCTATCTCAACTGAGTTTGCTTTGATTGCCTTGGAGGTTTTCTGACTTCAGCTTCCTTTTCCTTTGGTTAAAGTAATCATGCTGGCCAGTGACAATTTAATCACATGATAAAAACTCAACTTGAATAAAGGCAATGACAAGGGACCTCTTTAAATGATAATCTTTCATAAAAATTGGTACTGTAGTGTTTTAGAAAAAACAGAGTTCTGCTTTCAGTACCTCTCTGTGGAAAGCACGATCTCTGCTATTCCCAGTGCTCACTCTAACTAGCAGCGCTGGACTTTTTTTTGCAAGACTTAGTCATTTAATGTCCTGTCATTTTAGCAAGAATGTGTTTCCCAATGATGAAAATAGAATACTACACATAATATTTACCAGTGCTATTCATATTAACAACAGATTACATCGACCTGATTAGAGTTCTATTATTTCCATTCTGCTCTGCTCTAAGAAAAGGCTGTGCAACAAGCCTAATAATAAGGATAGATTTTACCCCCAAGAGAAGCAAAGTATTTTGCAAAACTAAATCAGAGCAGCACTCCATCAGCCATGGAGATACTACATCCCCAAGTCAACTTCTAAAATTGCAATATGCTAAGACAGAAAATACTTCACATAAAAACATGAACTCAGATGTTTTGCCTAGAATATTACTAATTAGCATTCTCCACAGGTTTTCAGCGTGGTGATGTGTTGCCTTTATCAATTCACTACAGTCACACAGTTTGGGGTTTCTTTTTGTAATTTGTATTTTAGAAACTGTCTGTTGAAAACATACCGAAGACAAGCCGTTGGGCCATCGGCTGTAAGAGTGAAACTCTTCCAGGTTCTTGCCGAGGGTACGTACAGTACGGTGAAACAACGTGGAAGGACCGCAAAAGGAACTGCCGATTTGATCTACTAAATATTGCAATAAATCACCAGCATGATTTTGTGGCCAGAGTTCCTTTCTGTAAGTACTATTTCCCCATATGCTACTATTTGTATTCAAGAAATCCAATCACTTAGTACCAAGTGTGCTGAATTAACCGATCTCCAACATACCAATTTTTCAGTTTTAAAGGGAATGTTTAACCTAGCATGGCACTGTACCAACATTATTTTTAACTTGAGTTGGTTTTTTTTTCTTTTTTTTAATTCAATACAATATGCTCTACACAAATGACACACAATTCCTGTAAGTCAAAAACTGCAAAGCAAACAGATGCAGACACAGACAAAGAATTAGAGTATCAGAGTACGAAAGTTGCTCTTTGAATCCTAGATATGCAGAGTCAGACCCCTGTACTGCCATCACGCTGTATAGCTCCTACGTTCTTCCTTTACTTTCTTCTGCGTTTCACATCACAGTGAACTTTGCTGTTAGGAAACTTGAATTCTAGCTCCATCTGCACAACAGGTAACGATAAACACAGATTTTGGTGTGTACTTTAAACTTCATTTAAACTACTCTTTCATGTACTGAAGAATGATGAGGCCTCGTGTTCTAAAGATGATGTCCCGCAGCTGGAGAAGAAATGAGACCATCTTTGTGCTAATGTCTGCGCAATGCCTTCTGGAGAGCTTGCTAAATTAATGCTAAGGAAAAGATGAACAGGCATTTCGAGGGAAGCAAAACGCCCTTGTATTTTAAAAGAGTATTGCACTAAGTACTCACAGCCCTCAAAGAATATCTCCTTGGTACACGAGTGTTCTTCCTCCCTACCTTTATGTTCTTCCTATGGCAGAGAAGAGCAGCATCAAATACTATACTGAGGAAAGTATGTCTTCGTAACAGCTGAAATAAGATTCCCCATGAAGAAAATGGAAGAGACAGAAAGCAAGTTCTACAATTCAAAACAGGCAGCATTACATGCTGCTAACACTGCTAAAAATTTCCCTCCCTTCTTCTGCATTAATAGGCTATATAGGAAAATGTTTAGCTGCCAAGTTTACGAACTCCTCCCACCACAGTACTGGAGGAGAAAGCAGATAATCAAGATTTCCTTAGATATGAAGCATAACTAGCATAAGGCTATCCTTTCCACTTACACAGAACTATTTTTTCTTCAAAGTACTTTTAAACAAACTATAACAAAGTCCAAATTATTTCTACAGAGGTACCCAATGATCGTGTATTTTTGATACACGGAGAGTCAGCATCTAGGGACATTCTAGATCTTAACTTGATTTACAAATATGTAATTAAAATCCAGGTTCTGTTTTTCAGGTACCAAAGGGCTATAACCTACATTCAGTCAAACTCAGAAATCAGATACATATTAGCATATATAATCACCCAGGGCAGAGGGAGTGAACAATACTCCTGCAAAATCAGTGGCTAACGTATATCCAGTTTAAAACCTCAACCCTACAAACATTTACATATGAAATAGTTAATCATGGCAACGAAGCTAGCCACTAGTCAAAGTTATGCACACGCCTAAACCTCTGTAGACTCAGGGCTTAAAAGTTTAACATGGTACCTTTGCTCAGAGAAGAAAAACTAGTTTTTTTGGAGCACTGTTATTCCTGAAGTTGTGTGTCATTCAACACATCAAAGACTCTTCAGTGAAATTGAAACTATTTATGGACCTAGTAAGTAAATTTCCATTGCTTTAGACATCAAGGGCTTGCTACCATGTATCGTACCAGAGATAATACAAACTGAATATTAATTTTTGTATAAAAACCAGTAAGTGTANTTCTGTTCAGTTGGAACGAAGTGAAAAACCACCCTCCGAGGCAGAAGGGAGAAGGAAAATCAAGTATTTCTATACGAGGTAGGCCACGGGAACTCACTACAGCATTGTTACGGATCACAACCTGAATTATCACAAAACAATGGGCAGCAGGAGAGCTAACTGTGGGTGCCCAGCCAGCTCAAGAGCACACAGGGTGGAGTAAGGAGCCACTGTCTTTACTCTCTAATATTCTCCTAAAACTGGCCTCAAAGCACGTTTTTTTTTTGTCCCACTAACAGGAGAGACCATCCACAAAGGGACCAAATAACACTGACAAGTGCCAAAATTAAAAACATGACAACTTAATCTCAAAATCTCTAACTTATTTAAGAATCTCTAAGGTAAAATGACTAATATTACAATTTATGGACTATAGAAGAAGCACACATCCCCTTCTCCATCAACCTGTCTGTGCCTGCTGGACTTTGAAAATTACTGGATTTGAAGATTACAATGCAGTTATTTCCAATTAATTGCTAATAGCATGCAAGTTCTGCCTTGTACACAAAATATGTGAGGTTGGTTGGTTTTCACTTTTAATAAAGACTGACCAAAGCAGAGAAATTCCCAGAAGTGGCAACAGTTGCACAAGGTAACTGTCACTGGTTTCACAGATCAGCCTGTTCAGTACTGTTTACAAACGAGAGTTACGAAAACCTTGCTGTGGTGCAAACCATCCCACATCTTACTACTATTTGCACTTGCACTTTCCAGCTACTGCTGGAAACAAAATTCTGGTGTAAATGGAACATGATTTTTGACATGCCCTCTGGCACAGCATGCAGAGAGAGAACACAGCCTTTGAAAGACTCCTGCGTTACTGCAAGTGTAAGGTACTTCATGGTCATTAATAAAAATATCTTCTCAGTGTTTGAGAGTTCGGTGTTTGCAAACTGCATTTTCATGGGCTTCTGCTACTAGCCTGATTGAGATACAGTAGAAATTAACGACACTGAGTGGGCACCAAGTTATACCATCAAACAAACAATTATAATTTCTGCATTTATGCTGGGGCTGCCAGCACTTTGAATGATTAACCAGGACTGGGAGGGCTGGGGCAAGGACGGAGTATGAGAAGCCTCTGCATAAAGTCTGGCTGACACAGCTGTCAGAGAGCATGCCTGAATCAGCAAGAAAACTCCACTATTCTTCCAAAAGAGAGAAATACAGTATCACCAAATGCCAGCTAATCATCATCAGACTGCTCTGCCTATCTTCACTCCTCTTGGGCAGCGGAATTCCCAACAATATCCAAACTTCACTGCCAGCACGGTCCATCTTAACTCTAGCTGATTGTTTCAGCTGAGCACAAGAAAGCAGACAAGGGTCTCTACGTTCATAAAGCATCAGCTTGCATATTCCAGCTGTGCCACTATACACTTTATTTGATTAGCACTGAGCAAAGACACCTACTGTAGTAATTCCCAAAGAGCAGCTCACTGTTTTTTGTAAATATTTACTACAGTGCAGTGAAATATGATCATTTGCAAAAAGCATGACTGCAGCCAATTTGAATTATTTGCTTACCGGTGGGAAATCGAAGTCTATCTGGTTAGCTAAATTTAAGATGTAGTCAATTCGAAACTGGTTGTCTGGATTGGCTAGTTCAACTGGAGGTGCCAAATTGCCCATTGCTGTCACTATTGTCTGCAAAGAAAAAAATAAAAATAAAATTGCAGAGCATCTAAATAGCTAGTTTTGAATAGTTAAAAACAATAGCTCATAAGTTTACCTCTATAGCTTCTTTAATATTGTTTTTAATATCCTGAATTTTCATTTTCTTCTCCCTGTAATAAAAAAAATACATTATTAAATTTATATGCCACAAAAGCAGAATATCTTTTTGAAACAGAACATGAGCTTGAAAAGTATTCTATAAAAACTGCATTGTCGCTATTGACCAAAGTGCTCTCAGTCACTGAATGCTTTTGTAGATAGACTTGATTAAATGCATCACAACTTTTCTACTTAAGCAGTAAATACCTATTTGTATCCAAAAGTCGGTATCTAACAATGCTTAAATAAAAACTTTCTGCAGTCTTAGACCAGGACTAAGACATTCTGCAAAATCAAACAGATTTTGATTAATTTGAATGCAAAATACTAGACATAGGTGGAAGTTATTTAGAAAAGCAGAAACTGGAAACAAGTAGAGGGAAAAAAAAGGGTAAGTTACTAAAAGCAGAAACAAATAAAAGGAGACCAAAGAACCTCAAGGTACAAAAAAAATTAAAGCACAAAATGATGTTACAGCAGAAAAAGCTAAGAGCAGAGAACACAACCCGACAGACACATTCAAACTAACAGTTTGTACATAAAACCTAAAATAAATAATCAAAAGCCTAACCCACATATGTAAAATTACCTTTTAACTACAAGCAGAAGAGTAGGCTAGAAAACCACCTGAAATGCTCCGAGCACTATCATTTGGGATTAACGGCAGCCAAACTGAAAAGCGTAGCAGGCTCAAGGAAGCTGGAGTGTAACCCGCTGCCTCCACAGCATTTTTATTGTATTTGATGTCAAATCTGACCGTAGTTATTTTCAATGCCAAACTGTGCAATCAAATGAAATATATGATCAAACATTTGGTATAACCAGGAATTAGCATCTTAAAGGTATTACTAGTACTGAGTCTGTAAAATGTAACCCAATTGTAAGGCACTATGACAAGATTTTTACATTATTAATTTCTTGCTATACACAGCATAAAATTACTACTTCAACGTAAACCAAGTTAGCCATGTAATTACTAAAAAAACCCACCTAAATTGTCCAAGTGACCTTTTTATCTTTATTAAACTGTTTTACAGAACATTTTATTATCTGAATATTTATACCAACTATTTTTAATTTTTTTCATTTTGAAAACTAACGTGTTCCAGCACAGTATCCCACAGACTTGAAACTACCAAACAGTATGTCTTCTTTTTTACCCTTTAAAAGGTAGTGCTCACACTTTCAGTTTACAGACCACAGCCTGAAAACCTCATTTTCCTGAGTTAATTAAGTACTCATATTGCAAATGCTTTTTATCACTTTTCCTTTCTATAAGTATTCACAACCAACCACTAAAATGAAACTGAAAGCATATTCACCAATCAAGAACGGAGGAGAACTNGAAAAAAAAAAAAAAAAAAAAAAAAGTACTGCTTGGTTAACAAGGCAGACGCCAATGTCCAAGAGGGGTGGGATTTGGGTCATCAATGAAAGCTTAATGCAACTTTTGCAAAAGCCAGGGTCAGGGAAAGCCCCGCCGAGCCTGCTGCGTGTTACGCTGCCTCTTAGATACAGACGGGATCTTGCCATACGTTCTAGAGCTGTGAAAGCAGGATTGCAGTGCCAGTGCTGCTTTTGCAGATGGCAAACAAGCAGCAGCATCAGGTCACCTCGCTGGGGACAACTTCCCCTGCACTGAGAACACCTCTGGCACCAGTGAAACTCAACCAAGCAGAAGAAGGGCTGTCCCCAGCCACCGGCTCCACACTGACAATTGGCACATTCTCAAAACCATGGGGCAGGGCGAGGAAGGGCAGTGACGCCTGATGCAGAAAGAAAATAAGATGACCAGTAATCAGATGTAAATTCTTGGTTTCCCTCCACTTCTTGATCTACCTACAGACCACCTTATTCCTGAAGACTACCAGATTTTTGCTTTAGGGATTTGGCACCATGGATGGGAACAAGGCAGCAAGCCAAGAAAGGCCAAAAGCAATGAACTAAGGAAAATAAATAAGACAGGAAAAGAGAGGAAAAACTGAGGCCTTTTCACCCTCTTCCTTCCCATCTTCAATCCCTTCTATTGCCCCGGGTCTGAAGAAACTCTCCATTCCACAAGCCAAGACTTATGGTAGGTGTACAAATACTGTATTTTTCAGTTAGTGCCCATATGGTTGCAAAAACATCAGCCACTTTCTGTTTTTTAAAAATTATGTTCCTTATTAAAACATGTAACTAATGGTATGAAGGCAGCAAGTGTTTATCATAGACAGTGCAAGCAGTTCCTCTGACTGCATTTTGCCTCCAGTTTTCAGCTGGGTCTTGAACGTAATGAACATGTATCCAGATTCCACCCCGTAAAGATCAAAAGGGCAACTGATAAGATACCAGTATTTGTAAAGGACTACGTAAAGAAATAATATCCAGTCACTTCACTTTAAAACACGATTAGAAAAGACACAAGTTTAGAAAGTCTGCTGATATTTTTTAATTTGTTGTTGTTGTTAAGCGAACTGTAGTTATATTCTCTCCCCAAGAACACTTACAGATAACTGTCTCAAAGCATTAGCTAAGTGCACATTTACCTGACTCTTCCATACCACACAATAGAACATAGTATTTTTATTATAGATTTCGGTCCAACTTCCACATCTACCCCTCTTCACCAATCCTCACGCTACTAGCGGCACGGCAAAGTGACAACAAATACGGAGTGATGTAAACTGCCAGCAATTAACGAACTGCTTGATAACCATCATCATCTTTACAACAAGAATACTCATAGTTCCTATTTCTGGTTTTGTTGCCATGGCCCTATAGCACGCCCGGTAAACAAGGAATCTTATTACACAGCAATGAATGTATCGGCTCATTTTGTGTTTTGTAATGTTTGCTAAGCATAAATTTTCCATGACAATAAGATACACTTTATTCTTCTGGAACTCAACCTGTTCATCAACCGCCCATCCAACAGCTTACATACAACCCTACTTCTCTTCAAAAAAGTAAAGGGGAAACTCATTTTACTCAGGGACTGACGAAGTGCAGTAAACAAAAGCTAAGCCCCACCGCTGCTGTCCCTTCGCTCTGCCAGGACTGGTTTGCCAGGCTGCACCTCGAATTTCCAAAAGTAATTGAACTTTATTCTCCCCAACCATGAAGACTGAATATTTGTCTTAGAAACAGATTCTTGCTCTTTTCTTCCTTATTCCCGGGCGCTGGCCCGCAGGCCAAAACCGCAACAGAAAGAAGCTGGGCTCGCCGCGTGTCTTCCTCTGGGGCGGCCCCAGCAGATCGGGAATGGCGCCACGCTCCCCCAGCACACCGCGGCCCGGTGCTCTGCAGGCTGGCCCCTATCTTTAGATGCCATGGGTTAATAAGGTCATATTTTTAATCTTGTTTAAAACTTTTGCTTAGGCTGTGCAGGGTAGGCCAAACAAAGCATTAAACTCTATTAGTTGAGGATTATAAGAAAAATCTCAAATCCTGCTGTTTTCAATATTTAAATGGGCCAAAGCAAAGCTGCACATAGCTTTCAGGAAAACTAATAAAGTCTATTTTAGGTACTATAAAAAAAAGATGTCATTTTAATTCTAATAACATGAAATTAGAATGACATAAAAGGTCAGGAAAATCAAATATTCCTTGAAAACAAACCTAATCAGTATTTAGTAAAGAACTTCTCCACCTGTGGCTGAGCTTTACCGTTAAAATGGCAACGTTTTTACTCAGACTTTATCAAATCTTATGCAATGAACACATTACTAAACAGATTATCAGAAAGTAAACTAATTTAATTTTAATGTTCATTTCTGGTTTACCTTCCAGATAATGTGAATAACCATTCTTTGAACTTGGAAAAAAAATATTTACAGTTTAGAAAGAACATTCCAGAGGACCAAGGATTCAGCTCACCCGGTATAAACATCTCACAGCTAGACAAGTTAAAAATACATGGTGCTGAAATGAATGGTAAACCCAAAACGTGTTAGAGTCAAAAATAAAAAGAAGAGGAAAAAAAGTAATAAATCCTGTGACTCCTTTATGCCATTAATCTAAACCACTGAAAGCAAAGAGGTTCGAATTTCTTGGTCACACTGCCAGGCGAAGCCTCGTTGCAAAGTTCTGTTCAACGGGCAGAGTTCGGACAAGATTGAAGAGAAAAAATACAAAGTACCACCTAGTTTTAAGTCAGAATGTAGTAAGCATATTACTTCTTTTTTTTCCGGTGAAAAATAGAGAGATTTTAAGAACAGAAATGAGATGATGTTTCTTCAAACCCTACAAACCCACAATAAGATAGCCAGAAAAAAAATCTGAAACACGCAGAACGCAAAGCAACAACAAATTTATTTTTTCCTTCAGAAGGAAAGATAGCCATGATAATATAGAACTATCATTTTAACGTATGTCAATTATTTAAGTTAGTGGGGAAACCCTCCCCACATATCCCCCAAATCCCCTGATTATACAGGAAACTCCACACTTCACATATTTTAGGAATATTTTAGGAACCAAACATTAGACATGTCATGAACAACACTGTGAAGAGGCGAATTTAATGCTGTGGGATCGTTTGAGTAAAAGTAAAAAGACTTTGATCAGATAATACGCAACATAAAAAGGCTTTTAATGAGGCTAAATTATGATTGCCAATTAATCCCACTATGAACATGGCCTAAAAAAGGAACACACCCTGGAACATGAATACTTACAGTGTGAATACAAAATACTGGAACGTTCTTTGCATATCGCTGATATAAATACTAGCTTTCATTTCGGAAAAACGTCACTTACTTTCTCAATTTTTCTTCTAACATATGATTTCATACACGTGGCCTTAGCGTAATAAATAATGCCACAGAATGGTTTGCAATTTAATGGTGCATACACATTATTTCACCACAAGTGAGCCTGGCTGGAACCCTGAAGGGTACGTAACAGCACGTGACGCAAGGACACCAACTTCAAATGACTGCTTTTATATCACACAATAATCCCTCAAAACCATGTTAAAGTGTTTTTTATTAATTATGTTCCCAATTTTTTGCAGTTATCAGGATGCTGGTGCAAATAATAAAGAAGCAGAAAGCTTCTCTTTAAAGTTGTATTGCAAAGTGTACGTGCCTCAAGAGTATATATAGACCATTTTAACAGGGTACGTTAAAATGTAATCACATAACGTGAATACAGAGCATTAGCATTTCTCTTCTTTACAAGATTGTTAACAGCCAGGCTTCTATCACCTTCAGTGTATAATGCATAAAATAACTTTATTTCTGAAGCACTGTGACACTCGCTCTTGCTGACACAACTCCTCTGTGGGGCGAAAAGCTTCCCCCGCCCGTGCACAGCACCGCCGGTTAAGTCAATCAATCAGCAGGTATGAGAGCCAGAATAAAAATCTTACAAAACAATTCATTTGCCTCTGGCTTTGTACAGAAGACGACGCTGCTGCATTTGAACACAGGTGCCGGTTCGCTGCCAGTATCTCCAGCAGAGGGGAAGGCGCCGGGGGGAGCCGCGGCCATCCCATTCTTGCTCCCCTCCAAACGCCCACGGCAACGGCACCTTGAAAGCCATGTCTGGGAGAGAAGAGTTGGTATTTTGGTGTCATTTCAACACACAATTCAGCGCTTTGACAGGCAGTCACCCACTCTATGGGCGCATGTGCTTTAACACAGCTATTCATCTAAATATGGTGCTTCCGACGCAGTGAAACATGCCCATGGATTTCACAAACATTCCATAAAAGCTGCATTTACTGCACCTTCTGCAAGTGAACAAAAACGCAAACAGCACTACCTGCCAATCCACCTCATAAAAACAGAGCAGCGCAGTCAAGAGCTTCAAACACAAGACCACAAGCAAGGAAATGCAATTAAGATTTTGCTACCAATCTACATTACCAGAATTCTGCCGTACTTTACGATTCAACAGTAAGATAAATTTGGTTTAGCAGTCTGTGTTATTTCTAACAGAACAGCATGGCAATTATCTCAAAATGTAAACGGCTAGAAGGGCAAACGGGGCAGAGGCCAAGTTAGAGGCACTTGAGAACAGGGGAAAATAGGTGCCCAGGGTATTCAGAGAGAAGCTGAAATAATTCATCTTAGACCTATGACAAAGCACCAAGTTTACAGACGGAACTGCTAAAATGCAGTAGCAAAACCCACTGAATATCTTTTGCAAATCGAACTCTCTGTTTATGTCACACCACAGAGACATCTCGGTAATTCTGGTGACTTCAAAGAGATTTTCTATTTTGTACTGTTCAAGAACAAAAAGGACGAGCACACGTGGGGCCATGGGGTAGGAGCGACCGTGCACCAGCTGCACCGTGGCAGCTCTGCATCCCTTTCCACAGCAAAGACAGCTTAGTTAGCAGCAGAACTGAAAAAAATTTTCTAACCACATTAATACTTTGCTCTTGATAACTCTGCCACCTTGTAAGGTGGAATAAAGTCCCCCAAAGGCATGGCTAGCATAACCTGAAGCACTCCAGGCAGTCAGTGCGGTGCTGGTAACACCGACCACGTACGCACTGGGTATCTCACCCAAGGTGGCAGCCCCCCCGCTGCTGCTGGAGGTGGCAACAGCTTCCCCTCCCGAATACCACACTCCTCCTCGTACACCGCCTCTCACCCCAACAGCCACTTCACTGTGAAGACTCTTGGGTTTATTTCTCTGAGATTCTGGGTAACAGCACATTGTATCATCCGGCTACCAAAGATGATCTACTGTTAGAAGAAATAATCACAGAAAAAGAATAGCTGTGAGGATAGACTATACACTTTCCCTGTAAATAACACCTTTTTGAGAAAGAAAAGCCCAACAGGTGGAATAAATTGGCCATGATATACCTTGATTTAAAGACACAATTAAAAATTAATTATGTTGCACAGATCTAATTGTGATCTAAATGATTTGGGAGAACTTAGTTCAATTATCCCCTGAAGTATCATCACATGTGATGCAATATATAGAATAGACCATACATACAGGGTTTCCACAAGTCGCCTTTTAAATATTGAAAAAAGCATTATAAACTGCTTTACCATTGCATTTTTTTTAAATACATTACAGTATTTGCCTGCATGAGTTACATGCACATCTTAATACGTGGCCACAAACAGATGAACATACGATAAGCAATATAAGGACAAAGAGACACCTTCTGCTTACAGAATGACAGTATCACTCTCTAAGTTAAAAGGCAAGAAATAGAAATTACTGAAGCATTGATAAAAAACACATCACAGCTGTCACAATAAGAGTTACTGTCAAGAAATAAACTTAAAACGTACAAATGTGAAAGCAGAGATGATGTTAGTTTTGGTCATTATCTAGACTGGAGCGTTAGGAGCTGGGGGTGGGACTTGTTTCTGATCTTGGGGAAGAGCACCGTGATGAAATCACTATAAAACTCTAAAAAAAGGCACCCCTAAATACAAAGCTAATTAACCCAACGTTTGGGTTAATGTTACCTGTGCTGATTGTGGCCTCCCGGGTGCACAGTTAAGGGGTACTGTACTTTCCCCCACATACCGGACCCGAAGGCTGTCTGGGGCAGGTTTGGGCCCCGGCGGGTGGCCAGTGTGGCCGGGGGTCTGTCCCGAGCATCTGTCCCGGGGCGGTGGGTGCCACAGCCCTGCCTGGGCAGAGGTGGCACACAGATGCCACTCTGGCTCTAAGCCACCCTGGGTCTCCCCTTTGGCTTTGCAAATTCCTACATAAAACCAGTTTAACTGGTTTACAGTCCCTTTATACCTGTAAGGGCACAAAGAGACCATCACAGACCCAATATTAAGCAGGATAATTCTACTTATGCTGCTCCATTTACCTCAGCTAATTAACTAGCAATAGTTTAGGTAAGGCATGGAAACAGAAGCGTTCACAAAGAGCTCTGTGATGAATGAGGTTGACAAAGAACCGTTAATTAATACCGTGCAACTAAACACTTCGTAAATTGCAAACTTGGTCTCTAGTTCTTCAGGCACACACACGAGGATACCACACCAGGTCCGTTTCCTTGCTCTAAGCACAGGCCATTAAGCATATTACAACAAAAGGTGTCCTCAAGGGTTTAGTATCCCCTCTAGATACCCGATAATAATTAAAAGGCTAGAGTCTTCAGAGTATACTCTGTGACCCTTTGCGGGTAGGAAGGACGCCTCAGAATCAGGAGGGTTCGAGCCCAACTTGCTGAATCATCTTACCCTGTACAACTCACTATTTTGAGATAACCATTTCAAACTGCTGTCAGGAAGCACAAAGACATTTTTATTTATTTTAGCACTGTGAATGTGGTCATTATTAACACAGAAAAAAGGAAACATGCACACTGGCCATCACTTTTTTGAAACGCTCGTGTCCAACTGTGCAACAGCAGCGAAATACAGCACAGGAGACCTCCCAGGACGTTCTCTCTGCTGTTTAAAGCTCCATCCTCCACAGCAGCTCCAATCCACCGGGGTCTCCCAAGCTACCCAACTGGGTCTATCGCTCTCTTCACATCCAGAAAAAATACTGTTGTGTGACCACATACCAACCAGAACACTGCAGTATACGCAGATCAGCAGCACCTTCTGTTAAAACTGGGGTATTTGCAGCACTGTTCATCACCTCCCCTGGCCCTGCAGAGACTTTGCTTTAAAACACAGGCAGGTAACGGCAGCGCTACTGGAAACCACCTTCTCACTTTAGTTTTCAGGCACTTTCAAAGGACTTCTGTCTAAACTTTGAAACATTGATTTGATGAGCGCCCCATGAATTTAATTTGCTCCGACACTGTTTTGGAAGTGTCAGTACTCCGGTCATTTCTTCAACCAGCACTGGGTAGGAAGCTTTCCAAAGAGGGCAATCACGTCCCAGAGCTCTTCAGGGTCTTGTGTGCAAGAATGAGAGGAACAGCTCCTGTAACGGCTAATGACCTCACTGCTACTTAAAACCCCCAAAGTACACAGCTGGCTAAGTGCCAATATTAAATGGAAGGCAGTCCTAAACTAAAAACGGCTGGAATGCCGGATGCCAAGAAAGTATACACAGAGCAGCCCAAGGCCCCCACAGGATGCAGCGTGGCAGGGAAGACTGCAATGAGACAGGCGGAAGATGATCAGCCTGAAAACATCTCTTGGTTTTTGAATGGTTATGATCTCCATTATCATCGGACACACCTCTGGCATGTGATACTATAGACAGGCGATCTGGAAGGCGGTTGCCTCTAACTGTGACAAAACCCCAGGTTTCTAACCCAAACCCCTGCACGCTGGCACGTAAGGCACAGGTGTCAGCAGGGCAACAGAAAAAGGGAAGGCTCAAATTCATACAGTGTGGTGTCCTACCAGAAACAGGTAGATTTTACAAAACATGTTTCTACAAGCATTCATTGTAACTTCTGTCTGAATTACCTACTTTTATCCTCACTCCACCTTTCCAATCTCTTCATTTAGTATGACTAAAGGCCACTAAAACATGCAAAGAGCTTCGAACGTGATAACAGAACTTGCCAGTTTCACTAGGAAAACAACTGAAACAGCTCCTGGTTTGTTTACTGGGAACAAATGCTTTAGTTGTTCAAAAAAAAAATTTTTGTGCTATCAAGGTTTGCTAACATTACATCTGGGAAAATGACTGCAATATTCAAATGCACATGTGCTCATACAGATTCAAATTTAAACACAATTTGACCACAGAAATTCTTAGATACATCCGATCAGAGCAAATACAAAGTGTCATTGAGTCGTCTGATCAGTAACAGTTAAAAACAGGGACATGCACAGAGCTGTTTGCTACCAACTGATAGTTAAAAAACCCCCACCTTTGTAAGTTAGGGCAGAATCACAGAACTATAGAATCATCTAGGTGGGAAGGGACGTTTAAGATCATCGAGTCCAACCATGAAAATTCAAAATACACACTCCACCATGAAATACTCACTCTACTATTAATTTAAATTTAAAACTCAGTTCCAAATATTAATCAATGAACGAAACAAAGAACGGTTCCCATTCACTGTGAAATGGCCTGCAACATGACTCCATTTTCCTGAAAATTTTGCTTTTGCTTCACTCAAATAAAAAATAATTATCTAACATATTTCACCATATTTCCCCCGTTACGTTCTAAAAATTCAATTAAATTCTCAATAAGCCAAACCTTTGCATTTTCTAAATGCTGCAGGATTTAGTATTCATATTCTGTAAGTTGAGAATGACAGTCTGCACAGGAAGGCAGTGAAGGTAGTGAATGTAGACTTTCACCAGCCAAAAACCAGGGGGGACAATTTGGAAAGGAACATAGGAACTGTTTATTGAACTATGCAGCTGTCACTGAAAGCTGACCTCAGATTTCAGTGAGATATTAATGGTAAATGTTTTGTTCACCACACGTTTCTCACAGCAGTGTGAGACTGCTTTCACTGAATCAACTATTTTCTTTACAGCTATAAATCTGGAGTTTTTACCACTGACAAAAGTCTGAATCATGGAAGAGTTCAACAGTTGTCTCCAAGGATGAAGAACTGTCAGGTACATGTAACTTCAGTTATAAGCCTTAAAAAATTGCCTAAATGCTTACAAACTCAGCATTATCAGCAGAAACTAGAACAGCCCCTACTGATCTTAGCTTTTGGGAAGTTCAAGTTCACAGTCATTCTTAACAATGTGCCATAATATCTAAATGGTGATTTCCATTATATGCTTTATTAAAATCCAGATTTCAACAGAAAGCTAGTTTTGTGAAAAACGCTACAGATGCCATGTTTCCATGTAAACAATTAGCACAACATTCCCACCAAAATCCCTAGAAAAATATCTTGTGAGATTTGTCAAGTACTGTTACATTTCAAGAGTTGTAGTCACGTATTTATACTTCCAGTGTATGAATTTACTACAACTGCGCATGTAAACTGCATTTTTAGAACACAGAGTAACTAAAACAGTGGAATGAGCAAATCTGAAAATCTGTCCCTTGAAGACCCAGGCTAGTGCGCAGGGAGGCAGGTGTGACACAGCCCACAACAAAGCAAGGTGCTGACAACTTTGGCTCTAATCCATCAAAGCACTTAAGTGCATGTTTAATTTTAAGCACATGAGTAATTCTATCAACTTTAATAGGGCTACTCATGGTTTAAGTACTGTGATGGATGGGGGCCAGAACGCGCAGAGCCTTTAAGGATGCTGCACGGCCTATGTTATATGAAAAAAAAATGGCATTCTTCCACTGAACAATTAAGTTACAAAAGCTTTGGAAGCAAAATTTACTGTAAGTTGAACACAGGTCTGCTTATGTAAACACAGAGATGCAAGCTATTCCACAGTCTTTGAAGATAAAATATGATGCAAGTTCTCATGTGCAAGTTGTCTACAGATCTTTAGTTTTCCCTTCTTTTCCTCCAACAGCTCTGCGTTACGGCCGTACGTCACCTATGCCCATCACACTTTGCTTCAAAACAGGGGGGATCACAGTTAACCAGTCTTAAGCAGAAAAGATCAAAAACTTTGCTACTACTTACACTTCTTAAATAAGATGCTACTAGATGCATTTTATAAGCTTTAGTACTACAGCCTTTCCAAGGTAAGCTTGTCTGTACAGATGCCAGTGCTACGCAGGTTCAGCTGTAACTGGCTTAACCCTTCAGTAACTCCTTTGTAACATCGACTCTTTTGGCTGTTCAAAGCTGTACACATGCCTCTCATGTACACCTATGACACAGGGCAGATTCAGATTTAAAGTAAAAATATGATTTATTTAAAATATTTTATACAGTCAATGTTAAAGACACTAAAAAAAAACCCAAACAAACCACCACCTGCTCTGCAAATTTCTAGCTAGGACGGCCTCTGTAGATCAGAGGTGATGGACTTGATCTCTAAAGCACTCACTAGAAAATTCTGCATCTTGTTTTATCTGAATATGGTTCCAAAAATTGTCACCAAGTTTTAGAAAACAGTTCTCTAAAAAAGGAAGAGAATGGAACAATCTGAAAAATCCTCTGCAGATGCTTTCCAGGGGATCAAATCAATCTCACCAAATAACACAAGAGTCATCTCATTTTATCCCTGCACTCCTAAGTAGGAAAAGTTCCAGAAAAATTTTGGTTATAATAGCCATATTGTCCCAGCGTACACTGAATTTTAACAGCTTCTAATATAATATCATGTAATAACTGCTCTGAAACAAACGACGGAGAAGTCAAAGTCAATGAAACGCTCCCTGTACCCAGGGAGACGCTCTCCCCCCATACCAAAGGCAAGGTTCCGTTCCCAAGCCCCAGTCAGTAACAGATGCGGAAGGGAAACGTATGGCTAACTGGGAAACGTATGGCTAACTGGGAAACAAATACCTCCTGCCAAACATTTCAAGAATTCCAAACTTCTTCCTCACTTCAGAGTGGAATAAAATTGAAGCTGATTATGATTTGCCTTTCCCTCCCCAGCGTGTCACATCAGCACACCAGACGGTGCACAGCGGATGCAGCGAGATGACCTGCTCTGCTTCTCCTGCAGCGCAACTCAGGGGGACTCAAAACTTCTTTTCAAGCGCCCCGAAAATGAAGGCCATGCAGGACCACCATTTGAAGGTCTGTCTTGATTCTAGTGCTGTCTCAGACCTTTAAACTAGAATTTATTCCCTTTCTGATTGCTGCCACTCAAAATTTGGAACAGCATAGTTTTTGCCCTGACTGTTCCTAATAGAACCTAAGATTAACACAGCTATTTCACTCCTTGGTTTGTCAACAAGTATGATTGAGAACAAATGTGTGNCCCCGCCCCTTTCTTCTTGGTTTTTTTTTTTTTTTTATTACTTGCTGGTGAACATGCAACAAAGAACACAAAAATAAATAGCTTTTGTGTGGAATATGTTTTCTGAGATATCTTCAGCAAGAGAATTATATACTACTACTTATTAGATGGAATTTGTAGAAAACGAAGTGCACAACTAGGGGACTTTAAAATTCCCTTAAATACAATTCAAGAAGAGAATGCTTTGAATCTGTGTCAGTGCAGTCTCTCTAATTTTTGCCAGAATTCTCGGCTTATTAAAACAGTGTGTCTGGTGGGGAACATCAACACATTTTGTAGTGCTTCTACTGTTAACAGTTTTAATAATAATTCTGACAATTTCTAACTTGAAAAGCTTTTTAAGTTATCATAATAGAGTTTTTTTATTATTAGTTTTGTATAACAAATTACTTTGTCTTTGTCTTCTAGTACTTCTACTGCACTTATGTAGATCTGTCACGGCAGCACTGTGCAAGAGCACAAGCTTATTATCCTTATACATGAGGGAATGGAAGCAAAGTGACTGTCTCCCAAAGGCAATTCAGAAGAACTATGACAGAAGTAAGCTTTTCTCCAAAAAAACATTCAGGAGGTCAAAGCATCGTATTAGGTTCCAGTATACCAGAAGCCAAAAAGCAAAGCAAACCAAAAAAACACCGCGCCTCCAAAAAAACTACATGGCATCACTCTTCTCTGAGTGAATTCCTCAGCGTCACACACAACTCGTAACTAAGGAGGTCTTTATTTCAGGCTAATAATGTCCAATGCTTTTAACACATTTTCCCCTCTTTAAAATAAGAAATGTACTTCATCTTGTGAACTTCACTGTGTCCTCACAGCTTCCAGTAATCGGGGCTCTGTTAGTCTAGCTTTACACACAGACGGAGTTCGATTCTGTTCCAAACTGGAATTCAGAGCAGTTTCTTCTTTAATTCAGGACGATTTTACAATATTTTTTCCAAAGTCCCAATCCCTGTTAAATGATCTTCCCTTACATCTAGCACAAGTGTCAGTGAGCAGGTAATCCTCAACAGAGCAAGTCTACCAGCATTCACTGGAAACAAAACACCTAGCTCCGTTGCCCCGAAACACTGAGGTTTATTCTTACAGCTCACATGGAGCTTCACAGATTAACACCCAACCTCATGTTTATAAAGGACAGGTTTGTTAACGCCACAGTCACACAACTTCTTGTTCAGTTCTGCATCGTAAGAAGCAACTATATCATGACGTGAGACAAAGAGAATTAAAACAAGCAAAATTCAATACTAGTTATTTTCCATTAAAAGAACTTTTGTGTAACAAAATCAAAACGCCCGCATGCAGACTTCCAAGTAACCCGACTGCACTGCTATTTATATAGCATCTCCCGTATCACTGATGTTACTACTACATTTTCACCGAGATGAGACTGTGGCAAAGCTCGAGGCTGCACGAGCCGTGGGCGGCACTGCCCACCATAGCCGGGAAGCACACAGACCAGCCACGACCACGCGGTACTGCCATGGGCACTGGAGAAGGTTCCCCGGAGGGAATCCAGCAGGGAAAAACTTGCACAAGTCTTAGCATCGTTCTACAAGAAATGTCAGCAGCAAAAAGCTTGTCGGTCTAAACCAACAGCTGCTTTTTCTTACACGAGGTGCCCCCGCTCCACTGGTGCCATTCAGCCCTCTGCAGACAGTAGCCGCAACGCCCCGGCTGCCCCGAGGCCCCCGTAGCCGCGCCAAGCGATGCTCTCCTCGGCAGGAGAAGGGGCTTTGCCCGCGAGGTGAGCGTGTCCCAGTCCTACAGCTCTGAGCTGCCGTAGCCTTGGCTCAGGTAGAGCGAAGGGGCGTTGACATATCAAGTCAAGGCTGCCCTCAGTATAAAAGAAAAAGGTATAGTTTATATCTCTTAAATGAACAACTGAAGCATTCACATCTCCTACGCAGCTCACAGGAAGCTTTTGTGATTATTAGTCTTAAACAGAGAAGTCAAGGAAGCACAGACACTCCCAATACAAAAGAATGTAAGTTTTAAAATCTGACTTCTGATATCTTAAAATCTCTTGTTGATACAACCAACACCTATGTCTCGTGAAACTGTAAAATTACAAGAAAAGTTTCCATTTCACCTTACTTGTGCAATTGCCAGCGTTTCTGAACAATCAGCTTCACATTTTGAAAAAGTTTTCTCTGTTTTAGTCCCTCACAAAGTAGGAGTGAAAAATCACTTAAAGAAATTACAATCTTAAGAAAGGCGGACTTTAAGTACGGCCAAATCAAACTTTAAACTCATTGAAAACTTAATTAAAATCATAGCTGTTAGCACACTTTCCTCATATGCTCAGTAAAGCTCCAATGTATTTACACACAGATAGCTTGACACACTTACACAGCAAAGTTACTCTCTTAACAGCCCAAGAGCTAACACAGAAATTGTTTAATTACAATCAAATCTCCATGCAAAAGAGATCAACCATGCTGAATTTCAAAGCCAGCACTGGAAAGAGTAAGCATAAGGCAAAAGTGCAAATAATCAAATTTGTGCATAAGAAATTCTCCAAAAGCAACTTGACACCAAAACAAAAGCAGTCTCAAAGGCTACACCACACCGGGAAGGAGCCCGAACTCTGGTCCCTTAGTACCATTTACCTCCGATGGGCTGGGTTTTTTATTTCTGCGGAGTTTATGTAAGTCCCTTTATAAACCATTTGCCATTTTATGTCCATGCTTTAAAAAAAAAAAAAAAAATATGCAATACTTATTTGCATATGTAATCACAATCAGAACAGAAGAGGCCAGCAAACCCAAGCAGAACCCCCTTTGCCCACCTCAATTCGGCAGAAGAGGGCTACAAAAAAATAGGACAGAGCATACTACTCCCTGCTAATGCTGTAACCACCTCCCTCTGCAGCCACCCCTACCAACAGCACACTCCAACAGCTCAGTGCCACACTTCAACTGGTTTTAATCCTTACACCACATCCCTCCCCTCCCTGGGGGGGAGCCGTGAGAGGATATACCACACAGCAGCGCTGGACAAGAACTGCTCTGCCCATAGGAAGACGACTCACCCCATGAGAAACCACCCCCAACATATAATCAATTAGAAGAGCCAACCAAAAACCGATCTTCTACCTGGAGTTTGTAAGATTAAATTCTATTTTCTACCTAGACTGGAAGGCAATGTTGAAAACTGAATAAAATTCAAAAAATGTAAATAGTTCCTGACAGTAACACAAAGGGTTTTTTTAAAGTATCACATTTCTAGAATTATATTTAATATAATATGAAATCTTTTCATTTCTTTTCCAGTTATTAAAAGTTTTGCACTATCAGAAGGCAAGATGATATAAAAAAAATATTTAAAAATAAACATCAAACATTACCAGGCAACAACCAAAAAAATACCCTCACTTCCTCTCGAGCACAGATATAGTCATCACCACATCAAACTCATTAGAGAAATTCTTCAGGCAGCGTCAGGGAGGATTGTCTCAGGCAACAGGTTCCACCTACCCATTCTTCTTGCCAGCCTGACTTTAGAAGACACTGTCAACTCGAGCCCATCAAAACCAGGCATTTTATTTCTAGCCGTCTAGGGCTCTATTTACAGAAAAGTCAGAGTCAATTTACTGAAAGAAGCGCAATTTTCTGTACTGCTACTTCTGAAATAATTTTGCTCTGGATTAAGTCAATCTACTTAAAAGTGTATTACAAGTTAACTGGCGAAATGTTTTAGTAAAAAAAATCCCACACATTTAATAGGAAAAAAAAAAAAAATCTTCCCTTCAGCAGAGAGGAGCTGTAGAAATGAATCTGCAAACACGATACACCTTTCCCTTACCTAAACATTCTATTTCCCATTGTGGCCATTCATTTAAACTGCGTAGAAAGAGAACAATACTTTCACAATTCATTTTTACCGTTCCTTCACTGTGTCACAGCAAGCTATTTTTAGTTACAAAAGCTGCAGTGAATGCAGTACCGGACGATGGGTTTGGGCAAACAGGACTGGCGCCTGAACTCCCTCCCAAGCCGGCCCGGACCAGACAGGGTGACTGGGGAGAGAGCTCCCAGCTCCGGGCCCGTGGGCTTCCGAAACCCCCATCGGGGCCGGGCAGCTCAATCTTACCAGCTAGTACTTGGTAAGCAATTTTTTTTTTTTTTTAAAGTTGGCAGAGTAGGTTTTCCACATGAGTTTCCTCTTACGCAGATTACTTCCCCCCACACAGCAGCAGGCTGAGTCTCGGCGCCCTGCGGAGTCGTCTGTATTCAGGGCGAGCACGCGTAGAGAGGGAGCACCCCAGCCTGACGCCTTGCCCCGCTCTGCACGAACCCCAGCGGAGCCTCAGGTATAGATGAGAAGACTCAAACAACTGCTCAAGTTAACGAACAGGTAGTTGAAAACAAACACCACCAAAATGTAAGTTTTTCCCATTTAACACACCGATAGTAAACCCCTAAACATTTCAAGTAAGATGCAAAAAAAAAAAAAAAAAAAGAAATTTTTTTTTAAATCTGCTTAGGAAATGCTGTTTCTAGAAGCAAAGAACGTTCCCCACAGGCCACAGCCCACCACGATCCTGGATTTCCTGGGAACCCAACACCTTTAGTACCAGGAGGTTCATTTACGCAGGAAGGTACCATTTAGAAACAGGAAGGTTCATTGATATTTTGGACAAACATTTCAGATCCAAACTAGCACCTTCTCCAATGCAACATGATTTAACTGGAAAAATTCTAAACAGCTCTTGTTGAGAAGTCTGGAAGTCACAATGGATGCAGTGAAGCAACTTTCACTTTACTGTACTCAACATCTGCTTGTATTTGGACTCAACCAGCAGAAGAATGACCTTTTACTGAGCTTAAAATTGAAAATTAATTATACCTGAATAAGCACATTTATTATCATTTCCCCTGATAAAAGGGAAATTATATTGCTGTAATTTAAGTCAAACTATGACAATGGCACAATTATCGTGTCCTGGCCCTGACCTGACATTTCTAAATGGTAACAAAAAAGTAAAAGATACAGTTCATAACGACAGTATATAATAAATTAGAGTATTAGGCTAAAGGAGTTATGTGAGAAATGATTTGCTGATATCTATCACATCAGTTAGAATATACAGCGCTCTGCTATAACGTCCAGTTACTTTCACAACATATGGTCCTTTAAATATTAATAATATTGTTTAAATAAAAAACTTATACACAGCTGAAGAAAACAATCTCAAGCAAGTGTGCATAATGCTGGAAGTTATAACACTGAAGTCACTTAAACAGTATCACTTGGGCACAATTATTGACCCAACCAGCTGCTACCTTGGCTGCAACAAGAACACATTGAAAGCCCGGAGAAGCTGGGGATACCGTGGCTCCATCTGAATCTCATTAACCGCGGTGGCAGCCCAGCTAACGCGGAGGTATTAACTGGGCAGCACAATTTGCATTCTATTCATGGACAATAAAATGAAAAAAGGAAAACAAGACACTTTAAAGGGAAAAGAGGACTTTTTAGCTTATTCAAGTATTAGTCTCTTTAAAGAAACAGAAAAACACATTGAATGGGACTCAACTTCAAAACTTGTTACGAATCTCGCTTCTTAGAGTGCCAGTGGCAGAACTTGGCAAGGGACCTGAAGAGGAATCACTGCGAATCTTTCTGTTACACTTTTTCCGTAATCTTCTATAAGTGCCATTTCTGACACGATACTGGACTACAAAAAACAATTGGTCTAACCTAGCGTGGCGTGGATTCTCAGAAATTCTCTTCCTAGAAATTTCAGCAGACCAAGATGTTTTTGCCAGTGTTACAGCAAATGTGTGCTTCGTACCACAAATTTGATTAAAAAAACATTTTAAAAAATTGACAACTCATCAGTATCTGTAAAATTCTGCATGTTGCCAATCTTGTCAGGGGTACAGCTGTAACTTGGCTGCTGCAGTAGCGCAGCGCAGCTCAGTACGGCTCCGTCCCTCGGCGCAGCTCACCGCCACGGCTCCATCCCTCAGCCACCTGCAGCCACAGTTCTCAGCCCCGTTTGTCAACTTTACGAAACAACGGTTCTCAAACTTTTTTATTCGTCCCTGTTTGTGCTGTAAGAACACGCTGTACTGTATCTGGGGGAAGGCACGCTGTTAGAAAGTCGCTGACGTGCAGCGGGGAGACACAGCTGAGGAGAGCCGGGGCTGCTCGGGCCGGCTGGCTGGGCACGATCCCGCAGAGGCACGAGGGCGGATGGGCGCTGTGGCTCCTGCTGCGCCCCCGGCCCTGGCAGACCGTGCTCCCTCCAGACACCTTCCCAGCTACCGGGAGGAGAACTGGAAGAATGCACCCCGCTTTATTAATCACTAACGTACAGCAAGACAGACAAGACCTTCCTCTGAAATGTTTAACATACAGAATTACAAAATCTTTCTCCACAAAAAGTTTACCAGAAAGAGAAACCAAGTTTATTCCCACAAGCTACAAGAGTGTATTTTCAACACAGACAAACAATATGCAGAAATGCCCTACAAATCTACTACCTGGAAATCAGATAATACCACAGATCTACCTACAGCATAATGATATTCGCGGGCATCTCCTCCCGTACTTTCATGCAGGAATTAAGCAAGACTTTTCAGGAGTTTAGACCTCCTATAGAACACAACATAACCAACTACATACGCTGCATGTTCCAAACACGCTTATGAAATGTTTAGGTCTTGTTATTTCAGTAGGTTACTAATAGTTGGCGTTGGCAGAGAAAAGCTTCATTTCTCTAAAAACGTAAATGGTGTAAACCTAGTCATAAACCTTTTTATGAGTAGGTTTTTTATAAAGCACTGTACTGACATTAGCTAGTCAATCCTCAACCTTTCTTAAGGAGTAGATTAAGTATTAAAGTACATCCAAGGTGTGGCATTGTATCAGTTTACCCTTAGTGGCAGTTACACTTACACAATTAGAGCAAATTCTCTTACCAGCTTCATCATTCGAAACCAGAAGCCTACGACAATGCTGAATTTTACCAGGCGACTCTGAGGGTAAAATCACAGTGGACAACTCAGTCTGAGTTAAGTCACTACAAATTAAGTAGCACGGGGGGAAAAAAAAATTAAATAAGCATTTTCACACTACAAGACAATTATGCAACTCGCAAGGTACAAAGGTAGTGAGAGCGTTCCGTCTCAAGCACCGTGCCTCAGAGATTACTTCAAGCATTTGTCTGACCTAACAATGCATTTATCATTTCTCTACTAGGAATCGATAAAAAAGGAGGGGGGGAGAACAAGTAACTGGGTAATAATTTTACCTTGGGCAATCAACATTCAGATCCAGCATTAATATTCAGGAAATGCCCCAAGTCTCAATCATTAATGATTAAGTATCACCACACCCTGGAATATTTTACTACATATCTGTATTGACATCATGAGATCCAAACTTCAAACGTAATTGCTTGCCGTTTTAAAGACCTTCTCGGAATTGAGGGATGCTGGCTACAACAGCATATATAAACTCCACCTCTGTGCCAAGGCAACAGGCAACTGAATTAAAAGATCTGTAGTCTCAATGTCCAACTCCGTCAACAGTTTGAAGACACAGTAGGACATATTTAAATATAAACAAACACTTCTGGAAAAATCAAATTTAGAAAATTTAACCCTTAGACCAAGAGGGACTCCTTGTATTTAATGAGAAGCAATCCTTCATCATTTCACCTCACTTAGCTACACAACTTTCCAAAAATATTTACAGCTGCACTCCTGAGCTTACAAACTTGGCTTTTGGTGAACATTAAGCACATGTGAATGGCTCCAGGAATCGGAACCAGCCCATGACGGCCAGCAGCATGCAGGAGCCCCATGCTGCAGTACCATGGCAAGTACCTGAGCCACTCCGGCACCAGCTCCGGCGCTGCCTGGACCCACACCTCGGCCACACTCACACCCCACTCCCCCGACCACCACCTAGGTGATGCCCATCCTTATACTGGCCGGGGGAGGTCCCGAAATGGGGATTTAACCCCTTCTCCCAGCAATGACAGAAGTACACCATGACAGATGATGCACCGCGTCTACCAACCCCCTTCACACACGCCAACCACAAGGGGATCTGCAAGTTGCCTTCTACCAAATCGTGATTCATTAGATTTCCTCAGAGTTAACAGAGAATTCAGAAGTCCAGCGACATACAATCCCATTGCAGTCACTTTTATAATACTTCCCGAATTAGATTTTTTTAAGAAGCTTCATTTGGAAGTAGAGACTTCAATGTTTAAATGTTTACCACCTTTTGCAGTATTATTATTTCTAAAGACACTGAATAAAAATATGAAATAAGTCATGTATTTACTTTCATTTTGCAAAAAGGACATTTATTTCTGCAACAAAGATGTTCTCCACAAAGTACCTGGGTGTCCTTTTTTGTTGAAACAAAAGCTAGACAAAAAGAGAAAAGCAACAAGCAAACTGTGAATACTATCAAATTAGATGACACATTTGCTTGAAAACCTAAAGTTTAAGGCACTGCAGTCATATTGAGTACCATTCCATATACAGCTACTATACGAAGGGTTAACGTACAATATGTAGCAGTTAACTGTCACAGATAACAGCTAGAGTTCAATAAATTGGTAGAAGGATTATAGTGCAGTTTTATTGCTACCTCCAACACTTTTACTGATGTGCTTATTACTTTTTTTATAGGGTACTGCTCTTGAGCAACCAGTTTACAATATTTACCCTTTTAAAACTAGGTATACAGAGAATACATATATATAGAAAAGGGCAACTAAGTTTACATGGCAATACTGGTGCAGCAGCTAACACATCACATATGTATAGTAATTACACACATCTTGCACAGACAAACCTACCTATGAGCCTAGAGGCAAAAAACAGCTGCCAAAATCCACGCATTTTACACACAACAAAAAAGCATGAACTAGGACTGGTCTTTTTCTCTTCAGAGACGAGGATAAAAATACCACCACTACAAACAGGTTGTGTATACACATCACACACACAGACTACTTTTCTATCTCTAAACTACCTCTATTAGCTGCAGTATGTCAAAAGAAATTTTAGTCCAACACAAATAAACCTGAGATGTCGGACGTGGTAAAAATACTACATAACACTCACATGTCTTTTCAGTGTTTTAAACATTTCCACGTGTAGTTCTTTTGTATGCCTTCATTAATTCAATTTATCCTTGAATCTAGAATTAACTGGTATTGTTTTTAGTTCTCACATTAAAAGCAACAAGTAACCTACCACCAGCTGACTCAAATTTACTGCAACTGCAGTTGGTGAATAACATACCACCCCTCTCACATACGGCAAAAAACAACTCCTCCCAGGCACACGCTCCTCTGGGTCCGCGATGCAGACAACAAACATACAGACTATAATTCAAAATGTCTCTGTTCTCTTAGTAACAGCTTAAAGCATCATACTACCTTTAAAACATCCTATACTCCTGCGGAAGGAGGATAGCAAGGAGTTGCCGTGCAACAGTGAATTTGCACACTGAGTGTTGATTTTTTGTGTCCATCTGCAACACACAGAAACACCTCCTATACTATACTGGTTCTTCTTGTTCATTTTATCCTGAACAAAGGCAAAATGGAAACCTCTACGAAATGCCTACGTGGACATCCAGTGTGTACGCACAGACTCAGCGCAAAACACACTGCATGTAAAAGCCGTGCATGCCTGAAGCATGTCCGACACACGTATGATGTCCTCCACAGACACTGAGTGTGCCGCTCAGAACACACCCTGGTTCGTGTATAAATACAACCGGGGACTTGACATATCCCCATTTCTAACACATTTGCAGCACATCCCTTTTTTACTACTCTCACCCGGAAGTGGAATAAGCACATTTCTAAGACCATCACCTTCAGAAAAAAATGAGGGGGAAGGAAGGCATTAAACTGTGACTGGGACCAACAGTCCTCCAAAGCAAAACTTGTGGGATAGCTTAATTCACCAGTAGCTTAGTGGCACACAGCTCGGTGATTCCAGACACACTGTGTCTGAGGGAAAGAGCGCGTTCACCATGTCAGAGCCTGCTTTAAAAAAAATGCATTAGAGTTACCTACTGCTTTTTAGAAGTTAGTTACAGAACTTATAATTACCTTTTTTTATAGGCAGTCATTGGCAATGGTGTCCTAAATTAAAATGAACTCAAACTAAGGCAATCTTAATTCAGGAATTTTCTAACTTATTTGCATCCTCAATAATGTTGCTTTAGTCAGTCTACATGTAATACAGAGCTTTCTTTTTGAACTGAAACAAACTTATCATAGAAACTTAAAAATCTACGCCCAGAATAATTTTCCCCAACCAGATTTCATTTTCATTACAATAGCCTTTGCTATACTAGTTTGTTTGCTGCTCAGATCGCCTTTCACACAGGAGACAGAATATAAAAATAAGCTCTATTTATTGCATTACAGCATTATCAAGTAATGAAGGACCTGCACACAATCTATCATACTCCTAGTTTGGAAGGCCTTCCAGGTCATAAATATTTTAATGAAACTCAACACACTGCAGGTGCATCAGCAGGAAATGAACAGGCAGCAATGGCCACGTATCAGCAAACACACAAACAAAAATCCTCCCAAACCTTCCAGTTAATCTGCAGTCTGACTAGAAACACAGTAAGTCAATGCAGGTCAGAGAAAGAAATACATATACTACACTAACCCCTGCCCTCTTGGGACTGACTCCTGCCCTCTGCTCAATGAAGCGTAAACATAATTGTGGTTCACTGAAATGAAAAAAAATAGTCTTTATTTAATAATCCTACGATTGCTTGATTAGTGCTTGGAAAATAAGAGTACTATTTAAGCGCTAAATATTACTAGCTTTTTCAGAACATCAGCTCCAAACCCGCCACTCCTCATTTCCTTCTCTCATAACTCTTTTCATTCATGTCATCAGGAGGCATCTCATTTTCAGCAACAACTACTCACTTCATTTTTATTTTTTTTAAATGCTGCTGGATGTGCAGAACTACTGTTGAGGTTGCTTGGCAACTAGTGAGACATATCAGAAAGAGAGATAAGGTCCAGAATGAATGGAATTGAAGAGAACTATATTTGGTTTCATTAAGAGATACTAATGCACTCAAACCACGCCAATTTGAATTCGCCACACTAAGGCAAAATTTTGCTCTTTCTTTCAAAATACAGACATCCATAATCACGGAGTCCCACTAAATCCATTAGGCCACTCCCTCAGGCACATATGTGTGTGCCTCTGCAGAAGAGGCTTCAGAGGCTTCAGAGCCAGGGCTTTTACCTGGGCTAGCAGTTTGGTACAGCACGGAACAGCCAGGTAACACAAACGCTTTGTAAGTATTTTGAAGAGTTTCAGGCCAGAGAGGATAGTCGAATACTTCAGTCTGCCTTTCGCAGTCCTGTAAGCCACCATGCTTTCCCAATATACTTCAGTATCAAGCTGAAATTTCAAGTGAAATAATTTTTCCTGAAGGTCACAATTTGAAACGAGATGAGATTGAGCACCGACTCTCCTGCAATGGCAGAGAACCAATTACAGAAAGTCTGCCCTAATAATTCAAGGAGGCCAAAAAAGCCTTATGCAGCAGAAGATGGAAACAGGCCTAGCAGTTCCTACTCAAAGAGTTTCTTTCCGCCTCAAGCTCTTCAGATAACTTTATCTGGATCACGTGAGCAAGAATCAACCAGTCTGACACAGAAGAGGATCTTCTAACATCACCTCAGACACTGCCCAATCTGTGATGCTTCAGAAGGGAGTGCAAACAGTGTCAAAACACAACTAGCAAACTATCTGACGGGAAAAAAACAAAACCAAAAGCCAACCCCCACCTCTCCGATGCCTGCAGGCAAGCACACGACTCTGAGGTTTCAAAAGGCTTCAAACACCAACACAGAATTGCATGTATCATCATGATGTTCGGGGTAATAAAAGAAGAAAAAAAAGAAAAGCAGCCCACAGTTGCAAAGGAAGTGGGTAATGTACAGCCCACGAAGTAGCTCCGCGCTGCCCAAGGCCAGGGCGGCCACCACGAGCACGCACACTCGAATCAGGAAAGCTCTATCTCCAGAAGCTGGATTGAAGCAACAGTTTAAAAATAACCCTGTCCTTCCCAGAGAGCTCAAATGAGGCTTCCTCATGCCCAACACCTTATTTCAATTAAAGTGTCTCTAACACTAAGGTAGTGAATCTCACGCCTGCCTTCATTTTTCGGTATTTGCCATGCACAGCGGCACCTCTACACGGCAATGAAATCCTGTTTGCAGACCCGACTGCTGAACTCTGTACAGCTCCTGTGGTGTTTCTTTTAAAGTCTTCTCAGTAATTCTATGTCCTTCATGAAGTGAAGACGCCAGCATGCGATATACCATTTTAATAACACCCTTATCAAGTGTTGGAATTCCTATTCATCCTCATTGCAAGAAACCATAATATGTAATAATAATAAATTAAAACGCCCATATTTGATGTAAAGCATTCGGGCAATTTCTTACTTTAAGCAATGGAATGGTTCCCCTTTTTCTAAGAATTATAAAGAAATTAACATTAGCGTATCCCACAGTTTCTCACACAGTTCCTTTGGTATTTTTGTCCACTATTTATTCTTGTTTTGAAAATATCCATATTCTACCAGATGATGTTGATATTTGCCTTTCTCACAGATGCTAAACTTCCCTTTCTATTTGCAGCATTGCACAGGATGGACACATACTTTTTTTTAAGGAATAAAATAACTATAGGACATTTTTGCTTTCTCTGCATAACTATGTATCATTTTACCTTCTGCATTCAGTAATAAATTTATGCCCGAACAATACTATTAAAAATAAAATTAAGTGAAAAAATTACTGTTATCATATTGTCCTATGGGGTTCAAATTTCCAAAATTATCAGAATGGAATCTATTCATTTTAATTAACAAAATAGATGTCTCAGCTGATTCCAATTAATCCTGGAGAGAAGTGTTTTAAATTTGTCAAGTAAAGTTTTATTCTGGGATTGAATTGGGTTAACTTTCCATTTCTAAGGGAGATATATCTAGTAGGCCTTTTATTTTTTGGTTAATAATGTGTGCATATTAATTATGACTTATGGACATCATCTAAGACTATCAATTCTGTCTACTTTTCCTTCCCTCTTCCTCCCTCCCTCCCCCTTTCGGGCAAACCTTTTTGTTTCCAAAGTATGAATAAAATCGTAAGGAAAAGCACCAGACAATATGTTGCCCACATTATTTCAAAGTGTTTTTTCTGACTCCCTAGGATTGTGCAAAATAAGCAGAAATGCTTTACTAAACTTAGTCTTTTTTACTTTTTTCTAGCCCCTTATTTTCCAGTGGTGTGAAAAAGATACTGAGGTAACAGAACACTAAGAAGCTCTTTGGTGATAAACATAAGGAAAGTAAACATATGATTGCATAAGGTGCAATTACATAAAATGAAGACTGTCCAATTAAGTGAAGGCAAAGCACAGAGGCAGTACTGAGCACCCTGAATTCCCAATGGTTTGGTGAAATTAGAGTCTAGTGACATAGTTCCCTCCCATTTTCAGCTTAAAAAACTAAAAGGCAAAATAGTTGCATTTGCAATTTTTAAGTGTCTTATGTGTAAGTAAGTTATGGAACGTATTTTTATCTACAATGTTCAGCATAAGCAGAATGTGTTCCTATGGGTAACTATTTTGAAACAACATTAATCATTTTTACATACCAAAAGTAAAAGGTTGCATCTAGTTTACAGGCATCTATTTTAGTATGCTTCAAAATCCAGGACAGAAAATTCAGTAACTTCCTACTCTATAGAAATTTAACAACAGAAAACCCGAACCACCCCGTAAAGCCCATCTTCCAGAAAGCTGTATAAAGTGCTTGCTGTGAAATACATTGAGACAAAGTATCAGAAACATTTCACTTAAAATTCTTACTGACACTGCCCTCTGCAACTGTTGTGTCAAATATCTGGAAGTGTAGAAAGCGTTGGTCAGGATGAGAGAAGGGGAGCTGCTCTTCCTGACCGGCACGTGGGCTTGGGATAGTGGATGGATCACAGTATTATCAGCTTTCCCGAGAAGCCCAAGTACTGAACTGAGCTTTCCTCCTTTCAGTTTTCTCACTCGTTTAAGGAAAAAAAAAAAAAATTCCTCAGCTTTGCATCGTGCTTACAGGGTTTTTTTCCAAGAATAACACACTGCTATGATTATATTCTAATTTTGGGGGAAAAAATAAATTTAAAATAAAAAAATTAAATGTATTTCATAAAATCTTTTCAGCAAATAGCTATGTCCTTGTGATTATTATCTTTTGCTTATTTTAAAAAAAGTTATTGCAAATATAAGTTTTCATCTTTATCTTAAATGGTCTCAAACTGTTAAAAGCAACACAAAATATGTGAAGTCATGCCAATTGCTGCTATGCAATTAAATTAAAATTCATTAAATCAATTAGTTTAAATTTTCCACAGTAATGCCACGTTAAATCAAATTTAGCTAGTGTATTTAAAGTTATTTAAATTATCAGGGTTAAAACAGGTATACACAGTTTTCTGAACTTACTGTGCTGTGTCCCATTACGCATTTTTATCTACTAAAAAAAAAAAAAAATCAAGCAAGATATGAGCAAGGCACCCTTTCTCATCACAGACTTAAGGAAGAAAGCTACTTCGTTGATACCCTTTTATTTCCTTGCAACACTTCCCAATTAATATGAACACTTATATAGATAATTGTATTGGCAAAACAGAATAAAAACGTCTTAACTTGAAGGAAACAGAGGCGGACCTACAGAGCAGAAGGAGCACGAGGAAGGCAATCGTCAAGCCCCCAGCCAGCTGTGAAGCTGCCACTCCAGGCAGAACACGAGGTCTGCTGGGACCGCACTAAACCTCTGACGGAACCACTGCACACCTCTAAATGCTCCATCAGTGCTGCCACCGCCCTTGGGAGGCTGCAAGTGTGCAGCTGGGAGAGACAATTATTTTCTGGCACCCTAACTAAAAAGACAAGTGAACACAATGACTTATTAAACAGCCCTTTGGAGAATACAACCAGCAACAGGTAGCTAATAGAGGAGCTCACAAGCCTCCTTGCACTTTTCTAATAGCAAACACGTCAAAAGCGAACATCTCATCAAGAGATTCCACCACTACATTCCTTGAAAAGCAGATAATTTTGCCCCTTAGCTGTCAAAAAACAAACCTCAATGTATTGCTGTTTCTAAGTAAGCAATCTCAGCTGTAAACAAGTAGTTCTAATTAACTGCATGTTTACATTAGAGTACAGTTGTAGAAATAACTATTGAAAGCTGGTGCAGCTACACTTGCACTGTATCCTAAATACTCTTGTATTTACTAGGAGCTCGAGAGTCAATTGCCAAAGTAAAATAGAGGGCATATTATTTTCACGATCAGGATTCAAGTTACATTTTAAAAAGAAACCAACCCTCATCAGTAGAAATTCCTTCATTTCAACTTGAGAGCTTTGAACAACCAAGATTAAGCTGAACAATTTCTGTATCTCAGCTCTTCATCAGAGATGGGACTTGGGCAACCCTAATATACAAACGCATGATATAGCTAAAAATAAAGATAGAGATAAATTTGCCTGCTGGATTATACTTCAAAGCATTAGCTATGCCTGCCTTGATCTAGGAGACACTTGGGAAGGATGCTTACAGAAGTGGAACAAGAGTAGTGTTTTTCATGTTTAAAAAAACAAATCCCTCGGAACCCCACAAACCCGCTCCCCCAGCCCGAGAGAAGTGAAACAACAGGACACTTCCTCGCTCCTACTGACCCTAACCCCAGAGACCGACATGACGCGGGGAGCCCACCATCCTGAGGAACAGCAACAAGAAATAACACGCAGGTCTAGATTGCTAGAAGGACCTGAGTAAGGCACAGCACTTAATAATAAATTATATCACACTAGGTTTTAACATAATGAAATTGCAAAAAAATCCGCAGCTAGAATGACTGGCAACAGATAAAATGCAGCTGTGTAATGCAGTAAGCAGACTCTTCAGGGATTGCAATAACATGAAGGTAGAGTTTTAATACCAGAAAGGTAACCTTCCACGAACTTAAGATGTTAAAAAGTATTCTGTTCATACATGAAGAAACTCAAGCATCTGTCTGGATAAACTAGTAAAAACATTTTTTACTGGGAAAATCAAGAGTACTGCCCAGTCTGCCCATCCAAAATAATGGGACAAGAAGAAAACCAGCGAGATGCTTCCCGTAGGACAGATTCTGTAACACTGGCTAGAGAAAAGGTAAGCACTCTGCAGGTCTAGTTCCTGGGAAGAGTTGAGGAAAACCTGACACACTGTATTTTTCAGAAAGGACAGTGAAGTGTGGAATACAGATATGTATTCAATATTCCCCATAGAGAGTTATATTTTAAGTTATCTAAAGTTTTTTGTGGGCATTTAATATAGTTTGTGATTTATTAAATAACAAGTTAAATAGAATATGTACTAATAAATGTTTGCTTAAGATAAGAAAAATGGAGAAAAAACACACCACTTCCACTTTAACTCATGAATGTGCAAAGTAAAAGTATTTCAAAACATATTCAGAGTGAACTGAGGAGGAGTAGGACTTTTTTTAGCTGTTTTCTCTCAGTCTCACTCTCTCTCAGATACCCTTGTCCAGCTTCAATGAGGGTTGCGGTTGCAGAGATTAACTTCCAGAAATGAAAGTCAAGAGGCTGAGTAGAACAGAGACCAAAATTAGTGCTCCAGTGAGGAAAAGCAGCAAGAGTTCATGTAGACCTACACCAGCCACAGCACACGCTGACTTTTCTCCAGGAAAAGCACAAAAAGGAAGGTAAAGGACAGGACGATCCAGGAGGGTTTAGGGGTCGGTGCTGCAGGGAACGTCAGGGCCATGGCCGAGAACAAGGATCACATCGGTTGGAGCCAACAGGAGATACGGAACGCTACGGGTACCACGGGGAGGAACTGCAGATGCCGTTGGGGACTAGGAGGGACTATCACAGAGAAGACTGGGGACACGCAGAATAAATTACAGAAATCAGATTTCATTAACTCGGCTACCCACAGAACAGTTTATTTTCTGTTTTGAGAAGGTAAAATTTGCAATTTTGTAAAACAGTTTATTTTCATTTGTTTGTTTTTACCAAAATGAATGGGTAAAATCTCACATCTAGCATCAAAAGTCAAAATCCTCCCAGACCCATTCACAATGTCTTCCACACAGTTAAGTCTTAAGCTCTCTTCTGTCTCTCTCTTTTTCGTCTCAGATTACATCACTCATGCTTATCCCACTATTCATAGTCATTGCCCTCCAAGCTCTCTAGAACTCTAACTATAAAGCTTTCTACTAGGTTGATAGCTGCCTATGCATACTTAAAAAGCTTTTGTGAAATCTGAACCTCAAAACAAATAAAACTACTGCCATATTTTTGGCCAGTCCCTTTACATGCCAAATTATGTCTGCAACATATGCAAATGTAGCTTAAGGGACGAGTTTACTACTGTTTTTTTTTTGTTGTCGTTTTTTCTAAATCAGAAAACTGAAATATTTAACTGAAAGCACAAATGTCAAGTTGCAAGGCCAGGAACAGTAATTCAGAAGACACAGAGCTCTCAACGAGCAACAACATAGAGCTGGCAGTTTAAATACTGCTTTGCTAGGAGAATTCACCATTTTCCACCAACCAGTAAATACAGATAAAATGCATGCTCTGCTACAAGCAACACCTTGTTTCCCATGCAATTATAAAAATTAAGACATTTTTATGTTCAGTTATCACTTTCCTTCCTTTACCTAAGTCAGAGTTTCTTGAAAAAGCAAGCCCACAAAACAGGGAGTTGAAAATAAAGCATAATGTAAAAATGGGTCTATGCTTTCTTTCAATACTCTGTCATCATCTTTCCACGTACGGTTAGCCTGAGCCTACCACGAGCGTGTAAAACCAGACAGAACTAACCAGCTTTTTAAACTTTTAGGTTCTTTTCATGCATCACTTTTCTGTAATACTGTCAGGAACATAATAACATCATTTTGCACCCTGAAAAAAAATTTACTCCACTTGCACAGGGAAATATTTTAATGGCTTGATTTCAGAATGCCTCTGAGCAAGGTACAGGAGTTACTCCATTGACTATTAGAACACTCAGTACCACAGTATGTTAATACACTCTGCCAAATAAGGCCCAGTGTAGACATTATAAACTATCAGAATCTTGTGAAAACTCATCTCACAGTGTTTAAAAACACACCGGAGTAGCAGATTTAAATGCAAAACATTTACACATGTTCCAACAGAGGATGTCTCGTATCTTAGAACAAGATACCACAATAAACTTGAAAAACTCAAAACCTGGTGACTTTTTTCCTGTTTTTTTTTTTTTAATTTTTTAATGAGATAATAAAATATTAATACTGCTTCATTGAGGTTTACTTTTTCACAGAATGGAATTTCCCCCTTTGTAGAAATAAAAGTACTTCCAAAGAAAAGATAACGTCAAGCACATGAACACAACATTAAACATCCTAACAATTAAGGACTTTCTTGTTTGCTTAGGTTGTTTAATGTCACCTCCCATTTCTTTCAAGTTGATGGAAGACAGTGATATTTAACTTGCATAAACATTTTGCATAAACTTTTACAAGCTATATGCAGTATTCAGTTCTTAATCATAGTATTTATTCACTGTTAGTATATTCTTGGCTTTTGACAAAACTCAATTACACAACTGTGTCAGTTCTTAGGACAAGACCTAAAATAGACTGAAATACATATCCTACTCCCCTCACCGCTCACACCTCCACTGTATGTTCTACGGCACAAATTTCGATCAAACCTTGTAACCTGTCGTTCAGCTGGAACGGAACTTTGCATAGTCTTGAACAGACATGTACACACAACTTTTCCAGAACTGTAACACCTCATCTGTATCCTGGAACAGAACTGAGAAAAAAATAAATGCTCTCTGCCCAAAACCTGCAGAAGCCTCCCAACATACACGGTGATGCAAAGGGAGAAAGAAAGAAGGGGAAAGGGGCAGGGGGGGATCACACCGACCAAGGCCCCTGTGCCCCCTCCAATTTTCAGTGTTACTCAAAGACCAGGAAAAAAATATTTTTTTTTGCCAATAGAGAAAAATACAATAAAGGCAGTTTGTTTCCTGGCAAGAAACTGATGTGACCATTCTAAAACCAAGATACAGGTACACAAATCTAAAGAAACTGTAAAAACAGAGCAATACCATTTGTGTATACAAATTAGTAATAGCCATTAGGAAGGAATTCATTATTTTAAAAGACAGTTAAAAATACTATACTTTTTCTTCCCTCATAACATTAACTTCCCTTCCATAAAATCACACACATAAAAAGACCAGTTAGAAAACAAAACATGGTATCAGACAGCAGAAGAGTAAAGTTACTGAGTCATTTCAGTGACAAAAGAGATTGATGCTGACCAATGTGATAAGATAACATCATTTACTGGTTTACGTGAAATAATGGTGATACTGCAGTACAACTTTTGGTAGATGAGATGTATAAAGAAAAGATTAGAAAGCATCAATGACTACTTTTCCTTCCTCACAAACTACTAAATCTAGGTGAGAAAAAAGTTCCAAACCCTTAAGAGGTTGACCTGGCTTTCTCAACTTCCCCACTAAGAAACAGGAATTTTTAAAAGTACATGAGAAATACAAACAAATTTGTCATCTATGTCTTGAAAATAAAGCTATTGAGTTCTGCTTCTGCCATCATCATTAACAGGTTTGATAAATACACAAACTCTATTCAATGCTTCAACATACTAGCTTATGAAAGTGTCTTCATTCTACAACATCATTTGGGAAACTGAGGCTGAGAAGCATTAGCCGAGATTCCCTATAACCTCAAGACTTCCCGAATCATAAATACTATCCAAACTTACTAATCACAAAGGCACATTCCCCTTATTTGTCAATCTTTGTAGTGGATTTCGTAAGTCACATTTCAACAATTTATTTCTATCTAAATATTTCTGCTTGTCCCAGTTTTTCCCATGACACTTCAGAACTGCCTATCACCCTTGCCAATTTCCAACTTTCTGAAATTGTGCATGACAATGACCCTCTCCTCAGAGTCTGTCAGCCAAACCCACAGTGATCATGGAGGGGAAAGATGACTTAAAAAAAGTCAGTGAAAGGTCATCATCTTAGAAGCAAAGAAGCCCAGCCCCAAGATAACACAGGAAAGAGTTTTCTTCCTCTTCAACCTGAACTATACATTTACATTAGTTCTTCCAGCTTCATTCCTTACTCCTCTTCCCCTCCCTCTCCCATTTTTAATCCTTTCTGGTTCATCTAGATTGGCATCTGAACTTCTGCACAGTTAAACAGAGACGGTTTTAGCTCCACTTTATCAGTGGATGCTCACAAAACGCAGCATGCAACAGCAGAGACCTACTCCTCTGGAATACCCTCATGAAAAGACCGCTGAAGCGTTGAGGAGGGAGGGAAGGAAAGGAAGGGAAGTCACAGCCTTCCTGCTATTACAAGCCAAATTTAAACCCGTTCTACATCACAAGGGGCTCTGTTTTGGCAGTAATACAAAGAACAGAAAATTTGGTTGATATGGAGCCTTCATTATGCTTCAGATGCAGCACTTCCACATTAAAGACGAGGCACGCTGGAAGAATACTGCGGGGAAGCCACACTCCCATTACTTATGAGGTTGCTGTAGAAGACGTCAGTTGACGGCAAGGCCAACTGAAGCCATCCTGCAAAGCTGGAAGTGGGCTAAGCCCTTCCAAAAACTCCACCCAGAAAAACCTGTGCTGTAGCCCATGCCTTGTTTCTCCAATACTCTGCTCTGCTTACCAATGCCACAGTGCTGTTACTTCCCACATGCCACCTTCACAACAGGAACAAAAAAATTTAAAAAATTTGTCTCTAACTCAGCTACAGACTATAAAAGGAAATTGAAAAAAAATTTAAACAGTCCTTACTGTAGTTAACTTGGATAGAACTTTAACCACCTTCAAATCCACCTTAGCACTATTAACTATTAAGCATATTAATTACCTGGAACACTTGATTCCATACAGTTCCTCAAATAATTAATTAGCTAAAGCAATTAAGGATTGGCATCCCAAAGGAAATTCTTCTAGTTCTGTAAAACTACATAGATTTCACCTCGTTAAGTGCTACAACTCTATGTGAGGCCGATTCACCTAAATGCACATGACAACTGTCCCTTCATCTGTTTAGCTGCAGAATCCTAAAAACAAAACAATTAAAAAGTCCCCACACTCACTGAAGGAAGCTGGTGCGTTTAGCACTGGATATCCTGTTTAGTCACCAAAACCGAAGAAAAGTATTTGAGTAACACTGAAGAAAAACTTGANCCCCCCGCTTCAAACATCAATTATCACAGGGCAACCAAATCAAAGGCAAACAAGTTTTAGGCAGGACTTTAAACTGGATTTATTTCAAGCCACATGAATAAGCCGCATTAACAGAGATAATTCAAAACTACAGTTGTGTACATGGACACTAACACTAAAAAATGTCTCTTCATCTCCAGCATACCACAGTTTTCAGAACCTCTCTGCTGTTACTCACCACATCAACCGTGGTGGTGTATGCAAACAAATTTATGTTCTAGAATGACTGATAAGAACATTCAGAGAAGTAATGCTTTACTTTTCCTACTCTTCAAAAAAAACTCCATGCTACGTCTCTCATTAGCTGAATCCCACATCATTTTTCCACAAGGTAAGTAGGGCAGAAAGGGAATGAATTGGGCAAAAGGACAGCAGGGAAAGCAGGACAACATAGGGAGCACTTAGTTACTCTGAAGAAAATACAAGTTACTTAAGGACTAGTGTGATAACACTGAAAAACAGCCTTCTCCCCCGTGTAAAGTGGATGTTATGATCTACTGACTATTTTTGGCAACAAACTCCTAAAACTAGATGCATTAAAACTAATTTCTTGTACATTTTATATATACCACTTCTTAATTTTATTTTTATGCACCTGAACTTCCCAATACATACCACCCACGAAAGGACAAGCACAGAAGACTGGCTGCAAGACAATACGCCACGGGGTGGACAACCTACGGTTGCTGAGCTGCATGTGGCTCCCCAGCAATTCAAGCGCGGCTCCCACCCTGGGGTATGCGGCCACCACAGGGCTGTGCTGGCACAGGGCTGCTAGGTAATCCAAATCCCTCACTACGAGAAGCAAGGCCTCCTGAGGCCAAATTTGCCACATTGCCCTAGAATCCAGCTGCACGCTCAGCTCAGCCCCAACCTACAATACAGCAGAGAGATACTCGAGGAACGCACCACTGTTGCAAACCCCAGAGCATGTCCCTGTGCCTCCCCAGCTCGGCAGGCTTTGTGCAACAGGTCTCTGGGCTCCCAGCTTCGCACAAACCTGGGTATGCGACTTGCAGGGTCGAGAACGTTATCTACCCATGTAATTCACGACACAGCAGCATCACCTCTTTAAGACCATCTGTAGGCTGAGAAAACTTAGAAGAAGTGTTGGTTAAATGGATTGATACTTTCAAAGGTGCCAGGGAGCCCTGACTTCCACTTTCGTTGATGAACTAAGTTAGCACCTAATGTTGACAGCTGCTACATCAAAGTCAACTTATGCAAATCGTTTAAGTCAGGCAAGTCTTAAGAGGTCTTCAGTAACAAGAGCAGCCAAAATACTGGAGACAACTTAACAGTAACAGGATGCAGGACTGGGCACTTATGAAAGGGTTGTCTTGGATAAAGAAAATATTCCCTGTAAAGAGGAGCTAAAAACATGTAGCACAGAATGTAAATTATTATGAATCGGTCTCAATTTTCTTCCAAAAGACTGTGTACCTTATCCTGAACTAGCATTTGGGGATTAGGAAGAAGTATTGTCCAGTCTCCTTGGCTAAACTTTAGGTCAGACATTCTTCCTAAAGAACTAACTACTGAAAGACAAGTGAAAGCTTAATCTTCCCAAAAAGGCAGGATTCACAAAACAGATGATACTACCAAAAGCTAGAGGTTGCCAGTGCAAAAATATTATGTTTGAAAACAAGAAAGACAAAACCAGTAATATCAGCTAAAGAAATCAAACACAGAGAATATGCTCTGAAATTCCAACACCTTAATTCAATAACGATTAATTTAGCAGGTTTCAGTACACACACACACAGAAACTCACAAGCATAAACTAACATGCAGAAGAATCTCCTCCTCCTCCCTAGTAAGGTTAGACGAAAAGTTAGCAAACACAAATCTTTCTCAGACAAAATAATAGATTTCCATTTTCCTTATCCTAATCCCACTCCCCGCCTCACAACTATCAAATAACTGAACAGCTTTTAAGTGTAAACATAATTTAACACAAACATCTGGACAAGCAAACACAACAGAAGAGAGAAGAAAACCTGACTTACTACCCCCAAAATTAATAGTACAGTGTGAGGAGACAGAAACAAAAGCCTTACTTGCTCTAAATAAAGAAAACTGCATTCATTTTGTACACTAACAGGAGGCATGTTTACAGCAGTATGAATCGATGCGCTATAGCAGAGGTAAATCAGTGTCAGCCATGTTGTGAAAGAAACTGCAGTTAAAAAAAAAAAAAACACCACAAAACTTAAGTGTTAATCAAATCAGCTACACTGAACCTTGATATACATCATTCTATACCGTTAGCTCTTACTTATTATTGGTGCATGACTTCTTTGAGTTAATGTCTATTAATCTAATCTAAAAATACATATCCAAATTCTAGAGGCTGTGAAACAGTAGCAAGAAGAAAATATACCCGGATATAAAACAACAGCAATGACTACTGTGTGGCGCACAGACATAAGGTAGGCTGTAAAATGAAAAAACAAATGCACTTACTCAGCATTAAATCCATTCACATGCAAGATCCTCATCTGTTTGACTATTGTGCTTTTACCGGATTCACCAGCACCTAGAAAATGAAAGTAAATCAATTTCAGAAGGAAGCATGAGTGATGAAGCAACACACTAGATTTTTTTTTTTCCAGGTTAAAATTGAGAAAGTTGGTTTTCTCAGTGCAAGAGTAAAAAGTGAAAGAAAAAGAAATAATTGCCACTGGAAACTTCAGTTGTAGCTAAAAATAAATGCCCAGCTCAAGTCATGTGTCAGATCTGAATCTTGGATCGTTTCACTGACCATTTTTCCAGTGTCAACGTTAAAAGCAGATTGCAGGGTTTGGAAGGAAAAAGGACAACTTCAACATTTTACAGAGAACAAGGGAGGGAACGTCAAAACCTGCTTGCCTTGTCACTGCTACCTGATGGAGAGAAAGACTGACTGAAGTTCCACGCTAAACTCAAGCATTTTTGTTAGATTCTTAAGATATTTTAAGTTTGGCTGTGGTTACCATCACCCAGTCAAGAGACTGTAACTTAAATCACAAGAACTAAAATACATGGATACTCACATCTGATAAAGGAAGGCATCCCCTTTGAGCCTCCACCCACAAAGCCAGAGAAACCTCCTTCTCTAATTTGTGTCTGGTAAGCAACCTCCCACCCTCTCTACATGTTCCAAATCAATCACATACGCAACGAGACGCAAAGACCACCTTTTGTGGCTGCGTGCTCCAAACAGCCCCCCCGCGGCTCTCCCCCGATTCCCTTCTATACTGGCAGCACACAGAAACCACTCCACTTTACTCCAGTTTCCATAAGTAGATGTATGTTATTTCTGCTGTGCTGCACGGATGCCAGTGCACAGGGCAACCCATCTGCCTATAGTACCCGTTTTTGCATGCACACTAAAAAGACTCGAAGAGCAGCATTTAATTGAGCTGCTCCACGCTACCAGACCGATAGCTTTCCATATAAAGCAAACGTATTTTCGCAAGAGTAGTAGCATAACCTGGCAAAATTTACAGACATTCCCCTTCACATCTCCTGGCTACTCATTTATTCCTCTTGTTAGCCTACATCTCGACAAGAGAGAACGTATGTCTGTGGCAGAATGGGCACAGAGGTACAGTTTGTATTTACAGGATGCCAGGTCTCTGCTAGCACACGCCGACAGCACGAGCCTCCATTTTGAGCCTCATGTTCAAAACTGTATTTTAGTAGTTACACTTCAAAGTTCATTTTCTGACAGACACACTCCCCTCTGCTTTCTCCTTTCCTTTTCTTCTCCCTCATGAATTCCTAATAGTCCTGCTCTTCTCTCCCTAAAACCTGCTTGCATGTTTTGCTACCTTACTCCCAGAGCCATACTCCTTTTTCTCTCCTTGCTCACCGATGTTTTTTAAGCATTTAGAGAGCAGTTTTTATCTACAACTTTTTATGCAAGTGCCATATCTTCCCTAAACTACTATTTTACAACATACACACTCTTGTCTCTTCAGGCATACTCATCATGCAATAAAGACTGGCGGCAAAACTAATTGAGAATGAGTAACTCGGGTTAAGACAGAGACTGGGTCCTCTTCACTACTAAGAATAGTTCAGGAATAGCAGTATGTGCTACAGTCGTATTTCCATTCAGAATAATTGACAACAAAATTTCAGCCGTAACTCTAAATCACATCTTATAAGTATTAGGAGCCAAAATCTTCACTTCACTGAGGCCAAGAACAGGGGGAGACAGTTGTCGCTTTGAACACGTGCGGTTCGGTATTGACAAACCGGGTTCTCTTGATCAGATATGACACCAGCGAACCAAAATGAAGAATTACATCTAAATTTCTGAGTATGTCTATTTTTATATTGGGCTACTCATTAAGGCCTTATCCTTACCAACACTTACACGTACATTTAACTTCACCACCAAGGAGAGTTCCATTAATTTCGGTGAGACTCCTTGGGGCAGACGCGGCAAGCGCGTGCACAGCGGCAGGGCCTGCCAAGAGCAGGATAAGCCCCTTAGGATATTTAGCAGCTCTTCTTTATTGTTATTTGAATACGATGTGAAAATGTTAAGAACACTTTCAAAGTACTTGGGTTTTTATTCCACGTGTCTTGTAAAGGTAACCCATAGTAATAGGGACGTGAGCTTTTTTATTTTTTTACCAGTGAGTTTGTGTTGTACTGTCCACAATTCACGACAAGCTACTGTTAGAAACCGCAACAGCTGAACTACCATGTTAACACACATGCGTGCAGATGACCTTACAGCCATTGCTAAATACCTGCAAAATTTTATCTATAAAGTATCTAAACTATTTTTCAGCCACCAAACCTAAAGAAAACAGAAGGAAAACCCAGGCGACCCCATCACGTTTCTATTTTCTGAAATTCTGCCTCTGATGAAAGTAACCCATCTGATGACAAATGGCTTCTACGTATCCACGGAACGTTGTTCAGCCTGACATCTGGAAGTCCAAGACACTGCCCAAGCGCTGAACTCCAAACTGCCCTGTTAAAAGGATTCTGCGGGAGCCCTGGCAGACCCCTCGGTGCTGCAGGTGCTGCTGCAGCACAGCCGCTCTCCGTTTGTGTTAAGCCTCTTTCTTCACGTTGGTATGTGAAAGGTTTTACTGGCAAGAGTACGCTTCCCAGTGCATAACCTTCAACTTTATTTTTTTTTTGCCCCCCGACTACGGCCGTTTGACAGCAGGACGGGGTGGTCGCCCCGCGGCCTAGCCCCGCTCCACGCCAGCCCTGCGTAACGCGCGCCAGCCGTCCCTCGGCGAGGCCACGGCAGCCGAGGTCTCGTAACCGCACCTCGTTTTAAAACGCTACTTTAAAATACTTGGAAATAAGGAGCCCGACGCACATCTTCTCGTTCTCTCCGATAGGGATTTTCGGACCTTCCCCTTCCCCGAAGCCATAACCCGCATTTCTAGACCC
>VZSZ01001640.1:15641-35958 GCA_013398815.1 Ibidorhyncha struthersii | reverse complement strand
AGAAGGATTTTATAGCCTGTGGCATTTTGGTGAAAGGATTGTGTACTGCCTGTGACATGCTGCAGAGCTGTCTCTGCAACCAGGCAGGCTATGCTGGGAATGCAGGAAAAACAGACAGGAGTCATTTGTTTCACCTTCCTTACCTGCATGCAGTATGAAAGCTGCCTGTGCCCCTGAAATTTGTGGGAAATAGAGTACTGAGCTGCTGCTTGTGAAATAGCTAGGGTACACTGCTAGGGCACGTGAACTAGGGGCAAGGTAGCTTCTTCCATATTTTACTGACCACACTGGTGGGGCAGTACATGAAGTGGCATATGAAACAACACCTCGGTCTAGATTTATTCTCTTGGTTTACAGCCGCACCTCAGCTCCTGAAATAGCCAGGAATCGGTACGCTTGGCACAGGGTGAGTTCGCAGAGTAGAATGGGACACTGCTCAGAGCAACTTTGCTCTTTGTCTTGGACTTAATGTCTTCAAAGAAAAATCACCTGCATCTGCACCAAGAACACAGAGGAAGGCGGTTTCACTGTCTTTCACTTTGGATCTGATCCTGTGCACAGGAATAAGTGTTGTTTTCAGGAATATTTCTCCATGTTGGGATACATCTGGTGTGGGGTGACTGAACTGCTAAACCTCTCTAAAGAAAGCTCAGGAGGGTATCCTGAAGTGGTATTGAAAAGTCTTTATTTTTCACGTTTCTCCTTTCCTGTTTCCAAACATGGCATAAACATTTTACAGATGTTTTTGGATTGCTAAAAGACATATAAAGCTGTACTTGGACCACCTACATATAGGAAAAAGAAATGCTTGGAGCTGAAGGAGAAGAAAATGGGTATGGCTTTTCCTAAACATAATATAAATGTGTGGTGGCATTTGCTGACTGTTGATATTGTCATAGTTAATGAATTTTGAGGGTGCACAAGAGCAGTGCAAATCCACAAAGGCAGGACTTACATCTCAAGATCCCAACCAGCAGCTGTGACATGAGCAACAATTTACCCAGAGCACCACCTTTTGGTGCAGGTGCTTTTTGCAATGAATATGACAGCAGTGTACCCATGTGAGAGAGGTGAAATAGAAGACAGAGACACAAGTCTTCCTTTTCTCTCCAGTGTCACAGTATTCAGTTATGGAGAACAGTTATTTGGGTGTAAAGAAAATGAGTGCACCAACATTTGACAGGGATCTGGGCTCACTGCTGGTTAGTCCTTACTGGATAGTGATGCTTAGATACTAGCAGAGAAATTAAGAGTGGTCTCATCACCCTGTGCTGGTTTCATGTTGTTGACGGACGTGCTGAGAAAGTGCTCACCAAGAGCTGTAATGGCCTTCCAAAGTCCTGGAAAGTCAGGACAAATACAGTAAAGGGCCTAGGAATGGAGCAGAAGGCCAATTGAGATTGACAAAACTGTGTTTGTGATTCATCATACATTTTGTGCAAACAGTTACTGTGAGACATTTGGGCTTTTGCTGGCTGGGTGACTTTGACTAGCAGGAAATCCAAATGGAGCATCTAAGTCATTAACAGCTTAAGGTAAAGCCAAGGGAAGGTTTGCCTTTAGCAGTGTACATGTGATTTAGCCGCGTCACAAGGCGAATAGTGTCTGAACTGTCTCATTTCTCCTTGATCTGCTACAACCACTGGCAGTTCTTGTAGAAGATATAAGAGAACATATTTTTATATTCCTGGATTCTCCTCTTCCATCACCACCAAATGATGGGGCAAGATAGACAGGTGCAAAAAAAAAAAAAGGAAAGTCTGCCAATAACAGGAAGAATAGGGAGTTGCTGGTGAAATCAACTGGAGATGGTGAGCTTCAACATATTGGTTCCATTTATATTGTTGCTTTTTATTTTGCAAGTTTCTCAAAGGCAAATAATCAAGACAGAAAGCAGTTTAACTTTCCAAGTCATAAAAAGAGCATAGATATATAGATAGCTTAGTTATTTTGCCAAGGCATGAAGCCTTCTATCAGCCTGGATTGAAGAGAATAATCGCTCAACATATGGACTCCCGCCAGGAGGCTGATGCTACCAGAGCTGCAATTATGTGTGGCACAGAAAGACAGATGATGTACTACAGAGATGGTGCTGGTGAGGTGTTTTCAGTCTGGTGTTCTACTCTGCAAGATATAGTACAGGACACACAGGGCTGTCCTCAGGACTTTGGAGATCCCAACACATGAGATCACAGTGAATGGGATTAAGCAAAAAGGCAACAGGAAGAAAAAGATAAGAACACCCCTTCTCCTCTCTCTCCCCAAATTTGTCAAATGTCTGAGCATTTCTGGGATAAAATCGTTCTGCAGATCTCAAATGTAAATTTCTTAGCATGCCCTGGGCAATATTTTTGTTCTCATGGCCAAGTTGGCAGGCTACCTTTGAATTCTCCTGACTGTTCCTGTGACTGAGCACATTGGATGGGTAAAGCAATACAGAAATGACAAAGGTATCATAGTGCGTGGAGCAAGGCAGGGCTGGTAACCCAGAAATCTCGGTTCCTTCCTCTGAAACTGCACGAGCTGGGCAAACCAATTCCCCTGGGTCTTTGTAAAATTTTCCTTCTTTGTCCAAAAAATAAACATATATTTAAAGTTTTTAGTGTGGTAAAGCTTTTTGTAGTGTTTTTAGTGTTGCTATTTCTCACAAGAAAGTCCTTGTGAATTCCTTCCTTCTCCATTGTACCTCTTACCAGACAAGTTTCTTTGCCTATACCAAGGGCTGATTTTACCTGTGTCCATTAACGCTGCTAAAAACACCAGCCAGAGGGGGGTCCAGCGAATGTTTGACAAGGCAAGTACTTTTGTCAGATTTTGTGATCGCAGGACACCTACCTGCTGCCCCTTTGGATATAAGAATAATAATAGTGTATTGATCTATTTTGGCACTGGCATTGTGCTTTGTAATTGTACGCACTATAGAGAAGGGAGCAATCCCTAGACAGGCATTACATCCTGATGAACAGAGGAAGCACGAGCTGTTCTGAATGAGAGCTGGAGCATGTATAAATCATGGGAACCCATATGAAATTAAATGACTGACCTCTGTACAGTTCAGAGACACAGTTCCCAGGCCCTGCCAGTCCCCCAAGATGGATTTCTGAGCTGTCACTCGAGTCCTTTGAAAACAACCTCTTTGACAGTTAAAACAAATTGGCAGAAGAGACATATGGGGAGTGTAGCTTCCAGATTGATGAGGTATTTGAAAGAGAGTGAGTTACATGTGTAGGTTACTCATAGTGCCTTGCAACCCCATGGCTGACTCACATTCGTTGCCTTCAGCTTCACAGGACGTGCAAGATTTGGGGGCTTGCTTTTTCACCTTGGAAAATGCCAACCTGAAACACTAATGATGCAGACACGATGATGAAGGAATGCAAGTCTGAGCTCTATAAGAACATATTGAGAGAGAAAACAAGTTTCCCTTTCCGCAGAGAGGCCTTCCCTTATTTTGCTGTCAACACAGTTACTCTCAGCTTCCTCTTTGGTGTCATTGACTCAACAAGAGAAGATTATTGGTTTTGGTTTGTTTGGTTGTTTGGTTTGTTTTTTTTTTATTTTATTTCAAAATAACTTAAAAAATGGGTGCCTTCATACCTTAAGTAGATTAAAACCGAGGTGTCAAAACTGAACATTGGGGAAAAGGATGCACAACCTATATGGATGGAAATATTTGTACCAACCCTGCCTTCACACACAGGTTGATGTGAGGTTATAGCTTGTCTTTCCAGAACTCTAAGGCACCTTTCATTCTGACTTTGACACTTGTAAGACTTGGAGCAGTGGGCAACCATACCCTACAGGAGAAGCAGGATCCAGTCCCACCTCCTGCAATGTACTGACACTATGAGTTTCTATTAACACTTTGGACATCTTGAATTCTGTCTTGTTTCATGAAGGAAGAATAAAACCAGTGATACAAAGCTGTTTTGGGGTCAGAACAGAGCAAATAGTCTGCATGGCAACATGGCCCTGAAGTGTTTGTTGTCCTGGGGTTCTTCTCTCTTCAGGACAATTTCAAGGTAGCTCTGGTCATTTCCAAAGCCCTGCATGAGATCAGCTCAAGCTGCTTGAGTGACGACCTAAGTTTGAGTGATCATATCCGTGAAAAATGCAGCTGTCAGCTTGAAGTATACAGCTGCATGGAAAACAGTTTCCTCTCCCATGAAAATGTGAATATAAAAACATATTTTCCTGCAAAAAATGGAGATAAAATTCTATCTAGGGATAGTTTCATGGACTGAAAATTTCAAAATGATATTTCAGCACAGGTCAGCTCAAACATTACCGTGTATTGATTTAGTTTTGCCTTTTTCATTTTTGTTAATGTTGCCGCTTCTAAAAAATTAATTGTACTAATGCTCTTTCTGCTCAAGAGAGATAAAAAAAAAATCCTGAAGAAATATTATTATCTCTAGCTGAAAGTCAGACTTGTGTGGGTCAGGGAGAAAGCTTTCTCGGCAAATGCCTAAGCTTGAACTTACTGCCAGAAGGGAGCAGGTCAGCCACAGCGTCTGGGACCTAAAGAGTAAATATTTCCTTTTCTCTATCCGTTGCTTTGATGGTAGGAGTTGTGACGTCTTTGGGGAGGATCTCTCCCTGTGCCCGAGGCCTGATATAATGGAGATGGGCTACATGACTGTATCATAGAGGTGACACAAACAGATACATCCTCTGATTTTTCCTTTTTGAAACCTCGTTCTTATGGGTGAAAGAGAAACTAGAGGAACAATGACAAGAATAAAAGAGGAGAGAAGAAGAAGAAGAAGAAGAGAGAAAGGAAATTCTGCTATGGATTTCAGTTAGACTAGGCTTTCACCCTGTACTTCTTTACGTATCTCTAAACTGTCAAAGCACCAAGATAGCATTCATTATTCCCACATCACATGTGGAAAATTAGGCACGAGGCACATGTTCAGTCCTTGCCATATATGATTTGGACCAAGGAATAAAGCATTCCTAGTGCAAGGATTTTTAATTTGTGACTGGCTTGCCAAACCTGTTGAGATATTTTTGGCCAAGACCAGTAAGATCCATTCTTGCTTCGTTCGCTGATATCGTCCTCCTCCAAGCAATTAATTTCTTCTCTCATTTGTGGTAAATAGTTTTTTTTCAGTAGTTCATTCCTCATTTTTCTTTTTTCTTCTCTCTAGGACTTAGTAATATCTCCATCCCCTGTTGGTCTTGGGTAGAACTGGAAAAATATTTCTTTGAGATAAGTAATGATCTGAAGATTTCGTCCAATACAACATATGCCTTTGGTGGGAGATAATGAAGGATTGTTTAATTTTTTTTTTTTTTTAAATACATTTCCAAAGCTGTAAAATGAGAATTTTAGTTTTAAAAAGCTAGAAAAAAATTTATTTAAGTCAGTTAATTTAAAAGCAACCTACTTTCTCTTTTAAAAATGAAGAAAAATTAAGATGCTGACACAATTAGGGAAAGGCAAAAAAATCTGAAGCAATTTTTTCTCTAAAACCAGAAAGACTGCCTTGAATGTGAATAAATTTATTATTTGTTTTTACTAAAACTCTTTGTTTCCCTGGGGCATTTGTTGGGTTTGTTTTGGAATTTTTTTTTTTTCATTACACTAAGTAAGCCAAAGTACTTTGCTTTGGCTTGACTCAAGCTTTTTTCTTTTTTCCTCCTGATTTTTCCCTAAATCTATCATTTTTCCAGTTCCTGTTATGGGTTTGAGGGAGGAAAGAAGGATGTCAGATTGGCAACTGGGCAACATCTAATATCTGAGCTGAGACACCTTCTCCACGGCGTCTTTTTTTCTACCTTCTTCTGCCCACTCACAAGAACAAGTTAAAAGAAATACTGGCCACTAGCTTATTCTGAATGTCACTTGGATTTTGTTTTTGTGAGTTTTTCGGGTATTTTGGGGGGGGGAAGGTTTTTTTCAGCAAATTAATTGCTCTATGGGGGGGATAGATTACTCTTTTTTTCCTTTCACTTCCAAATTTGCCTTTGTTTTATTATTGTTTCAAAGGTCTAAAGCATAAAACTGCATTTTTATGACTCTAAATGACCTTCAAAATTCAAGACAAGGCTGACTTCTGCTTGACTGTAATATTTTGGATCATTAATTTCACTAGAGATATTCCAATTTGTAATTTTATTAAGTTTCAGAGCATAACCACTCTTAATACTGTGTTTCTAAATATGATGGACGTATTCTCAGTTGGCACAAGTCAGCATAGCTTTAATGACTCTGCTACAGTACTCCACACCAGTTAAGACTATGGGTGTATGTTCTTTCTCTACATTTGATTTCAACCACCGTTTAACACCCACAAATAATTCTTGCTGTGATGCATATTAAATATCTCTAATAGTTGATTAAGATATTTTTGGTAGGGAAGACCAGATGGTCTAGTGGACGGTGTGTTATTATTATCCTTCTTGTCAGAATCAATTTGCAGAGCACTGGCAACACATAACCAATTTACAAAACGATAGTGGGATCCTATGATATGTTGTGTTTGTTCCACACCAGACTGGTCTGCATGGCTGTGCAACAATTGCCCATCTGACCCCGGGGGGATCACCTTTCAGTGGGATCTAACAAGCTATGCTGTGCACTCATTTTGCTTTCTGTGTTATTCCTACACAATTTAAACTTTTCTAAAGTCTACAGTGTTGGCCACCTCATAGTTTTCCCACGAGAGGTGGAAAACTGAGGGACGGAGAATGCGAGAAACTTCTGAAAAGAGAGGGGAAAAAGTTCAAAGCAAGGATTTGGATGAACGACTCCTACGTTTGCAGTGAATGTCCTAATCAGAGGTTGCAGGGCATGTGGAGGGCTGGCCTTTCATCGTCTAGTCTGCTGGAGCCTTTGTACCGTATTTCAATAGATGAACTGAGCCCAGGAGAGGCTGAATGACTCCGTGCCCTGGCTGTTCAATGCCGTCTGCGAGCCGCAGTGCTCCTGCACCAGTCCCAGAGCCTGCGATTAACTATTTATACAACACAAAACAGCACCCGCAGCGGAAAGCTGGAGAATGTGGAGGAGGGATGGAACGTCTCGCCACCAGGCAACCCACAGAGCATCATAATTAATTCACTGACCTGAGATAGGCAAGTTCAAATCATCAGCAGCAGAAAAGGAAATTGAATTGGACTTTTCACAGCATAGGTAAATATCCAAACCCTTGGCTGTGAGGTGATAGAACACCACGCCTGTTGCCTACAGTTATACTTGGTGAAGTTAACCTCCTCCCTGCACTGTTCAGTAAATTTGCATAAAACCAATATATTTGAGCAAAAATTGAAAGGAAAAAAAGCATTGCCTCATTGTAAAATTTTTGAGCCCTGGCCCAAAACCTTTATTCTAGTTAGGATTCCTACACAATGCTCCTGTCTTTGCTAAAGCTGACACTTCTTAGCATTTATAAAGTATTTTTTCAACTGATTTAAATGGCCCTCCTGGACCTAATGACTGCAAAGAAGCCTACAGAAATTAAGATTATTAATATTGCTGTGTGACCAGCACATTTCTCATGAAGACCATTCTTACAGGCTATTGTAATAGACTGTTCTTACAGAGCAGCCCTTTCCAGATAGGACTGTTCTTGGAGTAGTCTAATGGGACATAATTTATAGCTTTCTGAAGCTGATGGCCTTCATACAGAGAAATATTTCTGAGAAGAAAGCTGAGTGGTCATAGAAACTTTGCTAATCTGGTTGAACTGGCCATTTTGGCTTAATGAAGCAATGTCTCACTTTCAGGGCTGATGGGTTCAAATGACACAAGAAAAGTTCCCTCCTTTTTTTTGTTCACTAACAGTGGTGCTTCCTGACCAGTGAAATGTCTTCGTTAGTTCTCAAAGTGCAGGGTTTCTCTTACAGAAAACAGCAGAGGAATAATTTCAAATGTGCAGATGCCATTCAAATAAGCTATGGTTTTGTATATTCACTGGATTTGAGAAAGAGATTTCTTTCCACCCAGAGATCTTAAAGCGCTTTCCAGAGCACTGTTTCAGGAGCTGGTTACCAAAGCAGACACAAACGGTTAAAAAAGCTTTCTTTCTGAACGCCCATAGGTAGGGAGGATTGTGTGTTGGACTTAAAAAGCTGCTTCCACAGTTGTTAAGATTTCATGCTGGCCATAGTCTGTAATGATGAACAGTTTACAATTAAAGCTGATGATCTGGAAAATAAGGAGTGAATTCAAAACTGCTTTGTCTGAAGAGAGTCTGAAATTATGAGAATATTTAGTACCTGGTGTCTCATTCCTCTTACCTCTACTGATCTTGGGTTAGTTCTGCAAAGACATTAATGTGAAACTATTTATTTTTTTTAAAACGGTTTCTGTGTCTATAAGCAGGCTGGTCAGAAGAGCAAGTGTGTAATTAGATATAGGCAGCCAGATTGTGAAATAAACTTACATTCCAAGGTGGAAGGATTTGATGCAATTAAAAAAGAAGATATTTTGATATTTCAAAGTATAAGTAAAATTTTCATCTTAGACCAACATTTACTATACTAATAGGAATACAGGAATATCGACTGCAAGAGTATCAAAGAAAAATTAGAGCAGAATTGGGACAGATAGAATCTGATTTTGCAAAATTATTGACAGTGTTTAAGGTGTAACCAGCTGAATCGCCAAATGCTCCTTTCTTGACGACCCCTCCCATCCTGTTCTTGCTGAGTAATCCCCCTCTGCCTACATCACTGGTACTTTCTGGTTTGATATTTGAGCCAGGGGACTTGAGACGTATGCCCAGCACATTACCGTTTCTCCGGGAAGAGATGATAAATGATAAAAGGTGTGCATGTCACTAGCTTTCCGAACTTGACAGAAGAGCTCCCAAGAATGTATGACTTTTGCCTGATACAAACATTTGAGAGTCATTGTTTTTGACCGCAGGTGTTTACGTAGCCCTTAGCTCAGTGTTCTCTTCAGTTAATACTATCTTTTCCTCCTAAATTTAAGGCAACAATAGTGGACAGGGTTTAACTGAATGGGCAGATGCTTCAGACTCCCCAGAAGCGGACCATCTCCAGTCCAGAAACCATCAGGTTTATTAGCTACTGATTGTGTAGGTATAAGTTGTGCTAAAAGCAGATGTCACAGCTCTGCCCCAAGGTGACTTGTCAACTGGAGTTGTGCCATACACAGCTGTGCACATCGTGGGTTTAGTCATGTTGTTTTTTGCCCATCTGACCAAGTGAATGCTCTAACAGAGTGTAGCGTTTTAGCCTGCTGAAGTGAAGGGGACTGGGTGTAAGCGTTAGGGGAAGAAGAGGAGGGTATCTAAGCTAAGAAATGGCATTTGTACAAGAAGTAATAGTCATAAAGAGCTACAAGCAACTTGGAAATTGAAATTTTTATGTACCTACAGATCTCCTCAACCACTACATTTAGCTTTGACTACTACAGATGTCTCATATAATCCACTGCATAAACTTACCAAAATTCCCCTTGCTTCATAAAGAGAAACATCTTAAAACTGGTTGGTGTTTGCCTTACAGTTGCACAAATTCCTTTGTCTTATTACATTATAACTTCTTGAACGCTTGCTCCATCTCACTTGAACATGTCTTGAGAGGACTTCTCACACATGGTTTTCTCCACTGGAAATAACTGCCCCTTTTGCAAACTATTAGATCATTATTTGTCCTTCCACAATTTCAGCCTGTGATCAGATAGTGCCTCTAGGCCACTTCCTCCTCAATTGTTCTAAGGGATGACCTCTCAAATTATCAGAATATCAAAATACTGAGATACTTGCCCTCAGGATTCATGATTTTGCTCTGTGCTGTTGTTGTTTTGCTCTCAATCTAGTCTCCAAGCTCATGCCATATCCGTAACACCTTCTGACATTCTGTATTAACGGTGAAAGAGGGTGCCCTCTGTCAGCGTGAGCAGAAAAACTGAGTGAGGTCCAAGACCATTGTCTCCCTCCAGAATAATAATTCATCTTTCAGTGCTATCCCTTGCTGTCTGCCCTTCACCCACTACCTCTCCCACCCAATGATTCCCTCTACAATTCTCCACCTTCACCAAGTAGCAAGATCATGTCTCAGGTAGCACTTCACCGAATGTTGTAAGAGCATCCTAACAAATAAGGTTTTTCACATCTCTTTTGTCTAGAAAACCAGCTACCTTTCTGTCAGAGAGCTATTGGAATAGTCTGGAACAATCTGCTGTTTATCAGATAGGATTCCAAACCATTCAAACACCAAGCTTTTGCTACAACCTTCACATCAACACTCAGGGGAACATAATTTATTTAAGATGCTGTTTGATGCAATGACAAAAAGCTTGTTCTTTATCATGAAGAATGTGATATTTCTGATATAAACAATGAAGTCATTGTAATTCCAGTAACTTTTGTTGTTGTTGGGTTGATTTCTGGTATTATAGAAAGTGTAAATATGCTTTGTGACCACAAGAATTGTCTGAAAGTTTGTGTTAACAAATAAGAATCTGAGTCTTTCTTTTCCTCTGGTTTTCCTCTAGTTATGTCTGGTCAGACATTTAATTAGTGTAGCACATTGGATCTATTCTCAGTTGCTTTCCACAGTGGCTAGCCATTTACATCTGTACACAGCGGGTGTTAAACAGCGCAGCTCTGATGTGTCATATTTTTACAGTGACCTTTCACCAGTGTGAATGATTACAGAAGGTACCAGAGACCAGAACATGGGCCCATCTTTGGACAGTAGGCAGGTTAGCAGCTGGTATGTGTTTGAGTGGTATCCTAAAGGAAAATGGGATGGGATGCAACATGATTGTTTTGGTGTGTCAGACTTTGGCTTCTCTTCTGCTTTTTAAAGATCTGTTTTTCAAGTACACAAGTTTCTGTATGTATACACAAAGCCACAAAACTGCCCCATGGATGTTCACAAACTGGAATCAACCAGGTTAGCAGAAGATAAGCAGCTACTGATCAACACATCAAGTGACTTTGCTCTCATTTTGCATCACAAGAGGGATGTGCTAAGCAAATGCATCCACACAACAGTACTTTAGCAGATACTAGCTTGACCTGGTGGCAGTCCAGGAGGTTTATCATGAGTCCGGTGCTTGTCTACACTGAATACCTTGCATCCCACTAGGGCTTAGCAAGCTTGGGGGGGCGGGGATTAACACCAGGACCAGACAATGTGCTTAAACATAGAGACACAACTTTGTATAAAGCAGAGCAATCTCACTTAAACAATTCCAGGGGCATAATCTTGTATTTCGAAGTTACACTAAATTATTCCCAGCTTTTTCAATGCCTAAACATAGATTTTCATAGAATCATAGAATGGTTTAGTTTGGAAGGGACCTTAAAGGTCATCAAGTTCCAACCCCCCTGCCATGGGCAGGGACACCTCCCACTAGACCAGGTTGCTCCAAGCCCCATCCAACCTGGTCTTGAACACCTCCAGGGATGGGGCAGACACAGCTTCTCCGGGCAATTTGTTCCAGTGTCTCACCACCCTCATAGTGAAAAATTTCTTCCTAATATCTAATCTAAATCTCCCATCTTCCAGTTTGAAGCCGTTACCCCTTGTCCTATCACCACATGCCCTTGTAAAAAGTCCCTCTCCAGCTTTCTTGTAGGCCCTCTTCAGATGCTGTAGTTGAGAATACAGATATCTGGTTTGCTCTGGTTTGCCAGGGAATGAATCAACCTTCTGTTGGACATGTCCTGAGCTCATACTACCTTTTCCGCCTTAGGGTTGCCACCTACTATGCAAGTTGTTTGGGTCATCCTCTTATTTGTGGCATGTATCATAACAAAAATGTAACTATTCATCACAGCAGGTAAGCATGCAGTAGAGGTAGCTCAGAGCTGGTCAAGTACGGATGATCCCAAATGAGGATCACCTGATCATTGCCATGTGCCTACAAAATCAGTAAGTGTATCCTTGTCCTTTCCTCAAAGAATAGAGGATCTCCATTGGAGGGAGGGCTTTGAACGTGGCTTTTTTTTTGCAGGCTATAAGCTCTGCGAGAGGAAGCAGTTTTCCTCCTAACAGTTCCCCCAAAAGATTTCTGGACAAACTGATCTCAAGCTTCAGTCTGGGGAGAAAACCAGGAACATGTTGCTCAGTTTGGACCTTTCATGAAAATGTTTGTATACTCCTACTCAGCCTAACTAAGCTGATTTAAAAGATTGTTAGTAGAAAAGGTGGTAATAGAGGGGTGAACTAGGAATGTTCTCTAATATCAGCTGTTTGCATCTGTAATTCAAAGTAACTAATAAAATGCACCAAGATTCATAAGATGTTTCTCTTCTGCTTCCTAAGCAGCTGGTTCATTTAAATAACTACTTCAAATCCATTTGGGGGTGGGGGTGTGTGTCTCATTCTTCTGTGCTGTGCTTAGGTTTTTCTATCTATGCGCCCTTCCTGTTATCGTTCTTGATTGTCTATTCTTATTTGTCCAACTTTCAGACTCACTGCTGTTGATGCAACAAGTTTGTCTCACCAATTTACACTTTCCAGAATGTCCCCCCAGTATTTAAGTATTTTTTTAATCTATTGCTTATGGATCTCATCTGGAAATGGATCAATCACCTCTCTCTCTCTCTTGAATCTCTCACTGTATTAAGTAGACTGTCATATTATGTCATTCAGGGCACAGCTGTCAGTTGTTGCCTAAAATAGTTGCCACACCTTCGATTTCTAAAGGAGTTTATAATCAGCGAAGGATGGAATCTGCACTTCAGATTTTGCTCTTTGTTTCTTCAGGTAATGGAGGAAAACACTGCTGACTCTGTGGAATTATCATTTAAGTTTTGTCCTGATATGAAACAGTAATTGATTAGTGTGGCACTTCCAAATGCATTTAGAAACACCAACTCTTGCTTGATCTAATTTTTTCTGAATGAATCAGTCAGTTAAGAAACCAACCAAAGTAGTCTTGGAACTGGATATGGAATATGACTTACTTCAGGTATTTGGAGGACCATTTCATCAGCTTCCTTTGGGTTTTTTTTTTTTTTTTTTAAGTGTCACCCCAAGCACCACTCATGTTTTCAGCCTAGCAGACAGATACCTTTCTGGGTTAAGCCCTTGGTTTTTTTTAAGACAATAACAACTACGTGTACCCCTACTATTTAAGCTTTGAATCTTGCTTCATTCATGTCATTTAGCCTGTTTTTTTAGTGGTTCTTGCTTCCAAGAAGCATGTTCTGTGTCAGAGCTTATTTTACCAAACCGTTACCATCAGCTATCACCAGCATTATGAAAACTGTGGTTTCTTTTGTATCCCACCATGGGAGACAGAATCTTTGAAGTCCTGAAATCATATAAATTATTTACTTTTTGATTAGGTGAATAAATAACTTGATTGAAACACTAGTTGTAAAAGATTTGGAGACCATGGCAGGCCTCCAGGCCTAGGATGAGTCTGGGTTTCATGATCACATTGTGCTTCCAATAACAGACAAACAAATACAGACTTATAGCAAGTAAACTCTGGAATGTGATTTTTGGGGGAGCTGGGTGAAGTTTGTGTGAAAGCAAGAATTCTTTGGGAACTTTCTGGGCTGAGAGGTGAACAAGGTTTCGCCACAAATTTTCTTCCGCCTCACTGTAAAGCAGTATGTGTGCCCATACAGAGGGATCCTAAAGAAAAACACTTTGAAAGTGTGGAAAGGCACAGGAAGTATCTTCCCCATTTATAATTTTTTTTTTTTTGGTGCTTTCTGCTGTCTTTGGACCTCTTCTTGGGTTGTCTTTGGTCTGCTGTCTTTGGTTTCATCTGCACCTCTGCTGCAAGGACAGATGCTGCTCTGCTATTTTCAAGCAGTCATTACAAACCACACATGCTCCACCTGGGCTAGTCTAGATCACTTTTCATCCTCTTGCTGCTTTGAAGCTGATCTTATTTATGCCCAGGGGTGTTGTTGCAGAAGCCAGATAAGAGCTATAAGGGCTCTTGGCTCCTGCTCCCCTGCAGTTCCAAGGGAACTCATAGCCCCAAGATATTACAGAGATTGTAAGAAATTGGACAAAATTCAGGGAGGAGATCTCTCTACTGCTTATTATTGGTGACTATCAGTAGAAAAAGTTGCACTACACACGCTCTGTTTTTACACTGCCTCTTAAGGGCTCCTTACTGACTCCTTTTAGCAAAGGGAAAGTGGATTACAGATCTGTTCTCCCTGCAGCAGGGATTCAGCACAGAGCAGAGAAGCAGTGGAGTTTCTCCGTCAGCAGCTCTGCAGCCCTGAAGCAGCACTAAGTAGCTCTGAGGACAGTGACTCTTTTGACTGAGACAAAATATTCTCTCTCCCTCTTTGCTGTCTTCAGATCTTGCAAGAAACTGCAATCAAGAGAATTTAATAATTTGCTATTCTCTAGTATATGGGATGCCAAACATTTCCTCTGCACTTAGAACAGTAAATTAAGGTAGCAAGAGCTGTTTGGTGAATGACATTTTAATGGAAGCCACCATCAATATAGGCATCATAAACTGTCAGGATCTTTAGTTTCATAAAGTGATTCAACTGTACCAATTTTATTAGTGCTTAGTCTTGTTTCCATTCAAGTGTGAGAAGAAACCTCTGTTAACTGCAGCTGACGCAGACCTGTACTAAAGTTGGCCCAGGCTGGTCAGAGATGCTCTCGTCTGTATGTGTGTGTGGGATGTCAAAGAGGCAACCTCCCTGAATAACTTGCAGATATTCAATTGCATCCACAGGAAGTGAGAGGATTAGGGGAAGGGGTTTGTTATGTGTCCAAAGACATGGCACTTAGACACAGACATGTCACGTACATACAAAGACTAACTATAGCCTACTTTGGCTAAAATCTTTTGTCTGTCCTGTAGGGAACATACAGAATCACAGAACAGCTGAGGCTGGAAGAGACATCTGGAGATCAAGTCCAACCTCCTGCTCAAGCATGGTCAGCCAAAGCAGGTTGCTTAGGGCTGTGTGCAGTCAGGTTTTGAACATCTCCAGGGTTGGGGTGCCTAGCGTTGTTCCTTGCCAGGAACAGGAATTGGCACTTCCCTTTGCTGAGCTTCACCGGGATCTTGTGGACCCATTTCTCCAGGCTGCCCACATCCCTCTGTGTAGCAATACACCCACCTGGTGTGTTAGCCTCCCAGTTTTGTACCTTCTCCAGACCTGCTGAGTCCCATTGTCCAGTTCATCAATGAAGATATTAAATAGTATTGGCCCCAGTATAGGTACCCCTGGGGCACACCACTAGTGACTGGCCTCCAGCTGGACTCTGTGCTGCTCATTGCAACAACAAGGAGCAGCAAAGTCCTGCAGAAGTTAATTCAGAGCTGGCATCTTGAAGGACCATTTTCTGGAGCAGCACAACTTTCCTTCCCCTTTCCAGAGGGATGGCAACCTCAGCCACGCTACTGCTTCCTGAGATTGTCACTACATTTTACCCACTTCAAGCACCATTCCACCACAGCACAAAGAGAGTCCAAATGCAGAAAATACCCACACGGTCACTAACAAAGCAGCGGAAGATCCAACTGGTCCTGCAATTTGCAGGAACCACGAGGCTGTGGGTAAACGGTGTCACCTGAGATAAGACCCAGCATCTGTTCACTTCTCACTGAGAGCAAGACCAAGCCAAAGATCTTGTTTTCTTCCAACTTTTGCAAAATATATAGTCTCACTGTGTCACCAAGAAACCCGCCCCCAAAAATACAGCAGGTGAAATGTTTTTGTTGCTTGAAAAATAAGTAATTAAAGTAACTAGCACTAAGCTGGACACATTAAAGAAAAAAAAAGAAAAGCATATTTTTTCTTAAGAAACACTTTTGGGACATTCTCTCTTTCTCTCCATGTGTCAAAAAATGAAAAATAAAGCCTCAGAAAGATGGCACAAATACTGAGGAAAGATGTAATCGATGAGTTTTTGGCGAAGCTATTTGTCACTCTGCCTACTGCACCATGGTGTTGACCCCTTATCAGCAGAGTGCCAGCAGGGCTGGCCACGCAGTCACGTCTCAGTGGTCTCCTTACTGATGGCAGAAACGTGCGGGCTCCACGCTGCGGTGCACACCAGCACCCCCTCACTTTTCCTTCACTGAACTCAGACAAATAAATATTCATATTTCATTTTTGCCTCATCTTCATTCCTCCAGGAAGCAAATATCCCTTCTCTTATTCTCCCATGATTCATCCACAAACCTTCCCACTTCTAAACTATTTTATTTTGTCTTGTCTCATACTTGTTTATCTTGGGTGAAATCCTAACTTCACTGAAGTCAGTGGCAAAACTCCCATTGACTCAAGCAGAGCCAGGATTTCTTCTTTCGTCTTGATTAGATTGTGGGTGTGTTTGCCTTGAATACACTTAGTCTTGTCCTGGTTTAATTGTAGTTTTTGGATAAGGGCCATGCTGTATCTCTGTGCATTAAGCAGTGTGTAAGCATTTACTGTTCCGTGAGCCTTACAGGATAATAATTAGTATGAAGGATTTACTGCAGCAGTTCAGGAAGGTGTGGATGGAGGCAAATAAAAGAAATCAAACATAAGTTTCCATGTTTCAGCCCTAATACTTATTTACAATGAAGGCAGAGACCACAGAGAAGAAAACATTGCTCCTGTTATTTGAGGCTCAGGGCTTATAAAGCACATTCACAGGGTTATAGTGCACTACAACTGCTATTGCAGGGAAATGCTGATGCCACAGAAAGCAAAAGGGACTGGGTGACTGCAATGCAATAATAACTCAGACAGGCTTAATGCGAGGGAAAAGCAGCTCCCGTGCCAACAAGCCAGCGCTTCTACTGTTCCAACAGCAGCTGAAAAAGTGCCGGTTGGCAACTGCAAAACAAAACAAAACAGCCCACTAAAAAGCACAGAGACCAAGGCACAGGGCAGGAGGTCTGTGTTCAGATCTGCCTCCCTGTGGCACGTCCGCCTGGAGCGGAGCAGCCCGGCAGGGACAGCCCTGGCAGGCACCGCGGCCTTGGGGTCAAACATGGTCAGTCAACTGCCACATGGGGTCAATAACCTCACCTTCCCTCCTGGCATCCTCTGTCCTCACAACGAGGAAAGCAGTGACTTCTCCCAACACTTTATTTTTCTGGGATCAGGACTGCCTTTTGCAAAGCTCCTTTCAGTACAGGGAGGGACTTCCCAAAAGATAAGCACGTCATCAGTTGCCAAGATCATCCTCAAGGGAAATGGTAGAAATTTGTTTTCTTGAGGCCTCTGAAACTTGACTGAAGAACACGTGGAGGGGAATGGTGGGATGGGTGGAATAGCTAAAAATGTTTATTCTCTTTCTCTGTGTAAGTATCTGTAAACTTTATAAAGTGTCAAACTGCACAGGGTGTTGCTGCCAACAGCTGATAAGGTCTTCTGGAGCAGGTAACATCTCTAAAAGGTTTACCCTCTGCACGATCCAAGGTTGCTAGAAGCAAGCAGAGCCTGTTGTAGGACTTTTTGCCCAAGAGTATCTGATGAAGAAAATCTAAGTTATTTGTCTCCTGAGATAAGGTAGTGACTCTGTGATGTGTTAAGCACATCCTCTTGACACAGAAGAATAGACTGTGTGTGTTTAGTGGAGTCAACACCTAAGAGCTTTGTTCTGTTTTGTGGCCAGCCTGACAGATGCTTTTTAAAAGGTTTGTGTTTGAATTTACAGTGGAATAAATAGGTGATGCAGATATCTGGTAGGATATGGAAGTGAAGCTCTTCACTTATCACAGCCAGCGCTAATGCTACCAGAAGATGCAGGACTGACTTGATCAGGAAAAGACCTGGTACAGTTCTCCTGGCCCAATTCATCCATTGTGCTTTTGACCAGATCACTCCAAAATATTCAGAATTGATGACTATTTCCTGCCAAAAGTTAAAACTTTTTTTTTAATCCACTTTTGCTCCATGCTTCACATTTACGTGAAAAGAGATACTTGCCGCTCTAAGCTGTGCTTTCCAGGTGTTGCCAAAAATACCAAGACACAAGAAGGCTCTATCAGATAAAAAGCAAATCTGCTGCATAGCTCACAAAAATCACTGCCAGATCAAAGCCCCAAACTGTATTCCAGCAGATGGCAAGTCCTAGAGATGTGAAAATAAATAAACACTAATAACTTATTTGATACTTTTAGTTTTTTACGTTTCGCTTTGTAATTGGAAAGCTAACATTATTTCACTGACAACATAATTAACCTTTTTTCATCAAAAACCTCCTGAGCTTCTATAGTCTTCAAAAATCCATTACCCATTGTAAATATTCCAATTTCACAGGGCTATTTTTATATATATATATATATATATGCATACTGCTTGGTGGCATTTCCATTCCCTATTAGATGCCTTCAGCAATAACTACCATACAGGGAGATTTTCAAAATGCATATTTGAGTGTAAAGTTTGAAAATGAAAATTTATTCTCAAAAAGCCAGTAAAGCTGATTTCCAGTGATATTTATGGAAACTGAGCACAAAGTGGAAAGAGATTCCACCAAGGTGAAGCCACAAAATATTTTCTATTGACTAAGCACGGAAAATCTTTCTGAGATGACGGTCCGTGCTACTCAGTGCTTTCAGCTGCTAACAGCTAAGCAACCTTCAAACCCACACTATCAAATCTCACATCAACTTCTATTTATCTGGTAGGAAAAAAAAAACACAAAAAAAAAACTGCCAAAAAAACCCCGAACAAACAAAAAACAATTAAAAATTTCAGGTATCTTATTACAAAAGCAAGTGAAAGCTTTTGTTCAATGTTTAAAAATTAGTGAGAAAAAGTATCCTTTTTAAAGAGAATTTTTCAAACATTGAACACAGAGGGAGAAGATAAGCAAAAATAAAATATGTTCTTTTGATTGAGATACCCAGGGTCGCAATACATTGGAGTATGTTTCAACACAGTAACTTGATATATATTTACTAAATTGTTTGGCACATTCAGCATGTCCCCAGGGAACTGTTGGAGGGAACTCACAGTACATTTTTCACTCCTTCCCTGTGCATTAGCAGACATAAGGTCACACTAGTATAGCAAAGATGGGTGCAGCCTCAGGCTCATTAGCTCTCAGCAAGCTAGCCAGATGAGGCAGCGTGGTGTTTTCCTTTCATCATTCAAGCTTGAAAGGAAACTGTCGGCAGCTACTTGCTCTTAAAACAATGAAAATTTAGGTGACAGCAATCTCATTAGCTGAAAGGTAGCATTCAGTGGAGATAAAGGTTTCTAGGTAAAGATTTCCCTGTTCTGCAGCACATATGCACAAACTTGTTAGCAAACCATAGCCCCCGAATGCAAAAATCCGTGTATGGGAAGAGCAAATAGTGCTTGTTAGATTACAGCAACTGTGCATCAGTGAATTATATTTCTTGCAGGAAAATCAATGCCTGGATGACTGGCTTTCTTTCAGAATAATGTATACATCTTAGATGTATGTACATATTTACAGAGCAGCAGTTTGTTCCGTAACCTTTGCCACAGAATTGATACTTTCCCCACAGATGTTTTCTTTGTCTTTCACAAAACTAAAATGCAGAAAATGCGAAGGGATATAAATGCTGATATTCTCAGTTTTCCAGGCTTCAGCCATGATGTATGCTTTGCTTGAAGATTAAATACCGTTTGCATTCCAATTACTCTATGTGAAAGTATATTGATGATGTTTTATTAGTAATATTTCACTGCTGTAAGCTTTTAAGCTGAGTGGAGCTGTATGCTTATGTGAATTTCCTAAAGTCCAGGAGATCTGGCACTGAAGACATATTTACACTCAATTTTTTATTTTTTACGGTGCTTCAGTTCAAAACTGACCTAACACTGAGATGTTTTCCTGATTATGTTATATAGGAAGTGGGAACCTGATGGTCTTAATGATCATTTCTGATTTCCCTGGTGGAGGCAAGAGATTGGCTTGTGATTTTCTTAGTGATGGTGGTGTTCCAGGGTATTAGCAAACACTGGAAGAAGAGTACTTGCTCCGAGTCCAGTTGTCAGATACGAAGAGGCTGATTACGGAGGTGTTAAAAGCTACTAGGTATCAAGCTTCCTGCAAAAATTTGTGGCACTTCACTCCCTAGGACTGTTTTGAAAATCATAGATGTAAAGGGCTAGATTTGCCCTTCAAGATTACATTTCAGCTTCTAATATATTTTCTTAGACTACCTCCCACTCACAGTATTAACCTCCCTTTAATGACTCCCCGCCTCAACAGTTGCCTTCCCATCTTTTATGATCTTCCCAATTCCTATCTCTGCCCAGCTCCGCAGGGCACATTCTCTCTCCAGGAAGCAGGAATTCAATCATCTCTATTATAGCTATCGCGGTAGCGCTGACGAGCCCAAGCTACCAGACAGTACAACCAGGAGAGGATCTTCAGAAAATAACCCCATGGCCCACCTGCCAGTAATTTGCTG
>VZSZ01001640.1:4862-15557 GCA_013398815.1 Ibidorhyncha struthersii | reverse complement strand
TTCACCTCCTGGCCACCTCTCAGCCCTTCGATTTGTGACTTGCCACAAGGAACAGAGGACTTGATGTTTATTCTCTGAGCCGTCTTCTTTTCTTCAGCCCACAATGAATTCTCTCCCAGATGCTTTCTCACATCTTATCTTATAAAATGCTGAGGACCAAACCTGCTGGAATCGCGCTCTCAACACACTTCTTTGCATTGTGACTTTTGCCAGAGTTTGGACAAAGAGTTACATCCTATGGTATACTCTGTTTTTTTCCTAAAATGACTTTTTCCTATTTTCTTTTCTGTAGCTTTTTTTTTTTTTTAGCTTATTTATTAAATTTTTCAGGGATAATATACCAGTGTATAAAATAGCCTTCACAGTCTTTTTGTATAAACAATAACCAGCTTGCATGGAGTTTGCAACTAGAGAAAGTAGGTCAAAACAATGTGACTAAATCATTCCAAAGCAATCATCGGAAAGAATCAAATTCACACCCATGGGGTTTATGTGAACAGATTCAGACCTGCCAGGGCTTTGGCATCTACCGTCGTCTCTGGTACTTAAGGGCAGGATTCACCAAAGCTTTATGAGTCAAGGAAACAAAACAAAAAGTCCCAAGCTTAGAAACCAGTTTTCATCTGCTCTTTAAAAAAAAAAAAAAAAAAAAAAGCTTATTTGATCTTCATAGCAATTTATATTCAGTTCTGCTTACCAGGTTGAACTCAGTAGCCACATCAGCTTTTTAGTGTGGATAGGCTTCGGCTCCTCTGGAGAGCCTCCAGAAAAGCAGAAGAGAAATGGGAAAATGTCTTGGTCATTAGTACTTTCCATTTTTTCACAAACTAAACAGAAGCTCAGTATAGTTATCTGTTGAAAACCCCTGTGAGACACTCTTCCCCAGTTTATAAGTTTCTTCAGGGGAAGGCTAAGCCCAGAGCTGTCAGGCCATGGTCCAGTGGCCCATGGTGGCCACATGGGCCCCAGGGGAACAAACGACATTGGGTCTGACTGCTGGTCCTCCACAGGGCAAGTTTCTGTCCTAATTTTCTCTGGATCAAGAAAAGAGCAAAAGGATGTAACGTCCCTAAAATTGATCAAGTGTCTGTGGACCAGCTAGTTACTGATTTTGCAAAGGCTGGTGGTTGCTTTCTCACCTTCTCCTCCTGCCACTGTGCCAACAGACCTGTCTGCTATGTCAGCAGCCTGAAAATGTTAGCCAACACACAACACAATTTTAGTCATTCTGCTTTTTACCTGTTTTCCAGTTTGAGGCCTCAAGAAGTGGAAAGTTGTCCATCTTTCAGTCAGCACAAGTCTTTTGCATTTATATGAGACATGAGCCTGAACCCAAAACAAAACAGAACAAAAAGAAAAAAGAAAAAAAAAAAGCCCTAGTTCCCAATTCCTCCCACCAATTTGAGCCATTCGTATCATAATTTGGAATGAAACTTTGTGATTGGCACTATTTTCTGCAAGAAGACAAAATAAAATCTTGGATACAAATACTCCTACATATAGGAAAGTCTGAATCTGTAAATGTGTGACTTGTCCTAAATTTACACAGCACCTTTCCTCAGGAGATCTGTTTTTTTCACTGATGGCAACTCCACAGCACCACAGTGTGGCAGCAGCCTGCAGGCAGGGAAACTGAGGCAAGTTATCTAAAAGCAGAGAAAGGAAGAAAAGGAGACTTCTGTGACCCAAATCCTCCCTCATGGGAGGGAGATAGAGAATCCAAGATCTGCTTCATTTCTTCATCAGGCCCACTGGGTTAATGGAGTTCATGCTAACAATCGACTCATGCCAATCATCATTTTCACCTTTGAAAGAGCTGATGATGTCGCTTCACAAAAAGCACCTCCCAAAACTGTTCATTTTTCCCTGTTGAAATATTTTCCAACCTGAAGTAACAAAAATGGGAAAAAAATAAAGAAAAAGTGTATTATTTTCTTTGTTAAAAAAGAAAGAGGAAAAAAAAGTTACGGACCTTCTGTGAATCCCACCCTGTATTTCATATTTCTCCAGTGAGGCTTGCATTCCTTTATTCAGATTCCAAAAGTAGAGATAATTTGTTCCAAATGTTTTCAAAGGCAATCAGCAGCATCGACTTACATTCTTTCCAGGGTTGGGAGAAAACTGTGAAATCTTCTAAACACTAATGGGGGAGTCAGTGAGGGGGAGGGATGGGGGAGATGGAAGAAAGTGAAAGGGGAAAATGAGGGGAAAGAAAAAGAGAAAAAAAAATGCAGAAGGGAATATGCTGGTGATCTGTTTGCTTATATCGTTACAGTTATGACTCCTTGAGCAGATCTGGAGAGACTTACCACTTGCCAGCAACATATTTCCATTGGCAAGGTAGCTAGCAGTTCTTAGCATATTATGTAGCAGAATATGATTGAGAAATAGGCCATAAAATTATATATTTATTGCAAGACTGTCAGTGAGATTTTTGCAGGGAAGCTAAACATATAACTCCCTGTGTGTTGCACGTCTATTTTGTCTGCTAGAGATCTTTACTGAACTACTCATCAGTCACTGTGCAGTCTTAGAAGTCTGGACAGATGTTACTAGTGCAAATAAAGACAAAAATGCTGCAATTTGTCTTCCATTTAAACATATACACAAGCCACAGGGTTGTTGAACGGCTGCCTTTAAGATGCAGTGTGGTCTGCAAGCTGCCTCTGAGAGAAGAGAGAGCTCACGGCATACTGCCTGCTCTGCCACTGGCTCTCTGTGTGGCCTTCAACAACTCATTTAATCCCCAGCTTCCCAAACCTATAAAGCAGGAACAATAATTCTTGCAGTGTTTCCTGCACAAGGACAACTGTAGGGATTCATCCCGTGCAGCTGTTGCCTGCCCAGAGCCTTGTCAGGTACAGGTCACTATCATGTCATTGACCTACGGAGCTGACGAGCTGGCCACCAAAATGCCAAGTGGTGCTGGTCTGCTGGTGGCCACTCAGTGCCAATGCCTCCCTCCACCTCCCCGCAAGCTCAAACTCCATAGCAAATCCAACGGAGAGACAAGCTTACCCTCCGGGTGTTTCTGAGTTAGAGACGTTTCTCCAAACCTCCGAAAGGTCAAATGTCTCCCTCTCCTTTCCCTGGCCCCCGTCTGCCCGCCCAGGCCAGGCATGGTGCCACGCACGTGATCTTTCCTCCTGAGATGGTCCCCACTAATGCAGCCCCACATCCCATGTCGGCATGCCTGTGAGCATCGACGGCCAGAGCTTATGGCTAGCAAACGGACAGTAAATGATTGGTGGTTAGTGTTTAATGGGCATGTATTAACTCTTAAGCTTTCAAAAGCTCTAATTAAGCCTGGCTTTCATTTGAAATCCACCCAAAGTGGGAGAGTAGACCATTTGTTTTTACACAGCTGAGGAATGTGCATTTAACTGTCTCAGGAAGGAAAAAGAAATGAAAACCACTTGGAAAGCTGGTAAACTCAACCACCTGCACTCCTTCAGCCTACTGGGAAGTTTCTCTCCCCACTGTAGACCAGGGCTTTTGAACAGCTACAAGAGATGGCTGCTGTAAAACTTGAATTTAATGCAACTCCCGTTGCAAAAAGCAGCAGGGCTTGGAGAGTTTTAACCAGTATTTTGTCACTGTCCACCCAGCACCGGCAAATTTATCCGCTCCATACTTGTGTATCATACTGCATCTTTGCCTTTACATTCCTGATCCCCAGAGGCCCAGATCCTAAATAAGACAAGACATCTAGACAAATCTGTGCGCACTCAGCTCCGTCTGACTAACTGTTTGGACAGGTTTGCTTTAATCATAAACAGTATAGTAAATTAACGCTAGCCACGCTGAATTGTTTTAATGCCTACATGCTTTCTGCTCTGTGCCCAAAATAGTATTTTTTTGTCTTCTGCCAATTAAGACATTCTCCTCTAAGACATTCTCCTACAGCTTGGAGAAATGCGTGTTTTGAGAGATGCTAAAGGGACCCCAGTTTTAGGGGTCTGGAAAAGATGGTAATGGGAAGTCTGGCAGTTGGTCTGTAGCTGTAGTCAGATGAAGAGAGTGCAGACTGAATTTCTTATGGGCTCACTAGGCCCGTCCCACTGCACCTGAGGAAGCAGTGCATGTGCATGAGGTACAAGTTTGTGAGAATTTTCTAGGACCCACACCAAAACTGTGGAAATATTTTGAGAAGTTTTGAAGTTAAACTATGAAATAAAGTTTGGTAATAATAAGAAAATGAGGAGTTTTTCATGAAAATTTTAGAATAAATACCGGAAGAAATTACTTGGTTTTCAGCAGCAACTGCAAAGATTATGTTTGTTTAAAATAAAAAGGGAGGAAAAGAAGTTGGAAAATGTTTATGGTTTATTTGTTGAAAAAAGTCAGCTAGCAAGGAGAACAAATACTTCCAATAAGAAAGAAGTCATTTAATTATGTTACAGAAGGAAGTCTTGAGGTTTGATACTCCATGTTGAAAAACTGTCCTTCATGGGAAGAAATTGGAAACTGAAAGGAGGAACAAAATGGATACTGAAATTAAACTCTCTTCTTCACTTGGAGATGCCTCCACCCTGGGAAGAATTTGATAAATAATGAAACGCTAGATGTACAACCTGAAAAAAAAAAATAAAGAAATTACTCAGCTGAGATTCAGTGATAAGCTTTTCCTCCATCATTGCAGATGGGACCCTCTAACCTGCTCCAGAGGCAAACTGCACAAGAAGACTTTTGCCTGAACAGATTAATTTCTCACTCTTTCCAGCTAGCCAGGTGCAAAACATGTAAGGAAATTAATATGCCCTGTTGCATTTTGTCTGCTGCTTGCACATCCTGCATAGAAATATACCCCAGCATGCACTACTTGACACTGTCACTGTGGCCTGGGCTTGTCCAGTGTGTTCCAGCACAAGACTCACCAGCAGACAGACTGCAGGGTGTCGTAGAGATAAGTAAGAGATCGTTAGGATGGGATAAAGGGGTCTGTAGGTCATCTACCTCCCTGCCAGTGACTTCTCAGTAGTCCAGAAAGCTCTTCTGCGCTCTAGTTTTCATACACGATCTCCAGTCTGTTGGTCTTTGAGCGTCTTGTTTTCTGGATCTTCAGACCAAGGGCAGAGCTTGCACATACGTTGAATAGTGACGTGCAGGGAATATGGCAGTTCTGGATGGTCAGTGTTTTCAAATTCTTTTCTAGCCTCTCCATTTTGACACCAAATAACAAAAGTCCCTCCCTACAGTCCTTTTCTGCAACCTCACTGTACTTTCTCAAACTAGGCAGAAAATTAAACAGAAGGAAAAAAAGGAAAGAGAAGAAACATTCAACTTTTCCCAAGCAAGCACCTTCTCTGGAACAACCAGTTCCTCCTGCTCCTGCCTGAGACAATGTTTACAATTAGCTTCCCAATAACACCATCTGGAAGAGCATCAGCCTTACTATGTTTTCACATCCAGGCCTCAATATGACCATGAAAGCAAAACAAGGCAATTTTTCCAACCACCTGGCAAGTTTCCCCAGGATTTCTGAATTAAAAGAGCCAGTGCAAGAAATGTTGGCCTGATCTAACCACAGTTATTCTGTCTTGCAGCCCATGGTGAAAATGTCCTATAAATTTAACCACAACCAGAACTTCCTTTGGGGCAAGGTTTTTTCCCCAGGTATTTTTTTTTTTTTTTGAAACTTTTCTTCATATGGCACCACCATGCAAGGTCTATTGCACTCTGCCTCCAGTCCTCATCATTGCTGTCTCTGAGCACTATTGAAAGATTTGAAGCAAAGGGAGGATAATGCAGAANCCTCATTTGTTTTTAAATGACCTCAGGCCTCATCCTGCTGTGACAGGACTCCTCCTTGGCTTAGGTTCTAGCTGCACATCCTTACAAATATTTTCACATGGACATTGGGCCAGCTATACCATCCTGGTCAACATGTATTCTGAAAACAAAGGACATTCTAGCACTTCATCCTCTGTCTTCCAAAGAAAATCTGTTTCTGCTATATATTTCAGCCAAAAATCTGGTGAGATTCTGGGACTGGTTGAAGGCTAATTCATGCTCTGCTGATGTCTTTCCCCAGTGACTTGTTCAGTCTTCCCTTTCTCATACTGTGACATGATGGAGTAGCTGCTGAATGTATGTTGCTGTGCCAATCTCCAGCTGGATCAGTGGCATCCGTATTTTCACTGAGTCCAAGATTACAACCCTGGAATTGAATTCAGAAAGGTTTTAGGTCATGCTGTTGCTTCATTATCACTATTATTATTATTCATCCTAAATACTTAGAAATCGTGGTTTACTCAGCTGGCCTCTTTAAAGAACTTTTCTAAAGATTGAATTTATTGTCCACTTCTGATGTTTATGACACAGCCACTACCAAAAATCAAATTAAACTCTTTGCTTATGTGGACAGGCTTCTGAATGAATTCCAGCATCCAAGTTTTCCCCTGTCTTTTCCTGCCCTCCTGTCACTGTCTCCATCTGTGATGGCTTTGGGCTACGTTTTCTCTAGAATCATGCGAAAATCAACTCTTGCAGTTTGGCTGGTTATTCCTGCATCCTTCACAGATTTCTGTGTTTACTAGCAAAATTCCATGACTGGTTTTGCACTGCCCACATTTGAACACAGAGTTTTCTACCTCCAAAGCATATCTTCAGCTGGTGATCTACAAGTTGACACAAGCAGCTGGGTGTTGCTCACCAGGCAATGATGAGACTCTGTCCTGTCCAGCCTTGGATTTATCGAAGTCTCTTTTGGTTGTGTCAGTATTTAATTAAATTGTTCCTGCAAATTTTCTTTTTCCAGTTGCCCATTTCCCTCATTTATAGGCCAAAGCTCCTCTTGTCAGTCTACCACAGTTTTCATGAACCACGTTAAATTCCCTTACCCAACACACCTGAGCCGTGTCTTCACATGTTGCCATGCATTATGGTCACCCATTTCCAGTGCAAGTAGTCCCTTCTTCTTCTTTGGTTAGACAGCACCAAGGAATTCTTCAGGATCTTCGTTAAATTCCAGAGTCACCATTGCAGTCCTGGGCCTTATTTTGCCACCTCCAGTAGACCTCAGTCTTTTTTCAACTGTCAGCTCTTCTGGGGATCTGGTGTTTATGCACGCTGGGAGGACTAGTCTCCACAGGCTCTTTGCAGGTTCAGGTGGGGTCTCCTTGGGTGTGCACTAGCAAGCTGAGATGAGTCGTTGCCATCACATGCCAAACAAATGACTTCTACCAGATCTGGATGATGCGGCTTCTTTCCTGGGGTTACGGTGTTGTGATACCACTGAAGATGAGCTAATCAAGTTGGTACCCTGAAAATGCCTCTGTCCCCTCTCTCCCTCACACACTTTTTATCTAGTCTCCATATTTTTCACTTGGACTATGAAATTAAACAGAAGCAAGAACTCCCAGGGAGTTTTCTCCGCAAAAATAATTGGCTTCTACGTTACTCAGGCTGGGATAATCCAGCCTTTCTGTTCCAGGTCTCTGTTGGTTACAGACAATGTTGAAGATATATGTGCCCAGTCTTACCAAATCTTCCAACTGGCCCGGTTCCTCATCCACTGACTCATCCAGACATGCTGGTCTGCACGCCTTTTATTCCTTTCGGAAGTTTTCAGCTCCCTGAATCCATGCTGCAGTGCATCTTGGGTAGCAAATCCCAGATCAAGCTATAACTTTCTTCATGTCCTCAGTTTGCACCTCCCTGATCCGCCTTGACAGGCTAGGACAGGACCTTTACCAGAGATGTCCTCGGTCTGCTCAGACTTTTTGTAGCGTTTGTCCTAGCAAATATTTTTTTTCTCTCCAAATACAGCTCAACTCTAAGCTCTTTCAGGGATGTTTCCAGATATTCTTTTAAAGCCTTCTTGTTTCATCTTCAGCCCTTGTTTTGGTTCTTGTTTCAGATTATCTGATCTGTGTGATCATTTCTGGTATTTGTTCTAGTTTGGATCAAGAGGAATTACCAGTCTGCTATTTCTCTCCCTGGGAACCGGATCCCGCTGCTGATACTAACATGACTCCTTATGTCACGAGCAATTAATCAGTATTCAGGGCCTCCAGGGTTGCTCTGTCAGGAAGCAGCATTGCCACTATAGTCAAGTAATGCATGAGTGTCATCCCTTTTTAGTCGTAGAGAATATGTAAAAGTCTGCCTCATTTTCACAAGCAGAGCAGGAGGCACCCAGAATGGTTTCCATGTTTCCAGGCATCTTTTTACTGGGCATTTAATCTTCTGGGCAGCATTACATAGGCTTTTCTCATACCATCCCTTTTTTCTTTCTCCAGTCTAAACAACTGCTGTCTAATCCCTCCCCAAAACTGCTATCGTATTTAACTGCATTTAGAAACTGAGGCCAAAATCAAAACCTCTGGTCTGAATAGTCTAGTTTTCTAACACCTTTTTGTACTGTCAGGTCATGGACGTTTTGTTACTGCTGTGTATTATTAGCCTTAACTGCAATTTATCAAAGATTAAAAAAAAAAAAAATCCCTGTATTTTTGCTGTTCTCTATTAACTGCAATGTTCCTGAACAACTTTCCAAGTACCTGGCTTAAGTACTAAGTCATCTGATTTAGTAAAGTTTCCACCTGCCTCAGGTATACTGGGTAAGGGAGCGTTTTTCATTGCATAGCAGTTTTACTGCAATTCCACTGTAATTACACTTAGAATATATTTATAAACATGTATAATTACCCCTAAGTTTAAGTGTATGACTGACATTATTAAGTCTTTATTCTTAATGGAACAGAATTTAACCTGCAGTTCTACTAGAATTATTCTGACAATTTTGGTAGAAGATGTTTATATATGAATGTACAATAAAGCTTTTAAATAATTACAGTGTATGGTAAGTTGTGCACTGAGATTCTGAAAACAAAATTCTTTAATCACAAAAATCCATGTGTAAATGACAATTACCATTAAAATGCTCTTTTATACCAACTATATTTGTCAAAATCATTACCATCAAAGCAGTGAGAGTCACGTGATAAATCTGAAAGCTCTGTTAATATGGATGACCTTCCTTTTAATATGAATTTGTAGCAATTATAGACATAAAGAAGTGGAACTCTTTCCTAATTACGCGGGACATATGATGAGATCACAGTCAAGTAATTATACTGTAGATTTTGTCTTGTATTTGGATCTTCCTTTGGCCTCTGTTTTTTTTAAAGAAAATAGTTCCTTGAGACCTGGGTTCAAGAGTGAAGGCAGGAGGCAATTAAACATACTGTAGCCTAAAGTAAATGAAGAATGACTTAAAAATTATAGAAGCCTGAGTCAACACTCCATTATTTTTGCTCTGGCATAGTGTCTCTGATGTTGATGGAGCTAAATGGGTGTAAAATTGGTCTGACAGGTTGGATATCAAGCATTTTAAGAACAAGATTATGAGGCTTCGGGTATTTCCTACCTTTGGTCAAGACAGCTAAGAGCAGTCTTTTCTCATGACTAAGAGCTATTTGCTGACAACACTGATATGGCTTTGATCTAACTATCACAGCCATTCAATTCCCAGTCAAAACCAGAATTGGAAAAATGGGAGAAAATCCAAAAAATAATGAGGACAGGCTTGGTCTGAGATAAGGGCAAGTGGCTGAGGACAGTTTTTCTTGTAAAAGCTCTGTTTGAATGGCTGAAATTCAGCAGTTCCTATTTATTCTTCTTTTCAAGCTCTGAAATATAACAGCCTATAAAATAAGCAGCAGGTGACCAAAAAGAGAGTTACAGCGATTATCTGGACATGCAGGAGAACTCCAAATGGAGTAGAAATGCACAACTTAATAGAGATTTACGGATTTTTTTGTTTCAAAATGTTTTTGTTCAAAAGCTGTTTAATTACAGTGAAAAGGGGGAAGTTAGAAGAGGATAACAGTGTTAGATAAAGGGAAGTGTGTGAGATCTACTGTGTGAGAATGTCCTAGATAATGAGTGACAGCTGCGAGGTTTTGGTCTCACTTTCATTTTAATGGCATCCTCCAGTGATATGCACTGGATTTCAAACCTTTGTCGCACTGTCAGCTCCTGTGATGATCCACAGAATATGGGCATTTGACAGGTCTTTAATAAACAGTTTGCTGCTGGGATGAATTGAAGTTCAGCTGGATCTAGCCTGAGTTCTGCAGAACAGACAGTGTTGTTAACTCACCTTTATGCTACAAAAGAAAAAGAGAAGGAAGGAAAAAAAATCCAGCTTGGACACCTGCTATCTTTCCAGACACTAATTATAAGAGACCTCATTTTTGCAGAGGATCAAAAAGGAGTAGAAACCTACAGTAATGCATTGTCACTCCGAGAAATTTGCAGCTAAGGGCACTAGAAAACACTTTATTTTTTCCTTGGATTTTAACCTGCCTGTAGTTGATTAAAAACCCTCCAGGGGAACTCAGTTTGATGGCTTTTTGGCAGAGATGGGGTCCCAGGGCTGTGCTTTCTTTCTGTTGCATTCAGGGTCTTCTGGCTCTGCCTCACAGAAGCAATAATATATTGCTGGACAGTGTCCATGGCAGACCATAGGCAAGGCAGGTAACCAGCTGGAGATGAGATTCCTAAAACAGAGGGAAGATGAGCAAGCCCGTTGTGGCCCAACTGCCTATTTTAGGCCCTGCTTCTTCCTCCATGGAGAAAGAGGAGAAGATTGGAGCTGAGCAATGTCAGGCAGCAACTGTCTCCATCACCGTGATCCCTTCCTCATCACAGCAGAAATAGGAATCCCAGTTCTTTAGGACTTCTCAC
>VZSZ01001635.1:0-22675 GCA_013398815.1 Ibidorhyncha struthersii | reverse complement strand
GGTCACAACAACCCCATGCAGCGCTACAGGCTTGGGGAAAAATGGCTGGAAAGCTGCCCGGCAGAGAAGGACCTGGGAGTGTTAACTGACAGCCAGCTGAATATGAGTCAGCAGTGTGCCGAGGAGGCCAAGAAGGCCAGTGGCATCCTGCGTGGCCAGCAGGACTCAGGAAGTTATCGTTTCCCTGTACTCGGCACTGGTAAGGCCCCACCTTGAGTACTGTGTTCAGTTTGGAGCGCCGCAGTATAAGAATGACATTGAGAGGTTGGACAGTGTCCAGAGAAGGGCAACAAAGCCAATGAGGGGTCTACAGCACAAGTCTTATGAGGAGCGGCTAGGGGAACTGGGGTTGTTTAGTCTGAAGAAAAGGAGCTGAGGGGAGACCTTATCACTCTCTACAACTACCCGAAAGGAGGTTGTAGGGAGGTGGGGTTGACCTCTTCTCGCTAGTAACAAGTGATAGGACAAGAGGAAATGGCCTAAAGTTATGCCAGGGTACGTTTGGATTGGATATTAGGAAAAATTTCTTCACAGAGAGGGTTACCAAGCAGTGGAATAGGCTGCCTAGGGAAGTGGTTGAGTCATCACCCCTGGAGGTATTTAAAAAATGGGTAGACTGGTGCTTAGGCATACAGTTTGGTGGTGGGTTTTGGCATAGTTAGGTTGATGGCTGGACTTAATGATCTTAAAGGTCCCTTCTAGCCTAGACAATTCTATGATTCTATGATTTTATTGCTTTGGAGGTCATGTCATGGAAAGTGAGGCAGTTGTCTGGGAGTAATATTGTGAGACTGCTGCACACCTGTAAAAGGCTAAAAGTAAAGGAAGGGCAAAAAAAGCTAGTTTGCTCTGGGGAGAAACCTTAGGAGACTGAGAGGATTGGGAAAGTGGTATGTGTGCCTTGGCGTTACCACATGGGTATCTCCTCCCTCTGCCAAGACACCATGTGGCTGCCTCACCAGACTGTCCCTCCGGAGATGCTTGCTTTCCCTCGTCCTGATAGGCTGGGAGTCTGGAATGGGTTGTGTTCAGAGGCAACAAGCCCATCTGTGCAAGCTGGGTGGGTCTTTGTCCCACCTTCTTCCACAGAATCCAAACCCACCCTTTGCATTCCAGATGTCTCTCAGGGGTCTGATGCTGTGCTGCCTGAGGTCTTGGGAGCTTCATCCCACGATTTCTGACCTTTATCATGTCAAAGATTTGAGACATCATCATATATTCCCTCTTTTTTTCATAAGTGAGGCCCACAAAAGGAAAATCAAGGCAGAGGGAAGCTTCCAGTAAGTCATTACTTTGCAGTCATTACCCTTTTTTTCAACTGTGCAATGATTGTTTCCATGGAGACCGGAGCAAACCAGTGGCCACGAGCACGCATTCTGCTGCTTCCTGTTTCCACAGAAACTGGATTGCCAGAAATGAAGTTACTGTTGCTCAGCCAAACTCACCAAGTGGCACAGTGTCCATCCAATTTTGTGCTCAGATGGTCAGTGACAGAGAGTCTGGGAGTGGCAGAGCAGCTCACAATGATCCTTTCACGGGTGCAGTGTGCTAATCCCAGGACATCTCAAAGAGCTTTGCTGGCTGTAGGGTGGCATTACCAAACCGAAGACACCATACAATACAACCTAGAAAACATCAGTGGTGTAATATCGTTAGTAATCAATACTGCAAGGAATGAACGCTGTTTTCTGTGCAACTAGAGACTGCCCTGTCATTGCAGTTCAGTGCCATCCTTGGTAGACTGTGAGAGCAGGTGTAACTGCCTCGTGTGCATACACAACATACATACGCTGTTGTGAAGGGTATCCAATATACATAAAGATTTCTCAGGGACATAATGCTTGTTCTTTGCAGAATCTGGGGGCAGGTGCTCCATTATTGTCACTGCAGATGCTTTTGGATGACCAAGCAAATAATCTGCTGCGACGATTTGTGTTTGCTGCTACAAAAAGCTCTCCCTCTGTACCTGGTATAACTGCTCAGGTTGTGTTGCTGCTTGGTACAGAACAAGCCTGAATTTCAGAAGCAGACAGTTGGCTGATGTGAACTTCAAGTTGGGTAATTTAGGGAATACACTGTAGTGCACAACATTGTTAGAAATGGAGTTCACTTATGTGTCAGAAAAAATAAGGTTTGACTTAATTTCTTATCTATCTTTATAGAAATTGCTTTATATGTCATAGATAGCTAGTAGAAAAGTTGGTCCCTTGTGTGGCTATAAATATATGACATTTGCTGTGCTTTTGTTTATAAGGTTTCTGTCGCTGACATTTGTTTATTCTGTCTAGAAGATGCACATTTTTGATTGCAGTTATTCTGCACTTTAGACAAATGCTAAGAATAATGTTCCTGGCACAGCAGGTCACTGGAGAAGGGCTTGAGAAACGATACCTGCTCCAGCTAACATTGCCTTCAACTGGGGCATCACATCAATTTCCTGTTGATCCAATTGCATTTCTTTAGGAATAAAAAAGGAATTTATTTTTAGTTTGGTGATACAGTTTTAATATGCTGGATCACCATTAATAGCCAGGGTAAAGGCCATTGTGAGATAAAAATTATCTTGCAAGTCTGATCCTCGCCTTCAAAACACTATTTGCAGTAACCATCGGGTCAGGTGTTTTTCAATTCATTCCAGAGAAGGCCAGATATGAAGGCCAGAAGAGACATCCAGCCCAACCTGCTGCAGTGGAGATGATATGCTTTCATCTGTTACTGCAGTATACAGAAACATAACCTTGTGGAATAAGTTTCCCTGCCAATAAAATATTCTTGCTGAATTTGAAGCAAAAAAAGAATCCAATGCTTTCAGTAATGGCTTTTCCTAATGGTTAATCATCCTTGCTGTAACAAATTGTTCCTTGTTTCTAATATGTCTGGTATTACCTCCCAGCCAGTGAGTTTATGCATGTCTTCCTTATCTGTGTTAAATATCCCTTTAATATTTGTGATTTTCTCACTGTGAATCTGCCTGTACACTGTAATCAAGTCAGCCCTCTATCTTCTGGATTTTTTTTTGTTGTTGTAAGACAAGCAGCTCAGGCTCCTTCAATCACTTACACAATAAGGCAGTCGTCAAACCTCAATTTCTTTTCTCATGACAGTCTCTTCAATTCATGTTGAATACCCCTTTAAAAGTATAGGGCAATCTATTTTTAACATCCCTTAAAGCATAGGCATTTGAACAATTTATGGGATTCTGATATTGAACTCATCAGTTCTGTTTAGAGAGCTGGAAAGACCTCAGTGCTAAATCCTATTCCCTCATTCATACACCTGGAAACCCATTTACTTGTTTAATACCATCATGTCGCACTACAGGCTTATATGTAATTTTGTCTGTTGTGAGTCCTAAAACTTTTTTGCCTTGCTTCACCATACAGTCCTGCTGATGTGGCTTAGGGTCTTTAAACTTGTCAGTGCTACCTGTTTACATCAGACAACAGCTTACATTTTAACTTGCAAATCTATTTTTTTTGCCAGCCAAGCTTTACTCATTTGTCCAGTTTTATAAGGAATTACAAGTGTCTGGATGTAGGACACGCCCACAGAGCTGCCCTTGTGCACTCAGTGTGGTAATGAGTCTGGGTGACAAGGTGTTGCCTGTCACAGTCTGGCTCCAAAGACTTGGTCTCCCTAGAAAGTGCAAGGCCTGGGAAAGAAATTAAAATGTGCATAATACACGTGCTCTATACTAAGGTCTTGTGCAACTGCAGCACAGGGAAATGTAAATGCTCTTCACACTGGAGGGGTTACCTTCACTGGAATAATTACTTATTTGTTTGTCTTCCCATGTGTTACTCTGTGCAGCCTGTCATCTTCTACAAAGAACATTCATTTCTTTAAAAGTTATTCATTTTAAATGGGTATATTCTATTTTTGGTACATCCATTTCATATCATTAGAGTATCACCCTGCATGCTGGGGTGTATTTTTCTTTCCTTTTTTTTTCTTTTTTTTTTTAATTTTCAGTTTCTCATATCGGTGACTGACTGCCACTATGGCATCTTTCCTCCATGTGAGTCAGGGGAGGAGCTGATTTCTCAAATCATCTGTGTCTTCCATGTGTCAGCTGGCAGCTGTACACCAACAGGGACTGAACAAAGCAATCCGCTGCAAATTTCTCTGGGTCTCCACTGGTGGGAGAGACACAGGGATCTCCCACATCCCTGAGGATGCTGGGGAGCTGAGTGGAACAGGTAATTAAAGAAACTGATCTCTACCTCCAGCACTCCTGAACACAAACCTAGCTGAGGGCTGAAATTGGACTCAGCTGCCTCATGCTAGGCTTTGTTTAACAACCTGAAAACATCAGGACATGAATGAGGAGTGCCCAGCACAGCAGGCAACCTTGGCAATAGGTGCAGAGGGGGTCTCGGTGCCTTCGACCCAAGTGGAGGTTAGATCTGATGCACAGCTGCCGCAGCAGAGAAATGAGCTGCTAAGGGCTCCTCTGTCCACCCTTCCCCCATCACTCCGCATGTCTACAGCTGCAGCAGTTGCAAGGAGGAGTATGGAGAGGCTCGATTTGCCAGTAAAGTTATTCAGAAGGAAAATAACTATTTCCCTCCTGGATCTCTGGAAGGAATTGCGTAACACCTGTCCTGATGGTTACTGCAGATGGAAGTTTGAAGGTCAGGATCAAGACTTTTGAGATAAACAATTCTTCCCTTGCTTCTCGAACCAGGTGGGCTTGGAGTTATCCTGCTGGTAACTTCCTGAACAAGAGACTGGTATAATCAGTGCTGGCTTCATTTGCTGGCAGCAATCCTTCTGTTAATTTGAAAACTGATGTTAAGACAAGAAGAAACAAAGATGTTTAAGAGTCAAAAAAAGGGTAATAATGGAACTCTTTAGACCAGAGTTTAGAAACTGAATCAGAGGACAGCTGGAAACAATTTGTATATGTGTGTATGTGCGTGTACACATGTATGTATGTCTGTGTGTGTGATGTAAAGTGTTTGAAGTAGTTACACAGTGAAAACATAGTCAGAGATTTACACAATCAAATGATTCCTTCAGCTCCAGCAGCAGGGCAAATAATTTAAAAAAGTGGTTAAATAACTTATTACAAATCTACTACCAATTTTTGCTGACTGAGTTACTGAATGCTTTCTAGTGCTTTTCCTTCCCTGGTGGAGTGCTGTGTGGCAGCAAGGCAATACAAGCAGCAAGCTGTCCACAGTCAGCTTGGCCTGAGCATGGGACAGGACTCAGGGAAATTCCCAGGTAGGAGGGGGCAGTCACTGTGTGCAGCTCAACAAGTTAATGAGTCTTTGCTAATTTGGAAGGAGCATATCTGGAATGGACAAATGCAGGCATCAGGTGGAACAGTAATGCACGACAGCCTTTAATTTAACTCTTGTTCATAGGATGGCAGATTTGTCTCACAGTGGGAGAGAAACAAAATATGGTGAAGCTGACTGCAGCATGTTCATCCCCCAGGGCCTTCGCTTCAGCCTTTATGCCTCCCTTGCAGGCTGTGCTATTGGCTACAGACCTGACTTCAGGGCTACATAAGTCTGCATAAGTCAGCTCTGTCCTACTGCCAGGAGGTCAAGCAAAATGTTAATTCATGAGACAACCACAGAGCACCCATTGACCTGAGTGTAAATCCTGCCTCAATCTCCAAATTCTCTGTCATTCGGCATCCAGCCCCAAGCCAGCCAACAAGTTTTGTTGCTTCACCAACCTTAATTTTTGCCCTGCTGGTAAGCACATGGCATTGTATATATTTTGCATGTGTCCACTTATGGGCTGAGAATCATAATGACCCAGCAAACCCCTGTGGTGTTTTCAGATCTCACTGCTCTGATAGCTGTCAGCTGTCAGTTTTTATTGCCTTCCCCATGCCAGTTGCAGGATGTTGGTTTTGCCTCATGGGCAGTTTAATATGCGGGATGGCAAACTGGGCACTGAGACATAAGCAACATCTTCTGCCGACTCCATGGCGCCTTTCAGTGGTCTGCCGTGGTGGGAATGTCTTAGCCTGGTGCTGCTAGAGCCACAGCTCTTCCTGTCAGACAGCTGGATCCCTGTTTTGCGATCATGCTTGTGCAAACTTTTCCAGTGATGTCTGATACACGCCACTACAGCACTGGGCACCCTGTGTCCAAGCAGGTGTTACGAGGTAAACCAGGCCCCTATTTGCTGCTAAGCCCCAAAGAAAAGAAAGGAGTAAGACTGGACGCAGGAGTGCTGCAATGATGTCAGGATAAAGTGGTGGCACATTTGCAATCCACTGCCTCACAGAGCATGGGTCAGAGGCTACTCTGTATGGAGGTCTGTGTTCTTTACAACTGGAGGGAAGGAGAAAGAAAGGAGCAAACCTGGTGCAAGCCTGTTGCTCTAGTCTTATGTTTATGTGAGGGATGTTCTAGATACATTGCCAAGCAGCACAGTGTCTCTGGAGTTTGCAGCAAATTCATGGCAGTCAACCCATTAGGTTTACTGAAGAGGATTTACAGTTATTGTAAAACTTCCCAGGAGATGCACTTATATATAGGCTTAAATTCTTCTTAGTGTGGAAGCAGGGTACAGCCCTCAAAGGAACAGTTTTATTCGTAAATTTTTGATGTAGCAACTTCTCTGAACTATATCTGCAGTTTTCTTGGTTCTAGTTTTCGCTGTTCTTTTTTCTGTGTTTAACATCAGTTCTGGGGAACCAGACACTACAGTTTTGGGTTGTGCTCTGTGCGAAGTCTTCTTTCTATGGGAGGAATGTATTAGTATCCTGACAGAAGTAAAATGAGTTATATCATACCACACAAACTCTGTATCTTTGTTTTCTTTTCCTTTACAAATCCATCCTACAAAACTGACATGTGCTGCCTCCCAGCAGAGAGGTTCCTGTAACAATTACTAAATTGTAATAGTAATCGCCTGAGTTACTTCATACGCTCACTAGTAAGTCAATACTTCCCTGTTCCCTAGCTAATATATCTATTGATAATACAGACTAGCAAACAGGAGACAAGTTCAGAGGCTAAAAACTTTTGAGGATGGATTTTTCTCAAGACACCAGATATTGATCAACACTTGCTAAATATGCATCAATAGATGGTTAATAAAATATGTTTGTGCTTCTGTAACAGCAGAGGAAATAGAAATGTTTTAGTTTTTATGAAGCCAAGGTCATATTAAAGAGACTGTGGTACCTTTTACCTCTTTGCTGAATACACCTGCAGGATAGACATATTTCCAGTGCTGATGAAACTTCATAGGGTACTTGTGAATACCAGTCTGAGAAGGACACTGTGACATAGCACAGGTGAAGCGAATGAATTTCTTGACAGTTCAGGTGCCAAGAAAAAAGACGGATAGGAAGTGAAGAATGTTTCTTTTATGAGAGGCAGCTGAGGGACTGATCAGCTATAGCAGCGGAGCAATTTTCACATTTATGCTGTGTGTTTGCATCAGTAAACACAGACAGGGACAGACTCTGGTGCCTTTATGCCCTGACTTTCTGAAAAGTCTGCTTAGCTTTAATGAACCTTTTGGTGAGTGCACATCTCATCCAGATTCACCCAAGAGCTGCTAGCCTCCAGAAGGACTTGTGTTGTGGTTTGCGCTGAACTGGCCAGTCGATGGAATGACAGGTGTTCTCCCCTCAGACCAGGACAACCTGCAAGACTGTATCCAGAGCTGCAGTGAGGGCTGAAGCCTGGCTGGTCAGCAAAGCAGTGGCAGCAGGCACCACAGATGGGTGGCAGAGTGTGGCCTCCCTCATCCAGGGACATCCAGGGTGTTACATCATGCTTACAGTGACAAGGCTTTCTGCAAGGAGGAAGGGGCTGCTGAGCTAGCTAGATGCAGAAGACCAAGAAAACACCTCACAGAGGCAGCCTGTCCCTGTAGCGTCTGTCCTTTCTGGCTGAGGAAGCAGACGGGCAGTTCACTGTTGCTCTCTTTGATCCCATCTAGGTGGTCTGCAGCATCACACGATCCTCACATGCTTTTGTGGCAGTATCTTACCCAGAATGATGTCTTCTTTCTCAGCTGGAGCTTTCAGATGAAATGGAGAGTTTCCAGAAGAGATGCTGTATGCTATGTGCTTGAAGTGGGGATACTGTCTGGGAAAGCTGTGCCAGCCTTGGAGGGAGGTGGGGGTGGGTGAGGGGTGCAGGGAAGTGTTAAACTAGATGGCTGTTATCTGGCCTTACAGACAGCAAATAATGCCTCATTTCCTGGTACCAATTTCATTGTGAACACCTCTTTGGAAAATATTGTGGTAGCTATATATGAAGTGGGGTGTTAAGGTTTCTGGTTTAGATCTAATTTTGCTCCTTAATAACAATGTACAATAGATTTGTCAAATATAACATTCTGCACGCTAAATTGTACTTGCTCAGCCAGATGCAGAAAATCTTTAAATGCATCTAAGGAACACTTGTTTGGCATAGTTCAGGCTCTAGCTTTCTGGACCAGTTTTGTGTATGGTACAGATATGGCAGACAAATCTAACAGACTTTGGAGGGAAGCATCAGTTGTAAATTGGGAACAATTAACAATAAGAATGGAAAAGTTTTCCTTGAAGTAAAAATTCTATGCAGAGAGCAAATATGTGTGAAAGTTAAGTACCCACCACTTGCCAGAGAAAGGTTTAGCCTGATCATGTTTCAATCCCGAGAAAATCCACTCATTAAAGATGATACGGTTTTAAAAATACACCTGATTCTCATGCTCATGCAGCTGTCTGTTTGCAGACCTAGGTTTTGTAATCTGCCACTGAAGATGTTTTTTCCACAGCCCATTGTGATTCCAGGCTGTTAATTGGCACTACAGTGCCAAGGAATGAGGATTAAGAAAGAGTCTGGACTGTGAAGCAGGCGCACCAGGGAGGATGACAGGATACCTGGTGGAATTGGAGAATGGATTTGTGTACTACCCCTTCCTCCATTACCTAGGTTATATATATATATGTATGAGCTCTGTGTACTACCCCTACCTCCATTACCCATTGACCTGGGTTCAAAATGAGATAAGACTCCTGTCTTTCAGGAAGTGGAAGCATGGCAATCAATGCAGCAGCTCTTGTCTGAAGGCTGGCAGTGACTGTGCAGCCAACAGCCATGGAGCAGAAAACAAATGCAAAGGCTATTGATTTTAACAAGATGAGCAAAACCAAACCCTAGAGAGTGGCTCAGCATCCCCAGTCCCAAGAGAAACTTAGGTGGATGTCTTAGTCACAGTGCTACTAGTATTTTGTGGACTGTGCACCAGTTCTTCAAGTCTACCTGACCCTGGAGCCTTAAATGGGCTGACCGCTGATGCACCACTGCCTGGCTTAGAAATTTCAAATGCCTTTATGCTATAGTATGTACGTATATATGTATAAAACTCCTCGCAAAGGGGCAGGGATGAGCAGCTATGAGGAGGCAAACGAAAGCGGCAGGGTAAACAGGCAGCAAGTCCATGCTGCCTGGTAGGACTGGACTATGACTTTATCAATCTCTTGTCCACATTGCGACCCTTGGGACTTAGCTGCACCACTCATTTGTGTTCTTCTGCTGGGGCAAAGGGGCCTACAAATAGCATTGGGATTTGATTCCTCGTCAAGGTTTTCATTCCTTCTTCTTGCCTAGCCTCAGCCTGAGTGGCAGAGCTTGGCCTTCTGCTGTACCTGAGCAACACTGAGAAGGGTGTCATTGCATTGCACTCAAGGGAGGTTTTGCATTGCCAGCCATCACTCTGACTAGCTCCCAAGTGAGGCTAATTCTGTGCACACTGAGAACAGCAGCAGCAGAAAAGAAGGAAGGAGTCGTTAAAGAAATTAAAAAAAAACAGACTTGCTTGGCACCTTGTGTCAGAGCAGCTGGGTCTCCTCTCTCCCCAGTTTCCCAGTTTCTGGAAGAGTTACATGTGGTACTTTGTGCAATGCACAGGGTTCATAAAACAGTAATGTTCCCACATAAATATTTCAGTTATGCTGTCAGATTAAAGATACAATGATTTTTCTTCCCTATAGTCTCATCACTATACCTTTTCCCATGATTGCAGATGGTACATGGTGCAGCTCTATTTTTCTTTCTGATTCTGGGCAATGGCTTTCTGCAAGAATTAGTGATATAAATGCCTCTGTTTCCTAATTTCTGGATTAATTAGGATCCAGCTTTCATCGGTCAGTTCCTTGGCTCTTTTTACAAAATCAGGTATGACTTAGTGTCAACTCCAGCACCAGAAAGGCTTCTTGCTTTTGAAATGTGACACATCTTCTCACCTCCACTTTTGGCAGTTATGGCCTTGGCAGACACATTGGGTCCTTGTGATTTTTGCCAAAGTTTTGTTGCGGGGAGATACCTCCAGCCCTAACATCTCCTGTGGTGTCCATGCCGAGTAATTTTCAGCAGCACAAAGGCCACTCTCCTCTCTCTCTCTATTGCTGATTTGCATGTCTTGTTCATGGCTGAGCTCTATATCTGCTACTTTTCATGCTGCTTGAGCTGACAGTTTATACAGACTTTTCAATACTTTGCCCAGACATTATCGGTTTTAGCATTGTGTGGCTTCCAAGACCTGGCAGTTGTCTATTGCTTTTTTTGCAAGCACAGATCCATCTCCCTTAATAACATCTCTCCCAGCCTTTTGTCAGTCACATGGAACACAGCTTTGTCTCTAAGCATATCATTTTCAGTAATCTCAGACTGTTGCTGCTGCTCGTTCTGTTGCAGTTTGGCTGTGTACTTGTCACTCCCATTTGTTCCAACACGATGAGGTTGAAATTGGTGCTGCTCAAATACAATTTTCATTTTAGGGTTACAGGGTTTCCTAAATATTTTTAAAGTGTCCAGCAAAATACGTTTGTCTTCTAGGTGCTCTGCTGATAGTGTGTGTTGGCAGACTTCAAAAGCTTCCTCACCCACTGCGTGTGTGGGAGAAAAAACCCTGCTGCTTGAAAATTTTCTTCTGCTTTACTTAACTTTCAGACTTTTATGACCCAGGTGAAGGCACTGATCTCCTTTATCGAAGGATGTCCTTTCTTTTGCCACCCAAGAACCGTAGTGGCTGCTTGAATAAGTCTGGGATGCACCGTTTTACCTTTGGGGTACATAACTGGTTATGTGCTATGTGCCCTCTCTCCCTCTGTTTTCTTTTTAAACCAAATGTTCGAGTTCCATGGTACATAGTATGAATATTGTCAGTATGATAATATACAAATTAAATTTGGGTCTATTACTGCACTAAGCTTTTACTAATACTTCTTCAGTTTTTGATTGAAACGTAATATCCCTCTTCTGGCTCTGGTCATAACCCCCCTTCTCCTTCCCACCCACTGCTCAGTATTTGCCTGCGAACTAAGAAGAAACAGTGAGCTGGTGCTGTCACCTCTGTACAGCTCTGTGGGGAGCTGTACAACTCACAGGGGAGCTGTGAGTAAGGGCCCTCACCTCAGCACCAGAGTGGAACACCCAGCCGTACATACCCTGTAGGCATCAGGGTGGGAACTCAACACTAAGCAGGCAGGGTGATGGTTCAGTCTCAGGCCAGTGCTGCTTGAGCAGATCTGCTGGAGAGCAGCATGCCATCCTGCTGCACCAGGCTGCAGAGAGACACAGACCATTCCCTTTGCAGGATGCGGGGTGGGAAGCAGAGTGTAACCACATCTTCACCTGCTTCCCAGTTTTGGAGGAAATGAGTGGCTGCAGCAGTGTGCTGTGCCTTCATTGATTCTTGAGGCAATCCTGCCAGTGAGATCTAATGGGTGGAAATACCAAATCCAGAGTTTCTGCCTAGGATGCAAAAAGCAAAAGTAGTAGTTGCAAACTGCAGAGGTGCAAGTGCCTTTGGGTAGGCAGGGAAGAAATGCAAGCATTAACTTTAGCAAGAGAAAGTGATGCCAGTGTACAGCTTTGCACACATGGTTAGCTGATATCAAACCACAGATCCTGTCCTGCTTCTGTATTGTCAATGACCTCAGTTGCAGACATAAGAAAAACAGCCAAGGGTTTTTAACAGTAATAGAATCCTTGTTCCATAGCGGATCTGGCTGTATTTTGAAGAAATTTAGTTAAATCACCTGAATAGTGAAAAATAAAGGTTGTGGGAAGCAGACGTGCACGTGCTCATTTTAGGAAAAGTCTTGTGTAGGGAGAAGTCCTGTTTTCCCAATGGGATTGCCTTCATGTCCAGATGTCTGTGCAAGCTCTGGCTGAAGCTGGTGGCAGTGTGGGGAGCATGGTGCAGTGCTCTTGGTATGGCCGGGCTGGTACCAGAGTAGCTGGTGCTGCGCCTCTATGGTCATAGTCTTCCTCCTTTGCAGCCTCACTGCACGGGGCTGGCTCCAACCAGCATGGTAGCCACAGGGTGAAGCCTTGGCAGTGGTGTTCAGCCACCACCGCCTTTCACCTGTGCCTGGGGCACTGTCCCTGTGATGGGCAGGACCAGCTCTAGCAGTCACATCTTTCCCACAGCCAGGTCTTTTGTAAGGATCATTCTACCATGATGCAGTCCCATCTCCCCAGGTAGAAACACCAGCCATGCATGAGTGAGACAGGTGACCAGGGTTATGCTTTAAGAGATGATAAGTGAGGTCAAGCTTTATAAAAGATGTCAGACTACTGCTCGGTGCTTATCACGTGTTCAGGAAGGCCTTACATCGGTGTAGTCCCAGCTGTTAGGTATTTCTTTTAGGGGTATACAGACAGCCCTGCCACAGCCTATGACTAAGCGCTGTGGCAAAACTAATTAGCTGGGAGTAAATGCTGTGCTAAGAGATCATGTTGTTATAGCACTCATGCCCTGGCTGTTTCACTATTTTGTGTAAGTTGTGAATTTGTATTACATCTGTTACTTGTCCTCTCCTCGTCTTTTTTCCATCTCCCTGTGTCTTCCTCAAAGATATACCATATGCACAGACAACCTATTATCCCCACGTTACAGAGGTTATCTGCAGAAATAAATTTGGGTGTTGGCAGCACAGGAGAGATGGTGGGAGAATACCTTTCAAGGGGTGTAGATCTCTAAGAAAGGTGTATGGATCCCATATCCAATAATGACATATTATTTAATAGTGACCTTAGTGATCATTAGAGGAAATGAAAATCAGTATGAGGTTTATGGCCTATACTTACAGATCTGCTCTTTTTTTTTTTTTTTCTGTTTGCAACTCAGCTCCTGTTTTCTAGTCTCCTGGCTATCCTGTACATATTTGCTTTTAATTTTTTACTGATCTTAACCATTACTAAGCCTTTCCCTTCTTTCTGAACTGGTGGAGAAAAAAATAAAGAGGGAGAAAACAACTTAACTGGAGCTTATCCTTGAACAGAAATATTTAAACAGCACCCAGGGTGAACATATTCATGTAACATGAGGTGACCAGGCCATGAGATGACTTGGAATCTGTCTGCACGAGGAGCAGATGATAGCTCTCCCTGCCTGAATTCAGACCTCCTGGGAAGGCACACAGACAGGTAGCCTAGATTTGTGGTAGTGCTAATATAGCAGAGCAAGGCTTTGGGCTCAGAGCTGGCTCTTAACCAGACGTCTCAGGGTGCAGAGGCATCAGTTATCTCTGCCAAGTCCCTTGCAGAGCATTGTTTCTAGTTTCCTGTCTGCATGATAGATACCCAGTTCCCTTACTACAAGCGAGGACTGACTGAGACCTCAGACAAACTCTGTCACCCTTGAGATTGTCTCTGCCTCCCCACACACCTTCTGTCCTGGTGAAGAAGCTGATACTGGGGGGGACAACCTTGTTCTGCTTTCATGTTGCTAGTGGTTACCTTCTGAAGTCTGGTATTACCATACTCAGATTCTAAGTCCCCTCACACCTGCACAGTTGAAGTGGAATAAGGTTTTATAGTATTCTCATATTAGACACTGAGTGCATTTGAAATGCACGTAGACTAGTCATTTAAAAGATAGTTTCAGCTGTCTGGATGGGTTGGGAGAACCTGATTCTCTGGAGTCCTCCATGTAGAAAGAGAAGCAGGCTGCAATCTTTAGGTGTCCCCAGGAGGAGACAATGGGAGTCTTCTATGTCATGGTGCTTTTTCCTGTTTGTTGTTACATGGCATTGCATCTGGCATGATCTGCTACTGGCCAATGGTGTAGGACACTGATGTTAAACTCATTCAAATTGTTTAAATTGCTCTGGTTTCTGGAAAGAAAGTCCCTTCTTTCAAATAAGCCTGTCACTTAGAAACAGGACATTTTCATTTTACTTTGTGAACCACAAACATACAGGTCTAAACTCTCAAAATTCTGTGTTCATCACATTATTCTAGTGTTGCTTCTGTTCCTACTCCATTAAAAATTTATTAAATGACTTTACTTTAATTACCTGCAGTGCTTCATTTCTCTAGGGCTTCATTTGCTAGACTTCCTAGGTCTTGATGTCTGAACGGAACTGTCAGGTTTGTAAGTGATGATATGTTCTGGGTGGAAGAGCTCTGATTCTCCACATCCCAGTCTTTCAGGTTCTGTTTGACTCCTGCAGGATGTTTGAGAAGTAGGAGAAAAGAATCACCACTCAAGGCTGTAAGCCTTGTTCTGCAGGTCTACTGACTGGTCAATGGTGCTGTGAAACCTTATGTGTACAGGGCACATCCCATGACTCTGTATCCTTTCCATAATGCTTATGTTTGTGCGTAATGGATGTGAAGCTGAGGAAGATCTTTGCAGTCCAGCCAGTCTCTTATTTGTTGTAGTTAGCTGCAAGACCAAGGGAATTGTTGGAGGATCTTTCAGTGTTGTTACAAGCTTGCTTGTGAAGTGACAAGCATGGCTGCTATACTGGATATACTTGCTGAAGTTGCGCTGAGCCTTGCTGCTTACAGCGAAATTTCAGGGTCTCTGAGTTGGGTGAAAATCTGTCTGGAGCTGCATGGATCTTGCTGTCACTGAAGCTGAAGTTTTTAATGGATTCAGCCTGTTAAACTACATTTAAATGTGTAATTTGCACAATTTTTCCACCAAATCGTTCCATTCAAATTCCACACCAAGTTGCAACATCCAAGTTGCTGAACTATCCACCGATTTATTGCACTAACTTGCGATGTTTATATGGTCCAAAGGAACAGAGAACAAAAAATTATTACAAGTCTTAAAGTTTAGTCAAATAATGATTATTAGTCCATTAAATGTTACTAAAACATTTTTAAATTTATATACAGTTATTTTTTTCAAATTTATATCTTATTTCACTACTTACGGTGAGCTTTATATATTGAATGCCTGTTGCTTGCTCTCTTTGCTACATCTGAAGCTGACTTTACTCAGATCCTAAGGTTGCATTCATTTAGTCACCAGTAGTTGACCTTGGTGAGTTTCAATAGCCCTGGTATAGTTCTGGTTATCTTCCTATAATGATATTTTCAACTCCTCTACTCTCTACCCATGTCTGTGCACCTCTATGCTGCATTTTTATTCCAGGGTGATAGACAGTTACTCAGTTAGATAGTTACTTGCTATTGCTATCTATCTTTCAATAGCCGAAATAACATTTGAGGTCCTGTCCCTATGAATGCTGTACAGTTCAGGCACCCAGCTGCCATTTGTGTTTGACACTTTTCTCATTTATCAATATAGTTCCAGAAGACCTCTTTAAAAGAAACAATATGGCTACTCCTTTTGTGACAGAATTCTGTTTCCTTTATTTGCTTATAATCAACACTGTGTGAAGAATCCTGAATACCTCTGGTTTTGGTGTCCTTTGAAAATGACTTTTCATGCTATTTTAAACTCATTCAGTTCTCTTTTATTCATTGACATATTTGCTTTTTTAAAATTAATCGTTCTTTTCTGGTTACTGAAAAAATTGCTGAAACTGTAAGTCACTTTATTTTAAACAGATAAACTGTTCTAATTGGTTTCACCTCATTTTTTCCCTTCTTTCTCTAATAAACTTCCTGAAACAGACTTGTCTTCTCCCCTTGTGCTACTATATTACTAAGATTAACACTTAGGATATCACATTTACTAGAGGTCCATATTTGCACAGGAGGTTTTTTTTTTTGTCTCTTCCATTTAAGTTACTTTTCTACAACCAGGAAAAAAAAATTAATAGAAAGAAAGGCTGCAGATTTTATAAGACTTGGCATTGTTATTCTGCTTTTTAATTCAGCTCTGTACAGCTGAAATAGAAAAGAGAGAGCAGCAATGCAAGACTGTTTCCTTGCAAGATGGAAGGGGAAGAGAACAGTAGATGTTCAGTATCTGAAAAGGCAGAGAGAAGAGCCTCAGTTAGGGCACAATGACCACTTCCAGGGAAAGAAAACACTGCAAGAGCTGAACAGAAAACTTAAGAGCATCGGTTGGTTACAGAATATGAATTGCTAAAGGTCTGCATAGCTGGGCAAGCCAATGTCCATGTTCAGAGCTGCAGTAGCCAGAAACAGCTGGAGTTGTGTGCAGTGCTGTTTTGGGTCCTTACTTCCTTAGACAGAGAGTGCCATTTGCCAAAGCATCTCAATCCCAGTTTCTTTCTTTGACTACAATGCTTGTCTGGATTGGTGGGAAAATACAGTTTTCTAGCAGATGCATTTTAACTCTTTATTGTATAAAAATCTCTGTTCTTGCAGTTGCCTTATGTTAGAGAACCTCTGGTGAAAGCTTGAGTGGTATTTTCCTAGCCTGAACATTCCCTTGGGTGAAATGGGCCACCTTCTCAGATAATTTCTTTTCTTTCTGGGTAGCTATGTGGCACCCGAGCTCAGACTCACCAGAGGAGCTGCTTGCCAAGTAACATTCCCCGCAGATTTTGGGAATTCTCCCATCTATGGAAATGGCAGGTAGAATTTGCTTGTTTCAGGTTATATGAGTTTTTTGATGGTTTGGTTTTTTTCACACTCTGTAGCGTGAATTAAAATGTTCTTTTACTTCCATTGGCTGCAAACCAAGATGACGTGGCCACTGACTCTGTTTGAGGTCTGCATGCACATAGAATTTTAATAAATTGTACCTGCACATAAGACAAAACATTGGCAGGGTTTTTTTTAAGTTAACCTATTCAAATAAATACGGAGCTAGGCTGGATACTCCTTTCAGTGGTATTTTATAAATAGTTTATCCCTTTTTAAGTTTAAAAAGACCATATCAGGAGCTGTTAAATGTCCTTGATTTCTCTGCTTTTAAGTAATAGTGCATATGTTTTCACATCAACCATTCACAGAGCTCTGATTAATGTGACGTCTGAGTCAGTAAGCATCAAAGGGAAGTACTGTGTTTTAAATCACTCTTTCTTCAGACAGCAGAGTTCAGCAGTGCCTTGAAGGCTGTGCTGTCCCTTTGGAAAACCAGAATTTCTCTTCTTTCATTTTAGAGTGATTCAGAAATGTCAGTTGTTTGTATGATATGTGGCAATGTGAAATGGAGCAAATGAAAATTCTGGAGAAGAGGTTGCGTAAGTCCTGGGTTGGAGCTGCAGTGGGAGCTGGGTCAATGTACAGGTTGCTTTCTGCAGCCCAGATACACTGGTTGCTCTGGGTGGATTCTCCACTGGTCAGCTCCAGTTCACTCTGAAGCGGAAAGCAGCCTTGCCATGGTTGGAGCAGGAGCCACTCTGGGAGCCGTGCCAGGGCTGCATGCTCCAGGGAACACTAGTGGGATGGCTCAGAGATCACCTGCTGCAGCTCTGCCAGCAGAGCTGGAAGTATCTCTCTGGAAGGGTTTAAAACAGCTTATGGAAATGTTACAGCTTAGTAATGATGGGATCTCACCTTTGGAGTGACCAGACCTCAGCTTGACTGTCTCAGAAATGGAGGGTAGATGCTAGATTTGCATTTGAACACTGTCATGACTGGTATTTGTGGTTACTGATGTGGTGCCTGTTGGCTTAGGGCAGGATAGGGGGCACAATGCCAGAGGAACCTGTGACTTGAATATCTGGGAACTGGTGTCCTGTTTGCCCTCAGGGGAAGATGCCTCCTGCAGAGGCACACCTGGAGCTGGAAGGCTGCTCAGTGGGTGTGCTGCCTTACTCTTGCACTGCCTGCTTGTGCTTCTCTGCTGTGGGTTGCAGGCTTCTCTGGCACCCAGGACAGAGCTGGTGTGGTTGTTGGCATAAGAGAGGTGTGCAACATGCGCAGAGAAGCCCAGCATGTGGTTAGCTACACATTGATATGGGCAGCTAATACTCTCCACACCTGGGAACACACTGTGGAGTCACATGTGCCCTAGTTGCCCCGAGGCAAAAGATTTGGCCAGAAAGAGCTTTTTTTCTCTGCTCATTTTCTAACAGCAGTCTCATTTAGGACAAAACCTTTGTGTTGCAGTTACAGGGCTTCAGTGGTACAATGCTGGCAATAACAGTGATGTGCTCTTACTGAAGTCATTTCTGCTTGCCCTGGCCAAAGGGTTAGCTGTTGAGAACATTAGGAGATTCATGCACTCGCTTTTGTTTATTCAGCTGACATCTCTGAGTACTACCTTTATCAGCATAAGTACTCTAAGTGGCAGCTGCATTATCTGCCACAGTCTTCAAATTTAGCAAAAAAATGCTCAGAGACAGAGATTTTTAATTAGAAAAGCTGAGAGCATATGGTAACTGCAGATTAAAACTAATATCCACTATTCTATTTAAAATTGTCCTCTTGTTCAAACCCTCTGAGTGCTGCTGGGAGTCCATGGCAGTGCGCTCTTACTTAGGCTTGGCTTTTTGCCAGGTGATTGCCTCCTCCCCTCATGGGATTGTGGTGCCTCAGTGCGGTGCCCTCATTCTCTTTCTGTGTGGATGGAGGCTGATGGCAGGATGTGATGGTGTGCTCCCTCCCAGGCATCAACTTTATCTCCCATAACCCTTCCCAAGCGATAACCACCCCTGGTGGTCACAATCAATGCATCCAGTCATAATGGAGGCATCCAAGGCTCAGAGGTGATTTGGGGGAGACAGATAACAACACAATAGCTAACTCGAGCATTGCTGGTACTGTGGTCAATAGGCAAATAGGAGTAGAGGTCAATCATCTTACCCCCATAAATAGTGAATAGTCCAAGAGCCCTTTGAGCTCTCCTGCATGACAGCAGGCTGCGCGCCAGGATCTCCCCTTGAGCAGGGACACTGCTCAAAGTTTCTTCTTGAGATTCAGAGATTCCTTGCTCCAACAGATCCTCAGTAAGTGACTAATAGCATGCTAAACTTTGAAATCTTAGCTAATTGATAGAAAGGATTGATTGTTCATGTACACTCCTTTAGACATAAACTGTTGGTAAAATCTGGGACTAGGATTTGACTCAGCCGCACCTAGACTCCTCACTGAGAAGGAGTTTAAAATGCAAGGGGGTCCTTTCTGAACCTTCACTCAACAGGAGGATCTTCTTGACAGTTTTGTCTGACCCTGTCCTCTATGCAGTAGATAACCAAGTGTGCCTTGCCATTGAATTTTTTAAAAACACTGTTCGATTTGCTATCAAATTTTGTTAAATCCCTGGTTTATATCAATAAATGTATCGCTGCTTCTCTATATGAGAGTGCCTCACTCTATCCATGACACAGGATCCCCATGAAAACTATGCTGCTCTGATGTCTTTGCTGTGCATGCTCTGCAAGTTGCACTTTCTTGAAATGCTTCTAGACACCTTCTGCGAAAGGACCTATATGACTGAGAGGCTGCTATTTTTTTCTAAGACATTTATTTAAAGAAATTACATAGCCATAGTTACAATTTTCAAGAGCACTTTAGAACTGAGATTCTCTGGTTTCCTTTTCCCACCCTTCCATCCTCCCTGCAGAATTCAAGCACCTTATTGTGTTGCACTGAGCAGCATGTTACATCTGCCTAAGCTATGTCAGCACTGTGCTCTCTTCTGGCAGCCCTGGGGAATATGTTTTTTTGTAGCACAGTACTCCACACAATCTACTGTATTTCACTTCTTTCATGGGGTATGTGGTTCTGTGTTAGCTGGCAGGACTGCAAGCTTATGAGAGGTCTGGGGATACCATTAGTGCCCATTATTAGCTTTAAGTGGAGCCCACTCCATGATCTGGGGCCAGAACAATTTCTGTGCCTGCTTACTCTAGGGGGAGTGTAGCGATTAGTGCAGTCTGGGGTAGCTGGTGCTACTCTAACCTGCACAGATATCTGCAGCTTTGGAAAAGCCTTGACAGTATGTGAATCTTTGCTGTGGCCCTCAAAGCATTTTTGCTTCTGAGGCAGGCATCACAACTGGTAACACAGGTCTGCTTGACTCATAATTAGGTGGATTAGGTGGATGAGCTCGTTTAAAAATAAGTTGCACCTCTGATTATTTTGTCAGCATAGGAGCTGGAAGGCATCATTGCACATCTTTAGGGCTTTGTAGAAGCTGGGAATTTCTCTGTAGTAGTGTGAAAACTATTCCAGGCAGAACATACGCTGTGAAGGTTGTTGCTTTCCCTGCAGATGATCTGGCCAGGCAGTTTGGCGCTTCCAGTGGTGATTGCATTGCGCTATGATAACTCTGTATTCTCTTTAGAACCTCATGAGAAAAGATTTAACTGCATTAAATTTTAACTGTAATTAAATTGAAACAGATTTAGCCCCCAGTATTTAACTGTACAAAAAAGAAGCACCAAACCCAGAACAAAACAAGGAAAGATTTTGTTTAGCCATATCTTGCACAAAACCAACTAGTGCATGTTGCCTACTTGGCTGTTAATGACTGATTTCTTATGATCCTGAGCTTCGGATTGTCCTTTGCACTAGGTATCACCTCCTTGCAGTACCTCATAACATGCAAACCAAAGCAAAGTCGAGACACAAGAAAACAGTGGGTATGTGCTGTCAGGCATCAGTTTTGCACAGAAATGTGTAGAGAGGCATTTTGCTACAAGCACATCCTTTCTGTAGTTAATATCTGTGGGCTGCATCCCATTGCTTACCATCACGGGCTTGTGTTTCCTTTTCTTTATCAATAGCAACGGTGGTGTTTCAAACAACTTGTCTCCTCACCTTAGTTCTGCTGTGGTCCTTCTCCACTCTTCACACCCACCCAAAGTTTTTGTTAATGGAAAAACAATCCTCAGGCTCTGAAGTGACTCATAAACTTTCAGGTGCTATCTGACAACCAGAGTTTTCTTGCTGCCAGCCAGGAAAGCCTGAGAACACACACATCGAGCTGGGATTTATAATATGCTAATATAGCCCCAAAAAAAGGACATCCATAGGTTTAATGAAAGTGGTTATTGAAATTATGATGCTATTTGGTGTTCTGCTTAGAAAGTAGAGAGAGAAGGCCTCATGGCAGGTAACACCTGTCCTCCCTACTCTCATTGGTTTTCCAAGGGTCAAAACTTTTTGATTCATCTGACAATCTAGACTGAAGTTTAATACCATATTCTCATCACAATGCAACATGTGGGCCTGCTTACCCTGTACATACTCTTCCTTGATCTGTCTGTAGTGCTTGTTTATCAATAAAGTAGATGAGTGGGTGTTTAAAGCACAAAGAACCTTAGTGTGAGTTTTCTCAGTGTTGCTAGAAGTCAAAGTTGAGACTTTTGAAGGCCAGATTCTGAAAGCAGACCTATGGCTTAAGTCAACATTTACATTTACTAACTGCAATTGCAGATGGCTTTCACACTCCTGATGCATCTGGGTCAGGATCACTGTATTTATTTATATTTCAGCTAATCTCAAGTCGTTGGTGCCCAAAAAATATATATGGTGCTACTGATATCCACAATATTATTGTAAATTAGAGATATCCAGACACTATACTACATGCAGATGTAATGAGAACAGCTACACATGGTGACACACAGAGCCCCTCAGTCCTCTGTCTTCTCTCATGCAAAGCACATAACTGATGCCTAGGAAAAAGAAGCACAGCACAAGTGTACGGTAATGGTACTTTCTTGGCACAGGTTCCCAGCTTCCAGTGGTTTGTAGCTCAGGGACTTTTGAACAGAGGTTTAGATCTCCTCATTAAATCATGACAGACCCTTTAGATGGAGTCTGATCTTCAGCAAAGATGTAGTGGGTCAGGGAGAGGCCAGGCAGCACACTGGAAATGCTGAAAATGCAATGAGGTTGGAGCAGTATCTAGTCCTTAATCCTAGGGCTGCAGGGAAAAGTTAAGAGGAAAGTCTCTCTTTAAGATAAGCATTATCTCTCCATCTCATTCCGGCTAAATCTGTAAAACCCTGCTGGGAGATTTTTGCTAGCAGAAGTTCATGTTTCACCCAGTCTGGACATGCTACTGGGACATGGTGGGAGGGCAGGCAAGGGATACATGGTGTTAATAGGCTCATCTTGGAATAATAATTAAAGAAATGTCTTTGAGGTTTTGAGAAGCGAGAAAAGACGTGGAAATGCTATGTAACACAGACTGGATTGCTTTTATTTCCAAGAGATGATTTTTTTTTTTCAAGCTGAGAGCTTGAAAATCTTGCAGAGATATTGAAAAATCACCTAGCATTAGGATAGGGCTTTGGATGACAAGAAGAATGATACTGGCTCTGAATTTGTCCATTATAATGTCAATGACGCATGCAATGAAAGCATTAGTGGTCATGATTGTTATTCCAATCATCTCGTCCTCAAAGCCTGCAGAGCGAATGTGGTGGCCAAGACTTTTGTAATGAAATCCTGGAAAAATATTAGCATTTTCTGAACCCAAGTGTAAACAAGAATCTCTCTCCTTGTGCTGAACATAGTGATTCTCCCCTCGTATCTCAATCCTCTCTCCTTTTTCTTTGAATATTCTTATCCCCCAAATTAAGGAATTGCTTAGAGAAATCCCATGGGAGAGGGCTTTA
>VZSZ01001634.1:301-13790 GCA_013398815.1 Ibidorhyncha struthersii | reverse complement strand
GGCTGCCCGCGGCCTGCGGCTGAGTCACGGGCCTGCGGTCGGTCACCACCATCTCCATCCCGTTAGGCCCCGGACGGGGCCTCTCGCTTGCAGCTGCCGTGGGGTCGCTCTGAGGAGCTGGCGGGGAGGCCACAGCCCTGCTCGGCCCTGCCCGAGGGCCTCTGCCCGTCCCCCTGCCGGGCCCGTGGGGGTTCCCGCCTCGCCGGGCGCTGGTACCCTGGTACCTCTCCCTTTTCCCCCTATTTTTATTTTCTTTAGGTTTTGGAGAGCCCGATTTTGTTAAATGCAGGGGAAGGAAGGGCTTGTTCCAGTGCTGAAAGGCCCCCGGTGTGGGGGGGAGCTGCAGGCGCGGGTCTCATAAAGCTGTAGTTTGTCTTGCTAAATGGCTCCCGAAACCAGGTGGCTTTTCAGAAATCCTTTGGGAGGGGGTTTGTGTGTGGATGGAGTTCCTGAGCACAGTGCTCCTCTTGGCCAGCGGCACAATAGGTCTGCTGGGGAGGGCAGGGTCACCTCCCGCTTTTTGTAGCGGGATGGGAGAGGTGGTGGAAGTCAGGCTGGGGGCATGCATGGGGATGGGATGGGGTATCCAGAGACCAGAACGGGTCTGCGCTGGTAAAACAAAATCCTTCTGTGTCCTGGTGCTGTGAGAAGGCAGAGTGTTTGGAGTCCCAAGCCAATGTACTTCCAGCACCCACAGTGTGCAGCGTGCCGTGAAAACAAACCTTCTCCTGACCTGTAACCAGACCTGCTGGCATTCCTCTTCTTCTCTTTCTCCATAAGCATCCTGAATCCAGACCCTGCGTGTCCCTGCGGTGAGGGAGACCGGCTCCAATGAAGCCGTGACACATTCCAGCTGCCCCTTCTGTGTTACCTGTCCCCAGCTGGCGTCACCCTTCCTGCCATTGCTCTTGAATAAGGAACTGCATTTCTTGTCAGCCTTCAGTCTTCTGCCCTTTACATGCTCTCTGATGTTGTTCTTGCAGGGGTGTGAACACTTTTTCTCCGGAGGGAAGGCTGTTCCAAGTGGAGTATGCCATCGAGGCCATAAAGGTAATCGTCAGCTCTGTCTGGTTGCCAAACTGTGATGTTAAATGCTTTTTCAAACCCAAAGCCTGAGTTTGGTGAGCAATAAAACAGGCAGGTTCTGTTCGTTTGGGCTCTGGTCTCGCTCTGCAGCGAGGCAGGGTTTGGCCGGCTCCCAGGGCAGTACGTAATGCTGAGTGGGAGCTGCTGCCTTTCCTCATAGCTGCTGCTCCTGTGTGCAACTGCGCTCGCAGCTCTTTGCCAGCCTTTCACCTACGGTTTGTAGTAAGAAGACCTGCGTGCTGGTGTTCAGTTCCTTCCGTCCAGCCAAACCGCCTGCAGCTCTGCTCTTTTTATGGGTCATGAAGAATCAAAAGCCATTGATTTTCCCCAGATGCAGGGGAATGTTCCCCTTCCTGTCTCCTACCAACCAATTTACCCCCCATACCAAACACAATCCGAAGATGCTAATCCCCAGATCAAAACTACTCAAAGCTAATGTTGAAGTGAGAGGTTCTGACTGCCTGTACACCGTCACGCTGCCTGCAGAAGTTCACGCTGCCAGCACGTCTTGTCCTTAATGTCCCCAAATGCTCATCTAAGAGCAAGGGAGCGATCTGCTTTCTCTTCCTGACCTAATGCAGTGTTCCCTTCTGGTCCGTGAGCTTTATAAAGATGGAGTCCCTTTAAAAAAAAAACAGACCCAAAGTGGCAACTTTTCTCTCGGTACGTCAGCTTTTCTTTTGGCTCACTGCTGTTGCAGCTTGGTGTGGTTCATCGTTCACTCAGGTGAATTTAAAACCTGAAGGTAAAGGTTGGTACAAGCAAACTAACCCACCTCTGCAGAGCCGAACGGTCTTTCTGGGGCGTTAATGTTCTTAATTGATAAATGTTCTTGTTTCTGAGAATGCGGGCGTTGACTGGGAATAAGTTTAAACCTGGGTCAAGTGAAGAAGCCCTGAGCAGGCCTGTGTTTGGACTGGGGAAAGGGGGTGCTGGCTTTATCTTCCCTGTGCCGCTTTGGCTCGTTGAAGGACTGCTTATACGAGGAGGCAAAAAGTAATGATTTTATTAAGGCATTGGGAAATATAGACACTCAGGAGGATGTCAGTCACCATGCTGACTTTGTAATTACAAATAAATTTGCCAGAGAAGAAATCATGCAGAAGCCTTCTGGCTTCTCCGTTTTTTTCCCAGATCAGCCCATAAGCTCAGTGATGAAATTGCTGCAGCTCAGTGGCTCTTACGACACGTTACATGCAGTGCCCGTGCGTTGGGGTGTAGGAGGAGTTTTTATTCATGTGCCGTAGCTTCATTAACAAAAATATATCTGAAATGACATCAAGTGTCCCTTATTCCCTTGGGCTTTGTGTGCAGCTGTGTGCTTAAAGGACGGGAGCGTTGGGCAACGTCTAAAACCATGAGTGACTGTGATGGGGAGATTCCCCTCTGCCGGGCCTGTGGTTACAGGTGTAACTACCTGGGGAAGCTCATTGCTAAAATTATACCATGTAGCCTGATTTGGGTATTCAGAGTCAGCATCTCCCCATTGCAGCTGGTACAGTTATTCCAGTAAATTCTCCAGTGTGGAAAAGCTGTGAGTGCTGGGAGTGAGGTCAGGGCTGGTGGGAGCCATTGGGATCTGTGTGTCCCCCCGCTGGCTGTGCTCACAGCCGTGGTGACGCTGTGGTGTCCTGCAGGACTGGGGTAGAACTCGCTGTGGGTAATTAAGTACTGCCTGGAAAACAGTACGTGCACAAAATGTGCTCGTTCCCGTGGTAGATTTTGTGGATATGAGGCCACTTGGGAGAAAAGGAGCTAATGGAAAGAAAAATGCTCAAGCCATAAGTACAGATGCAGTCAGAATTAAGGCCTTTATGTGTAATCCTCCTCTCCCGCTTTAAAATTTAATTTCTGTCTTGCAAAGGAAGATTTGCAAGGCCTTTTAAATTCATAAGGCTTTAAGCTGTAAAAATTGATGTTGCTTGGGGAAGAGATTAATGATTTGCCGCAGCCCTGCTGGGTTCCGATGAACTAATCAGCTGGGAAGTAGCGTGGGTTTAACCTTTCCAGTTTCCTAGTTCAAGTCATCACATTTAAAATTTGATGTGCAAAGCCACAGAGTCTTGCATGCAGTGGGGTTTCTGTGTTGGTGATGTGATTGTCTCCGAAACAAAACGCCTACAAATAATACAAGTCAAAATTAGCATTGCATCATTTATATTTGTGCAAGCTGTTGCGGCTAGACCCCGTGTCGGGCACGATGATGGTAACTGTGCAGTGGTTTTCAGCTTGGTTCCACCGCCATCGGGATCCAGACCTCGGAGGGCGTCTGCCTGGCCGTGGAGAAGAGGATCACCTCCCCGCTCATGGAACCCAGCAGCATCGAGAAGATTGTAGAAATCGATTCCCACATAGGTAAGGAAGAAGAAAAGAGCTTTGGGTGCGCCTCTGGTACAACCCTGGGAGCATCCCTCAAGTTTTGGAGATATATGCAATAAGACTGTCCCCTGGGAGTGTCGGAAGCAGTGTTTCAGGGCTAACCTTCCCTGTAGGCAGCTCTGCTGAGCCAAGCAGGAATGCTCATCCCTCCTGGTGAACACCAGGTCCTGGTCACTGGTTTTCCAGGCTCCAGGCCAGCAGGACATAGTTACAGGAGCAGGAAGAGGCAGCTGAAGCACACATACACCCCCCAATCGCCTCAATGACCTCCCTCATGAAAGCTCATCCCAAATTTAGATCTGGGAGGGCAGGGAATTACTGCAAAAGGCTTGAGTGGAGGCCACTTTCTCTCGGAGCACTAATGTTAGCCTGTAGCCCTGCTCGCAGCGGCGTCCTGCTCCATGAGGGGGCCCGCGGCGGGCTCATTACCAAATATGTCGCCTTGAAAGACGGGAGACCTCCAAAATACCCATGTTGCTGATGACATGGGTCATGGAAGGAGCTCTCAGAGAGTCTTAATTTCCTCCTCCCGTGTGCTTGCGATACAGCCCCTCTCTTCCTGGCGCAGGATCTGTGCTGCATCCCCCTGCCCCCAGCTATGGGTTAGCTGGCGTTCCCCCGCTGCGGGGCGGATGAACGAGTTTCCCTTCCTAGCAGGTTGTGTTTCTGTCTGTTAGCTTCTCTTGGAAGGCCTCAAATGTGGCTCCTTTAACCGGTTCAGGTTTGCTGTGGGTGGGAGGCGTGAGACTGGGAGAACTGGGTTACCTGCCCTTCAGCCAGGTGTTGTCGTGGTTTGGGCTGGGTTGGACCACTAAAACGAACGACACCTCTATCCTTGCTCCTGAGTAAATCTGTTTCGATCCCATCCTCCTTCCTTTCCAGCAAGCTGCAGTGCGGCACTGCTGCGTGCTCCCACGTGGGGACCTGCTCTGCCCTGCAGGCTTTTGTATTTCACCGGGGGCTTTGGGGAGTCTGGGGGAAGAGCGCATGGCAAATAATTGGTGAAACGACTCATGTTTTCCCTCTCTGATTCCAGGGTGTGCCATGAGTGGCTTAATAGCCGATGCAAAGACTTTAATTGATAAAGCAAGAGTGGAGACTCAGGTAAGAGTTGACATTTCTTACTCTGGTAAGACTTGACTCATCTTGGGGGGCATCTCAGAAGTCTCTGGCAAAGGAAGATACAGCGAAGAAGCCGGTGTGGAGTGGGAGGCTTGTGGGGAGCGTAGCTTCTCTCACAGGGCTTTTGCTGAACAAACAGGTGGAGTCTCATGTGTATTTTTCCTCTTTGATATTGAACACTTGGCGGGAAACTTATGGCGGGTTCTCCAGCAGTGGTCTCTTGCCACCAGCAGATGTGCTCCAGTGAATATGTGGGGCCGTGCGTCGAACTTTGTTTTGATAAAAGTTATACTGGTTATATTTTTGACCCCTTAAATTTACGTGGCGCCTCAGGTGCTCAGAGGTCCCAGGTACAAATCTCTCTGCTGTAGTAAAGATTTTTATTTTTTTTTCTGTGAAGTTTTCCTGCATGTCAGCATTCCTCCTGCCTCTGGAGAACCGGGTAACCCCATCGTTACAGAAACATACTGGGATAAAGTGCTCCGGCCTTGCGTTTTCCCTCTTGGCATCCCAAGGCCTGGGGATCCCTGCGCAAACTTCCCAGTGTGTTCTGCCCTTCCCGCTCTCTTCCCGCTGCTTCCCTCTTGTGACTGAACAGGCTGTGCCCCGGGTGCCGGCAGCCTGCCCAAGGGGCATCGCTCCCACCCGCCACAGGAACGATCCAGGATTGTCATATTTTGGCAACAAGGTGATAATATGAATCTTTGGGGTTTCTTTTTTTCTTGCAGAATCACTGGTTCACCTACAATGAAACCATGACAGTGGAGAGTGTGACGCAGGCCGTCTCCAACCTGGCGCTGCAGTTTGGGGAGGAGGATGCAGACCCGGGGGCGATGGTATGGAGCTGGGGGGACTCCGGGGAGGGGCTGTTGGCTCCCCTCTGACTTTGCCCTCAGCCTTGCCTAACCTCTTGGCTCCTTTCTGTTGCAGTCTCGTCCGTTTGGTGTTGCGCTGCTTTTTGGAGGAGTTGATGAGAAGGGACCCCAGCTGTAAGTTTGGCTCTCTTAATTCTGTCCAGCTCTGGGAATAGACAAAATCTCTACTGAAACTTCCCATGACGTTTTAATGACTTGATTCTGGGATTTTACTTAAGCCAAACACTTGCGGTTTATCCCATTATGTACCTGATGTGTTTGTTAATGCTTTTAAACCCTTCCTTTCAATGCACGGGTTGCAGCAGCGTGAGTGCTGGCTGCTTGTTCGGGGTTGAAGGAACGCCGTGTCTTTACTGAATCCTTGCTTTTTAAATGTGGTTTCCTGGGCAGGAGGGAAGTGTTAAAGCTCTCCTCGTCCTGAGTTTATTCTTACCTTTCCCTAAAGGACTAGCAGAGCCACCGGTAACATAATATGTGGAGCCTGCTGTAACATTCCTTGGGGAGGTGGTGGAGTGCTTGTAACCTGAACTGGTGTGCTTCAAACACTCAGCCTCCGCTGGAGGGGGGAATGGCTCAGCAGAGCCGGCCCAATAAGGTCTCCCCACAGTCTGCCTCCCAGGAGCAGTAGTGAAAACGTTCTGGTTTTATTTAAAAAAAAAAAAAGGCGGGGGGAATAAAAAGGAAAGTGATTCTGCTGAGTATGGAGGGCAGTGCCAGGAGTGTTTAGCTCTCCTCCTAGCTTACCAGCCCAGCGTGGGTCTGCAGGTGACTCCCTGGCACTCCTCAAACCTCAGTCATTTCCTCTACGTGCCAGGAGGAGAGACCTGCTGCTTCAATCAGCGGTCCCCGAGGCTGCTGGGCATAAGGGAGGAGGCTGGACGCAGTGAGGGGCTGCTGTGAGCTCTGCCCTGTGTCCGCAGACAAGCTGTCACTCCTGAGGAGCCCCTTGTTCTTCCCCATCTCTGAGCCCTGCAGGGAGCTCTGGGGAGCGCTCTGGGTCTGGTGGGAAAGCCCTTGGGGTGCTGCGATGTGGGACGGGGTGCAGCAGCCTTTCACTGTCTCACCCGTGTTCCCGCAGGTTTCACATGGACCCATCGGGGACGTTTGTTCAGTGCGATGCCAGAGCAATCGGCTCTGCCTCGGAAGGCGCACAGAGCTCTCTGCAAGAGGTTTACCACAAGGTAAAAGTCTGGACTGGGGTTGACATCTCACAAATTACAGAGGTACCTCACGACCCGTGAGGATCCACTAGTTTCCTTCCCGATGAGTGATTCATAAGGCTCTCCTTGTGCTGCGGAGGAGGTGCGTGAGCTTGTCAGGGTGAGATTTGGTCCTCAGCAGTTGATCGCGTGATTAGATGTCAGTGCTGAGCTGCTGGATGAGGATCTCTACGATGAGGAGTGCTACTACCAGCAGCTTCCCCCCCCTTCCCCCCACGCCGCAGCTGGAACACGAGCCTGGTGTCTGAAATGCCGGTCTCTGCCTCTTGCGGGTGATAATTAAGACCATGTCAGGAAGTACTCTATAAATAAAAGAAGCGTTATACGAACGCCGCCGGTCGGCGTCAGGGCTCAGTATGGATGGAGCTAAAGCAAGCGGCTTCGTTTCACCAGATCTGTTAAGCCAGTGAAGTTAATGGCTTTTGCACTGCAAGTACTGGCCCGATTTGATATTAAATAGAAACTTCCTTCCCTCCACAAGGAGGGAGCTGCCTGTTTGGTGTGGTAAGAAACCAAACATGGTAATGAAAAGCACAATTGATTGCTGTGAAGACTTCCAGCCTAAGGCTCAATAACCTAATTTGTTTGCTAGCGGAACGGTCCGAGTTCTGGCCCCCATGGCTCCTTAACCACCTTGCGAGCGCGAAGTTACTGCAAACACAGCTATTGTCACTCTTTGGATGTTGCATGGCCCTCTGGCTCTAGTTCCCCCTCATGCAGGAGTTTACGTGGTTAAAGCGTGAAGGCTTCTGCCAAGAGGGAGTCCGGCTTTTCGGAGCTCCCGCTGGAGCTTGTTGGGGGAAAGCGCTTGATAGACAGTAACTGGTGAAGAGAAATGGACCCTCATGTCCCGGTCCTGACAGGTTTATGTGCCCCGATTAACAGTTCTTAAGCTTCGTAAAAAGTTATACAGAAGCAGAAAGTCATCATCCTTGCAATTGTCACTGTCCTGCCTGAACACTGTGCTTTGATCTCTTGTTGATACTGTAGATAACTTGATAAGCTTTTAAATTTGCTGCCAGTGACAGCTTAAAGGATTTGGGAAGAGGGGGAGGGAGAGCAGCACACTTATGCAGTCAAAGGGGTGACGTACAAGTACTTGCTTGAGCGTGAGCAATGCAATGAGTGAGTGATTTGTTTTACAGTCAATGACGCTGAAAGAAGCAATCAAATCTTCCCTCGTCATCCTGAAACAAGTTATGGAGGAGAAACTGAACGCAACCAACATTGAGGTAACCGCGACGCTGTTAGCAGCGCGTGATCGTGGCTTGCGGCGCTTGGCGTGGAGCAGAGGTCTGCATTGCCTGTAGTCTTTGCTACCTGGGTGCCAGTCCTGCTGGCTGCGCAGCGAGTGCCTCGGGAGTGTCTTGCCTTTTAAATGTCCGGGTGAGAAAGCTGCCGGCTTGCTTTCTGGAGAGAAGGGTTGCCCGTGCTGCTGGAGCAAGGGGTGAGTTGGTGGAGCGGTTCAGGACTTCCCAAGCCAAGGGCTGGCTGGCTGAGGGTGTTCTTGTGCTTTCAGGCTGCCCGTTGTAGCGTGTCACATGGGGCACGTTGGAAAGGTTGGAGCTTTCTTTTGACTTCTAGAGGTGTGCAGCCTGGCCTGTTTGCCCGGCTAATCCATGAGCGCTGGCAGAAGCGATTCTCATGGGCGTCCCTGGACGTGGGCTGGAGCCCCTGCTGACCTTACACAGGCCGAGTCAGCCAGTGAGAACCTGTCGTGCCAGCCGGGTTGCTTTTTTCTTCCCTGGGGTTTAACCATTCTTTTTTTCCCTGGTACTTGTAATATTAGAAGGAATGAAAATTATACAGCTTCTGGGCTTGCTATATTCAGTCTTGGGTCGGTGCCAAAAATCTCTTGGACAGGAGGACCAAAGAGGTGAAGCCTCCAGGAACGAATGTGCTCCTCTAACCTCCGGCTTTTGCCCGCGAGCGGCCAGGCTCGCAGAGCTCAGCTTCACCCGAGTGTGCAGTGCTCCAGGAGATCCCCACAAACGTAGTGGTACCTGTCCCCTTAAACCCTCCTCCTTCGACTTGTAATGCTCCTTTTTAGGTAGCAAAGGTAAAAAACCCTTCCAGTTTGCTAGTGATAATGGATAGACGATGAGCAAGGCTGGCGTATAGAGTTTGCTTCTATTTCTGGCGGGTTATGAGACACTAGACCTTTTCAAATCATGTCATTCCGACTCCTGAACTGCTCTCCTCCCGCCTTTCTCCCATTCCTTTCCTCCGAGCGATGGGAACCTCTTTCCCAAACAGCCTAAAAATGTGCACCCCAGTTTTTTTTAATTAAATAGTGCTGCTGGGGACCCTTCCTGACATGATTAACCGGCTTCCTTTGGGGGGAAGGGGCCAACGGCATGCCGAAAACTTAGATGCTCTGTCCAGAAACAATGCTGGCCGGCTGAAATCTGCTTCCCCAGGTGCACTCCCAACCCGCACCCATCAGTTCTCTCTTGATCGGCTTCAGGTCTCTTCCGCAAGATCCGCAGTACAGTGCGAAGAAATTGAGGCAGAGGAGCGTGTACAGTATCCTTATGTCATGTCCCCGTTTAACAGGGCTTAACTGTGCTTGGCAAAGCTCTGAACGTGTTGAGGAATCGTATCAGGGTTAAGTATGAGAAGAATGTGCTGAGGATTAAAAGGTCTCTATTGACTCAAGTCACCCTTCTGGCTGAAAATCTTCTACCTGAAGTAGCTGCTTTGCTTTCTAGCCTTTGAGAAGTATGCGGTGCTCTGGTTTATTTAACTCTGGCCGCTTTCCCCCTCTTGTATGGGCATTTCCATCTAGTGGCAGAGAGAAGGGGCAAAGTGTGGTCCTGGAAGAGTTAAATCCATTAGCGGCGAAGGTCAGGAGCCTTAAACAATGTTTTAAATGCTTTTAAATTAATTACTTCCCTGTGAAGCCTGTAAGGGAATAGTTGAGTAGAGCTTTTGTTTGTAGGGAGAAGGTGAGGCGCAGGTTCAAGCACACAAGGAAAAGCAGAGCGGTTGGTGTCTCCAAATACTTGTTTTGGGTTTCGGGGTGAATATATGTGTGTTGTCAAGTCCATTTGGGTCTAATGTCAGGCCAGCGCACATACAGGTGATTTGAGGGGCCTAAAGTGGCGTCTGCAAGTGTCTCTGACGTGTCTGAGAGTGCCAGATAAAACCGGGACACTCAGGCTGAGTGTTTCGGGGCGTTTCTCCTTGAAAAAAAGGCTCATGGCTACTCTTCCTCTGCTCCAAAAGCACGTCCTACCATTTCGTGCTGGTTTATGGGTGACCTTGCAAGCAGAGAAGCCTAGGAAGAGCTCTGAGATTTGCCAGGACCCTCTTGCGGCTTTCCTTCAGCGTATTGCCACCAAACGTTTTGATCCTTTAAGAGTAAAGCAACGTGCCTGGTGCCAGGGAGTGCCTGCGAGCGAGGTCTGGAGCATCCCGGCTAACTCCTGCAGCTTTCTGGCTTGCCCGCCCGCGGCAGCTGTCTGTATCTTGGGTTCTCGTGCCGTGAGCTAGGTGCGAACCAAAGTCCCGCTTACATTCCTCTTCCAGTCTTGGCATTCTTCGAGTGTCTCTTGTTCTGGTGCTCGCCCCGTGAAATGTCTCAGCTGTCTGTCCCGGGACGCTGCCTCCCTCCGCTCCTGGCAGAGGGGCAGGGTGGACTGTGTCGTCCCCCAGCTTTGTCCCTTGGGTTTTGCCTTGGAAGAGATGTCTTTGGGCTGCTCGTACAGGGCACCAGGCAGCTGCAGGGCGTGCCGTGCCATGCTTATTGTCAGCATTCGGCCCTCAAAATGCAGGTTTGCCTCTGCTTCAGTTTCCCAGGGTTAAGCCTCGGTGCCCTTTGGAGCGTTTCGCTATCTTGGTTCTCGTAAGGCACAGAACGGGCCAGGATTTGTACCCTTGGGTGATTACTGGAGGAGAAGAGGCACTTCTGCTGAGGGCCACATGGAAGTGCAGCGAGAACTGCCCCTCTCTGAGGAGCGTTTGATGAAGGACTCGTATTAACGGGGTCTTTTCCCCCAGCAAGCAGAAGCAGAGCCTGCCTGTTCCCAATAGACGCTCCCTGCTGCTGCTACTATGAGGAGACTGAGTCAATTAAAAGCTATTTCTGCGGCAGGCAGCTATTTTAGGGAATCAAAGAGCGTGTTACGGGCTGGAATGATCTTGCTGGGCTGGCAGATCAGGCAGCCGAGAAGGAACAGCTGCTCCGGCTGCTGCGGCTGCTCTCTGTTCCCTGCCCCACGCTGTCCTGTCACATACGCAGGCACGCTTAACCCCTTGCTCCTTCTCTTTCAGCTTGCCACAGTGGAGCCCGGGATGAAGTTCCACATGTACACAAAAGAGGAGCTTGAAGAGGTCATCAAGGATATTTGAAAAGGAGAGAGACTCCCTCAAAGGCTCATTCCCACCCCAATCAAAGCGAACTGACTCTCGGTTCCTTCCAGTACCTGTGATTTTATTTTCCTGCAGCATCTATAATTGCTCTTCTTAGAAGGCTCTTGAGGTTTTTTTACAGTTTCTGTACATAACTGATCTCTACAGTAAGAGGAAAATGAGAATAAATCATTTTGTTACTCTATCCGGGGTTCCTCATCGCGGAGGTCTGAGGCGGTGGGGGGACCATTTCGAGCTGAAATCGGGGGCAGATGAGGGCAACATCTGCCGCTGCTGAAATCGGTGCGGGGCGAAGCGGCGCTTTGCGGCGTTGCAGTCCTTTCTGGCTGTGGCAGTGGCGAGTCTCCCTCTCGTGGAGAGCGTGGCGATATCGCACCGCGACATCTATGTGTGATTTCCCAGGAGCCTTGAAAAACATTAGATTTTTTTTGGACCTGTTTGGTCCCCGTTTGGTGCGTTCCCTCTGTCCTTCTCCAGGGGTTTTTGCCTGTAACGGCTTAACTGGAGCTCTGACTCTTTCCCAGGGGAGAAATCCGTAACCAGGCTTGGCGTTTGCATTTCCTTCTAGTGGAGCTTTGAAATCCCCATAACAACAGTGACAGACCGGAGCCCACCGAGTGGGGGAATAGGCCTGGGGTTCATGGGACAGCCCCTCCCCTGTTAAATTGTGCAGGTACCGCTTAATTTTGAGAGCAGTCTCATTTTAACCAGCAAATCTTCAGCTCGGCCGCTTCACGGGTTTTTTTTCCTTTTGTTTCTGGTTCTTCAGCACAGTCGTCTCTCATCCTTGACCTCAAAATAGCATCTGAGAATTGAAGATCTGTCTGATAAGGGAACAAGCTGAGATTAACGAAGTATTTTCCTACAAAATCACGCCTGCCCGGTCGGCGCAGCTGCAGGGGAACCTGGCTCGGCCCCGGCCCTTGGTGGCTTGCTCTGTGCCGCGCTGTGAGCCCCGGCAGGCGGCGGAGGGCGGCTCCGTTCTGTCCTATTTTGAGAAATTACAATTTCACCCTGAACAAAACCGACGTTGTTTTGCTGGGGGAAGAGACGGCCGTGGCCTGTGCCGCTGCCGGGAGGGGGATCGCCGGGTAAGCGGGGACGTCGCCAGCATTATATTCGACTGAAATGAGCAACTTATCCCCTCGGTTCAGCTTTGGGGATCCTCCACTGGTCTCCAGCGGCTGTTTCATCGCTTGGCAAAGCCTTTCATCGCTTGGCAAAGCCAAACGGTGGCAGCAGACTGCGGCTGAGCTCACACCTCCCGGCCTCCACCTTTCGCGGATGGGAAAATGCCAATCCTATTAATTTTTTTTTTTTTTTCCCCTCTCTTGCCGTCGCCAGGCGGATGCAGGAAGGGAAGCCAGGCCTTCGCGGCTGGAAGATCAGTCCTTGGATAACCTCAGTTTTTCAGACTAGCCGAGCGCCTTCCTCTCAGGAATTCTGCTGTGAGTTTCCCCTTTGCGTAATAACCTGAAGGAAACAAATGGGATCATCGGGCGACGCCTGAGGTCGTGGTGTGGGTTGAATACGACACCTCTACCCGCAGGTGGAAGAGCAAACACACCAAATAATTACTTGATGGACTTTATCCTTTGGGGAGAGCTTCCGTGTAGCCTAGATGGAGGGGAACGAGCCCGACTTTGGCTCTGCCTGCGCAGCTTTGGGGCACCGTCGCCCATCTCTCTGCCCCTCCTCGTCCCTGAAATGAGTTTGAGGCAGCGCTGAGGGCGGCTCTGGCGTGGGATCTCGCCTGTCCTGAATATCCAGCGGGCCAGGATGATATCCAGGGCGTTGCCCCAAGCGTCACCCTCATAAAACCACCCCCTGAGTGAAACTGCGGCTGCTATCGCTGGCAGATAGAAACGCCCTTTATCCTTAATGCGCTTCGGAGCCCAGTCGCGTTCCCTTCTCCTTTGGGAAGGAGACCCATGGGTGTCCCAGCTGTTGTAAACCCCACCGAGAACCCTGCTTGTTGCGGGGGGGTAGTGCTCTTTCCAAGTTTGTTTGTGTCGCGGGAGACACAAAATGCTAATTCTTCCCGACGTGGCACTCGATGGAAAATGGTCCTTTATGCCCCTGCCCTCATCACATGGTTTGCTGGTGGTGGCATCACATGAGAGCGGCTCCTCTGTAAGCGAAAATCGAGGCTTTGTGCTCCTTATCTGATCCCTCTTGGCAAGCGAAAAGCCCCAGCAGCTTTTCCGAGCAGACAACAGGCTAAATTCGAGAGGGGGGGAGCGAGGGAAACGGTGCCCTGCTCCCCTCCCCTTCCCTGGGTGTGCCATACCTGCCCCTTTCCTCGCTCTCTGGGCCCAGCTGCGTTCCCTTGGGCCTTTCACCCCTCGAACTCCCAGTTTGTGCTTTTTTCAGGGGAGCAGGGGGCAAAAAAAAAAAAGGGGGGGGGGGGGGGAGGGAGGGCGGGCGGGAAAA
>VZSZ01001600.1:15040-28636 GCA_013398815.1 Ibidorhyncha struthersii | reverse complement strand
TACATCGATACCCCACCTGGGTGGCTGCTCCGACACACACAACACGATGCTCTTGCACAATTGTTTCCGTCGTCTGTCATTTGCGGAGGGTCTGGAAGGGCCCCAGCCCAGCGGTGCCAGGCACAGCCCGTGGGCAAGGTCACTTCTCCTTCTTGGCAGCTTCTGTTGTCTCTTCTTTGGAGGCCCCCGGCACATCCTTGGGGGTAGAGCTCTCCTCATAGCTGGGGACGAGAGGGACAAGAGGGAGGAGTAAGTTGGGCCAGACCTTCTCTGGGGACAGAGACCTGTGCCAGGCAGGGGCAGCCCAGCCAGGGGCTGTAGGCTCGGGGTCTGCCCCACTGCACCAGCCGTGCTGTGCCGAGGAGGGGGTGGGCTCCAGCCATGAGCCCCCCAGTGTGGGAAACCCAATGGGGCAGAGCCCAGGCAGGGAGACAGGTGCTGTGACACCCCCAGTGATGGGGTGCATGAAGCCAGGGTCTGGGGCTTCCCCCGGCCAAGCCATCAGGCCAGCTCTGTGCCCAGGGGTTTGTCCTCGCTCCTGAGAGTGCCATGGGATATCCTGGATAGCACCACGCTGCCATGCTGAGCGCTGGTGCCTGCAGGGCCAGTTAATGGCAGGAGCCGCAGCAAGACCAACAGCAGTGACCCGCCCTCAGGGTCTTGCTCCTCTGGCTGCAAACCCCTCCAACACTGTCCCTGAGGCAGTGGCAAAATAAACCCAAGAACGCTGACGACCAGCAAGGAAGCACAATGAGGGCAGAGATGAGAAATCCTCTCCCCCTTTACAGTCTCCCCTCAAAGACGGGGAAAGAAGCGGTCCCACAGCACCGAGGCGACAGCTACTGCCTCTGTCCAGGGAAAGGGGAGAGCCGGGACCAGCCCCTACCTGGCCAGAGTGACAGACAGTGAAAGGGCACCGTGTGCGATTGCTACATGGCACTAGGGCTTTGCTGCCGGCGTCGGCGGGGACAGGACAGTTTCTGCTGCATGGAATCGGCAAGGCTGGCCGGCGAGCCGGACACGGTGGGGAAGTGGGTAAGTCTTGGTGTGTGTGGCAAGATTTCAGCAGAGGATTCATAGCTGCAGGAGAGAGAGGAAGCAGGAGGGGAAAGGGGGAAGGCAAGGACAGAAAAGGGAGGGGGGGGAAGAGAGAGAAAAAGCAGAAGAGTTTTGGACTGAGACTGCTGCAAACCCACCACCCTAGCAGGCAGCCTGCTGTCTGTCCCCTCCGGCTGCCGGCATCCACTAGCTCAGGCTGGGGTGGCCCCAGGGCCATGCTGGCAGGCTCCTGCCTGCACACCCCAGGGTGGGGCTGCAGCATGGAAGAGTGAGGGCTGAGACCTGAGGAAAAGGCAGCTCCTGCTGGCACAGGTAAAGCCAGGCAGCTGGAGCCCACGGGAGAGCAAGTCTGCATACTGGGAAGGCAGCGGTGGAGCAGCCCACAGGCTGGGCAGGCAGCAGACCGATGCAGGAGACCCTTTCCTGCCGCTCGAGGACATTGTGTCTGCAGCAGGTGTGGGCGGCAGGACAGGTTCCTCACTGCTGACAGCTTACAGAGGCAGAGCAAAGGTTACTGCCTGTCTACGGAGGTTTGGCAAGGCTGGGAGCTGCAAAACTGATCCCGATGTCGCCCACCTCTGCTCCATCAGCACCCCTTTCCCAGGCCTGCAGCACAGATCTGCTCGCTTCCACCCTCCCTGCAGCGCTGCCTGTACTCGCCACTGCATCAGACCCTCGCTACCCTCTCCCAGGGCAGCTGACGGCTGCAGTGAGACACCATGCGCAGGCAGCTCGTTGTGTGCAGGCAGCCGGCCGGCAGAGACCACAGGGGAACTGCCAGCTCCATGCTGCAGTCAGCGCGGGGAGGATCAGGGGGTGCACCAAAGCCACACAGGGGGGAGCTACACCTGGTGGGATTCCTGCGGTGGGAGCCACTGCCCTCCAGGCATGACTCCCCGTCGCATCCCACTTCCTCTGCCTGCAACTGGAACGACTTTAGGGGGGGCTGGACCCCAGGGCCTGTCAAGGTTCCAACCCCCCCCAGCCTTCTGCATTTGCCCTGGCAGGACTCAGCAAAACAACAGCAGGCAGCACTTTGCTGCTGCAGCAGCTTGTGCTAATGCTCTGCGAGGGCACTAGCCCCAGTGCCTGGCTGCCAGGCTCCCCAGGCGCCTTGCTGCCAGGCGGGCTGGACTTGCAGCTCGTCTCTCCCAAGTTTCTCGGCACGGGAGGTGGTGCTGCTGTCAGCTGGTGAGTCACAGCACCGGGGAGAGTGGCTGCAGGATCCCAGGTGCACAGGAAGGACGATCCCAGGACACTCAGCGCCTGCAGCAGCGATCGTCAGAAGCAAACATCAAAGGACAGGCAGGTGCGGCAGGGCTGGGGAGCCGGCCCAGCTGACAGCCCGGTGGGAACACGCATACCTGCATCTCCCAGGGGAGGGGAAGGAAGCGAGGGCAGCTGGCTCCCCGCTGCGCCCCAGTCAGGTGCTGGTTTCCCTCTGAGCAGGCTGGAGGCTCAGGGAGGCCCCCATAGGCAGGGGCACCCCTGGAGCGGGAAGGCTGCAGGGTGCACAGCCCTGCTTTGGGACAGATGTTCCCTTCCCTCCTCTGCTTCAGCTGTCCTCAAACAAGCAACTGCAGTGGGCCATCACCGAGCCTCGAGCACAAACCGCTGAGCACAGTGGAGAAATAGCTCCCGGGCGGGCCAGGCCATGCTCCACGTGGCTCAGAGTGGACAGTCCAGGCAGGAGACCAAAGCTGCCCGCTGACAGCAGACTGGCAAATGCCTGGAGCATGGCAGGATGAGAAAAGGGCTGGAGCACAACAGCACAGACCCCTTTCTCTGCAGCTAGTCCCCAGGGCAGGTAGACTGCTGCAAACCAGGATACTTCACCCAAGCGAGGAGGCTGGGATGTGCTCGAACCAGCCCCGGCTGCTCTTGCAGCTGGATCCGGTGCTGTTCTCCTCCACCCACGGGCTCTGGGACACAATGACCAAGTATCTCGACACCAGGTGTGCGGTCCCACCCTCCCCTGCCTGCCAGCACTCAGGAAGAGTTTGTCACCGGGGCGTAAAGCAATACCAGATGCTGCCTGCCTGTTGGTACCGCACCAAAGCTCCCACCCGGCTACAAGGAGGTGGCTGGAGCCAGGGCCGGCGTGTACAAACACAGACCCACTCCCTCCACCCACGCACGTGCACGCGCACACCCAGAGCGTGCCCAGATGAACCCGTCCCTCCAGCTGTGCCCAGGCGTGGGAACATCTGCACGCTTCATGCGCTCCAGCGCTGCAGGCAAAACAGCTCCGTCCCCAGCTGACGCTCACCTGAACATTTCAGTTACTTCTCCCTTTGCCAAGGCCACAAGAAGCGGGAATCCGATGCATGCAGGGACCAGGTACAGAAGAGCAGGCTGTCAGGAAGAAAAACAACTGTTAAACGAAACCACATATCACTCCTCGGAAGGAGTGCGAAGCGAGCTGGCCCTGTCCCCTCTGCAGCCATGGCATCCGCCACGACACTGCACAGAGGGTTAATACCCCAGAAAATGGCTTTGAGAGCCACGTTACAACTGCAGCAGCATAAAACCCTCACCATGAGGTCCCAGCAGGCCACAAACACACCGAGGGCCCCCACGCAGACCAGGGACACCACCCATGGCATGTGGGCTCCCAAGGGTCTTTAGGGGCAGCTTGGTTGCAAAGAGCCACAAAAACACAGGGCAGCCCAGCTGAGGAGCTGTTGTTGGAAAGGCATCTGCCTGAACCAGTCTTGCCCCAAAGCAGGACTCGGCTCCAGCCAGGCACACAAGCTTTGGGCTGGCAAAGGTAGAGGCAGGCACTGGAAAAGCAAAGCCAAGAGAAGGAATGCATCTAATTTTTCCTGGCATTATACAGGAACCTCATGGCCAAGCTGGCATGTCCTGCTTGGGACGTGCATCTGCGGGAGGCAGCACGGCGGAGCTCACCTGGGCGTGCTTGAAGATGTGCATGATGAATATGGTTAAGCCCAGCCCAAAGATATAGGCCACAAAGCTGGTGTAGAAATACGTGTGCGTGTTCTTCTTCAAGCTGTAGGGAAAAGGAGCAGAGCCCAGTGACCTCGGGTCTGGGAGGCCAGTGGCCAAAACAGAGCTGGCTCAGCATTTTCAGCCATCTCCCACCACACTGGGGCGTGGGGAGTTGTGGTCTGCCCCAACTCTTGCACCAGCGCAGAGACTGCCACCAGCACAGCCCCTGGTCCCGTGGGAGTGGTGCAGGACTGCATGGGGTGACACTCAGGTGAGGGGCTGGGGAAGGGAAGGAGGAGCACGACCCTGCTGCTGGATGGCTACGGCAGGGGAGGAATCGGTACTGGGACCTAGGGAGAGGGTCCCACCTTCTCGGGGGAGGCATGGCCGGTCCCTGGCAGCCCACTCTCAGCATGTGCTGTTTTATCGCAGGACAGACTGTGGGAACTGGGATTCCCAGCAGGTGCAGGCAGGATGTGGGTGGAAACACCTAGAAGAGCTGGCACAGACCAGAGGGTCTGTGCAACAGCAGTGGGAGCGGGGCCACACCACCGCAGTCACATGAAGCGGCCCATTCCCAGCAGCTCCCCAGCTGGAGACTTTTGGTGTGGGGCAACTGCTAAAAGCAACACCCGAGTGGTAGGTGCAGCTTCCCTGCATAGGAAGGAGCTGCTTCCCCAGAACGTCAATGACAACCCAGAAGCTGCCAGCATTGCCAGGCACAGATTTGCATCCACATGAACATTTCCCAGGTGCCAGCATCCCCGGCTCTTTCCCACGCTGTCACTGTTTCCCCTCACTGCCATAGCATAGCAGCACTGTCCTCTCCTCCTCAGTGCAAGGAAGTCAGAGAGGCTCTGTGGGGCTGTTACGTGCTGCCTGCCCTGCTGTGCTCACCCCCAGCACTCAGGACTCACCCACAAAGCCAGCCCTGCTCACGCCTACTCTTCCAAGAGCTTCCCCTTGCACCGTGCCCCCGTCCCAGGTCCCCACGCCAAGCCCCGGAGGGGAGCACACGACTGTCTGCACTCCTGGCTTCCTCTTCCCCTTTTCCTCTACAAAAGCAGCTCAAATATGCTGCAAGATCCAACCTGCCAGAGACCCTTCCCTGCCGCCCACTCACCTGATATCAAACCGCAGCAGCAAGGCAATGAAGATCCCTGCGGGGAGAAGGGGACAGTGAGAGGACAGAGGTCTAGGGAAGGCTGAGGGAGGCAGGGCAGGACCCGCAGCGGCTCCGGGTGCCGTGCCTGGGCTGACAGTGCCCTCTCGCGGCACAAGGCACCGGGACAGCACCCAGACCCGGTGGGAGATCCCCAGCCCACACAGCCCCCCAAGCCCACACAGCCCCCAGACCAGCCAGGAGGCCCACAGGGCTCTGGCGTGGCCAAAGGCACCCGCTTAGCTCCCCGCAGCCCGTTCAGACAGGCGATCCCGATCACATTCCCCTTCTTCTGTCCTTACCTGGAATGACAATGTCTCCCAGACCCAGCATGGCAAAGTTGTCAGCCTCCAGCCCCTTCTCCAGCAGGTCCTGAGGGAAAACCACTACGAGGAGTAGAGGGAAGCACAGTGAGGGGAATGTCTGTGCTGAGCACACCTCAGCACCGCTGTGCCTGGCAAAGGGGAACCGGAGCAGGGCAAGACCCCCATCCCTGCTCTCAGACCCCTCCTCTCCCGCAGCTCTCCCCTTCTCCTTCCTGGGACACCTCTGGTACGGGAAACTGAGGGCTTTGGGGCCAGCCCCATGCACAAGTTCCAACCCCAGCTCCCAGGACCCAAACCACTGCATACTCCACAACAGCAGAAATTCACCTCTCCTGTTTTTTCGGAGGTTTTGATTTTTTGAGTTATTTTTCTATGAGCAGGTGAAATTGCCAGCTCTGGGGGTGCAGACTAACCCAGCCAGCTCAGGGCTCCACAAACCATCCCTCTCCAGAGACCTGGCCTGGCTCCCGGCAGGTTGGCGGCACCACGCAGCAGTCTAAGGGCTCACTAGCAGGAAACCTTCCCACACCCATCCCACCTTCTGAGACATCTCCAGAGGGCGGAGGGTGCACAGAGCAGCGACCATCACAGAACAGAGAGCCCCTCCTCCAGCACACGGGGAAGATCTACTCACATTTTATTGGGGCTTCGAACGATTTGGCAACTGTCACCATCACATTGGTGCCAAAGACCTAGGGACAAGCAGAGGAGTCCGGGGTGACCACAGATGCACAGGGACACGCGCATGCTCAGCTACAGCTTCACCTCAGAGCCTGGAGTGACTTTAGCGGCAGAAAATAGCCAAAGAGCTGCCCAGCTGTGGGCAGAGGAGTCCTGCAGGTGAGCCCACTGTCCAGGGGAGAACCACAGGACAGCACTCAAGGAAGCGAGCATGTCACAGCTGTCCTGCTTTCAGAGCAGCGCCAGGGAAACCACTTATATTGCAGAGCCATGTTGCTGCCCACCACCCAGCCTTCCCCAACACCTAAGCCTGCAAGTCAGTTCAGCTCTAATTAGTTAACTCAGTAGAAAGCCTGACCACCGCACAGGATGTTATCCGTGGGCAGGAGCTCCCACCAGAGTCCCAGCCAGCTCCAGGCTACTGCCCCTGAGCTTCCAACGGGGACCGGAGCAATTTTCAGATCAGCTGCATTTTGCTCTGAGGTCATTTATTTGTACTGCACTATCAGCTTTAAATATTGGCATTGGTTGGGGGACGGACTGTAAACACATAGGTCAACTACTCTTATTTCTGTTCCTTTTTATCTCCAAGCCTCTGAGTCTTGGTTATAACAGCAGCATGTGCATAAACCAGGTGCTGGTTAGCACTGCGTGAGCAAGATCCCAGAGCTAGGGATTTAACAAAAACCTTAAAGCAAGCATTGGGCATCAGATTAACTCCCATAGGGTGCAGCAAGCTCTGGGCACCGCCATGGAGTGACAAGACACCACACTGGGACCAGGGAAAAGCATCACATGCAAATTCACCCCAAGACTATGCAGGGGGCAATATCACCAATCCACTGAGCAGTTTTCCTTCCACCTTGAAACCCTCCTTGGATCTCACTATGATTAAATCCATGCTAAGATCCAAGTGACCAGTCCCTGAAAGGGGCACATTAAGAGAGTCTCTGCTTCAGGACGACCCTTTTGTGAGGTTTTGGCAATACACTGACTCGCTGGGGAAGCTGAGGTGGGAGACAGCTGGCAAGCGGAGAGCAGTGAGGGCTGTCCTGTTGCTTGCTCTGAAGTGCCATGAAGACACTCACACCCTGAGCAGGGTGTGAGGCACTGGGTGTGCTAAACCAGAAGGCTGAGCCCTCTCCAGCTGAGAGCAGTGGAGGAAGTGGCACACAGACTAACAAACCACAGAGCTGAGACTGTTAAGGAGCCTATGAAACAGGGGCAGCACTGGCCAAGTACAAAATAACACACAGTAGTCAGGCTTAAATAGGGAAGCATTACTCAGGCAGCTGCAGAGCTGCTGGACAGACCTCAAGGTATACAAGGCTCTCAGACATTTGGAAACAGTAATTCAGAAGGTGGAGGCAGCAGGAAGGACTGAGGAATACGGACATTAAAAGGAGAAACATGCATCCAGATCCATTGCCAAGAGATAAGAAAAACATCAAAATGAAGACGTCGGGGCACTGCACTGGCTGAGGAAAAGAGACTGGAGGCATCCCAGTGTTTGGTCCTCTGTGCAAGAGAACAGAAGGACACTAATGAAGCCAGCAGATGACAGAGCTGAGGCACAGCCCATACAAGCAGGATCAGCGTACCCCCAGAGCAGCCTCGTGTCCTCCAGCCCACCCAGCAGCTCTGTCAGGCACTGGGATGACCTTAGTGGGGAACACAGGTCACCAGAACTGGATAAGCCGCACACCCAGGCACCCCAAAACAGGCCTGATGAGATCCCTGCCAACCCTGGGCTCTCTAAGCCAGAGATTAAAAGAAAATGCATTTCCACATTGTGCCACTGTTTGATCCTGTCATCATCCCCACCACACCCCTTTGGGCTGAGAAAGTGGAAATCCTGACTGCAAACGCGTGTCCAGCCAGCGTGCTGCCTCTGAAGAGGCACAACGCCACGCACATGCCTTCCGCCAACGGCTGCAACTCGCGTCCACCCCAGGGAACGCTCCCGTTTACCCAGAAGACGTCGTAGATGAAGAGGCCCCCAAGCAAGATGCAGCCAGTGCTGACGTTGTTCAAGTGCAGCAGCTCCACCCCGTTGAGGGAGAACGCCAACCCAAAGAGATTGTTGGCAATCCAGTGCTGGGAACGACAGGAAAAGAAGGTTTGGGTCCTACTGCGTGTGCTGAGCCACAGTCTCAGCCTGCAGATGCCTTGCATGGAAAGGGGCCCAGGTCTGACCCAGCCTGGTCTCGGGCCTCCCTGTAACAGGGCTGCATCTCTCTTACCTTTCTCAGCAGGTACCAGACCCCCACAATGCTGCTCAGGGCCAGGCATACGAGATCCTTGGTGTCAAACTCGTAATTCACAATTTCTGCAATAAAACAGAGAAGTCACATTTTGGGCAGCCCCAGGAGCTCTCCCTTGTGCGCAGGGCAGAGATGAGTGACTTCATAGCAGGGAAACAATACAGACTGCAGTCCTCACATCGCAAATGAGGGGACTGTATCCACAGAAATGGCTGTGCCCACAGTAAACACGTGCAAACTCCATGCAAGTGAGCAGGCAGCCCTGGCAAGCCCAGACCTTCCCCTTCGGCCAGACTCTGCCACACGGACAGCATCTGCGATCCTTCTGTCAATAAGGAAATTGGATTCAGGCACTGACTAAGGCAGGGAGAAGCAGATCATCTCCCTCTTCCTGCACCAGTTAACCCCTGGTGGTATCACTATAAGTATTCCTTGACCAGTAATGCTACTGGGCAGGAAACTTACTAAAGCATCTTCTACCAGTGCAGAGATTTGAATCAGATCAGTTAAGGCAGCACAAAAAGTCAGTAGTGTGCTATCCAAGGAATTTAAATAAAGGCAGTGCATTTAATAGCGGCCACAGTGCCATTCCTATAGCACTCTGGGATCTGTTTTGGGGGTTTTGCTGTCAGCCAGAGGCAGCAAAGAGGGAGAGTGACAGCCAGTGTAAGAAGATGTACACACCAGCCTCAGCTCTGCATGGACACATAAGGCTCACACTGGCTGCAGAAGCAGAGCAGGGAGCAAGAGGTAAGTCTTTGAGAAGGCTGTTTCAATGGGCTGAAAGTCAAAACACCAAGTGAGGAAGAAAAAGAACAGTAAAGGCAGAAAACATTCAGGCCCCCAGAGAGACCAGTGAGGCAACATACCTTCCTTGCTCTCCCCGGAGCCCTGGGTGAAGAGGAGCTGGTACTGTTTGTTGGGGAAATTTGCAGGGAAGAACCTGTTCATCATGGGGCTGAAACAAGAGGTGCAGAGAAGGGCAGTTCGACAGAAACCCTGCAGGATGCACTGCCCAGCACCTCTGCGTAACAGCGTCGCAGCAGACACGTTGGCCCACACCCCCTCCTGGGAGTGGGAAATGCCAGGTTTCTCCACATCAGGGACTGGCAGGAGCCCCAGCTTCAGGCACCAATCCACAGACACAGGATCTTGTGCTCCCCAGAGGTCTGATGTGCCCGTATGTGACAGTCCCCCAAAATGCTCTAGTGCAACAGGCACAGAGCATCACTCGCAAGAAGTCAGGACCCACCTCAGACCCCAGCAGGTTCCCTGTGCCCCTCCAGCAGCCCTCTGGCACCATACAGCTCTGGTCACCCAGAACTGGCTGTGCCACAACCGAATGGCCCTCCTGCAGAGCTGGGAGAGGGGGTGAAGCCCTTGCCACAGTTCCAGCCTAAGGAAAGCATCAGGTCCCCAACACCCTACTGCTCAGGAAACAGGAAACCAGTTTTACTTTTTCAGTTACTGAAACAGCCTGAGCTTTCAAGACCTCACGCCAAGCACTGGCACAAGAGGCTGGGGATGTTATCGTGAGCTCCAGCTGCCTGTTTCAGCCGTCCCAATAAGAGGAAGACGGGTGCCGAGGAGCTCTCCCCTCCACACAGCAGTGAGGACTGTGCCAGCCCATAGCGGCTCCTACAACAGTGGCCACCCACACCTCCACAAGCTCTCCCAGAGATGCTGCATGGGGTATTGGATTGCTGGGACCCCCAAGACTTTGGTTCTGTCCTTGGCTGCCCTATGAGGAAGGGTTCACAGCATGCTCTGAGCCTGCCTCCCCAGTGAGCCCTTCACACCACAGAGCAAGAACACCCTACGAGCTGGGACTTGGCTCTGCTTCAAGGCAATGGTGCTGTAGAACCCCCCCCCAATAAACTCAACACCCCACTGCCTCACAGAGTGGGCAGCCTCGGATACCCCTGCCCCCAGCCGCACCATTCCCTCCATTGTACCTGATGGTGTGGGACAGAGCTAGGATCCCCAGCACAAAGAAATACATGGAAAGCAGAAGATTGATGTACTCTTGAGAGAATATCTGCAAGACAAATCCAGAGAGGGGTCAGTTACTGCAGCGTCCTGCCCATCTACAGCACTTCACATTGCGATCGGCAGCTGCTGTGTCAGTGCTGCAGGGAGATGAGAAGAATAGCTGGAATAACCCAAATTCTTGCACCGCTGATGTGAATATGTTGGAAATAGCCGCGTGTTCACAGAACAAGCACAACGGGCCTGTGACTTGTCGCACATCTACAAGCCACTTGGGTCAAAAAATAACTCCTGCGCTGCAGAAAGGAGGACAGAGATTCCCCCACGTGTCCCCTGCAGAGTGAGCCGGAGCAGGGAACAAGGCACTGCGCTGCTCCCAGGGGCTGCCCCGGCAGAGGGGCGCAGCAGCACCCCCGCCTTACTACTGAAGCAGACTGAGCACGTCTTGCCCTAATTAAACGGGGTATTATTAGAAATCCTGCCCTCCAATGCACACGCTGCCTTACCACTGAATCACACCCATACAGCCCAGTGTAGGGGGAACCTAGCGGCATACATGCTTTCCTGGAGGGGGATACCGGAATATGAGAGCTCATGGCAGGTTGCATATATTACAAGGAATAACCGCCGATCATGTAGCAACTTCAGTGGTGCCACACTGCACATTCAGTACTTCTTTTGCTGGGGTCTTCATCCCAGCCAGGAGCAAGAGGCAGAAAAGTCACCTGAGGAGGTGGAGTAGCACCCCGAGACATGGGCCACAGGGAAGGGGTGGGCTGCAGGGGGTCGTTTCAGCAGCCAGAGGGGCCGGGTGGCAGGGTCTGGTGGCTGCTCCATACTGCACCATCAGGAGAGGCTCAGCAGATGCTTGGCTTTACTACTGGTGACCTACAAGAGGAGCTGCAGCCCTGGTGAGCACACAGGCTAAACTTCATTGCTGGGAAAGCAGGGCATATTGCTAGGGAGGCCTGATCCTGTCTGCTGCTGCAGAGCTGACCTCTGTGGCTGCACAGGCTGTGGCACACACTCACCTTCCCTGTGCAGCCACAGCACGGGCCGACACCCAGGCCCATGCCGGGGTAAGGACCTGCACAGTGCGGCCGTCAACGCAGGGTAGGAGCCCGCAGTGTCAGTCAGCTGCCTTGCGGTAACCGCAATGGGCAGAGATGGGACTTTAAACTGCAATATTCCCAACTTTGCACCTTAAACCTCACCTGGCCAGCCAGAAGCACCCTGCCACCTCACAGGCAGCCCAGGACAGCTGCCGTGCCAAGAGGACTGCTCTGCACTGGTGTACCCGCTGTTTGTCAGGCCCCTCCAGAAGCTCATCTGCACACCAGACGTGCGCAGGCACCCAAAGGTGCTTTAAGAAAACACAACTTCTCCACACTCTCCCCTTGGCAGCTCTCCAGAACCACCCTGTGCACAAACAAGCTCTGAACTACCCCAAGCTGTTACAATTCAGGCAAGAACTGACGTCCTCCAGCATGGTGACACTGAAGAGCTCAAGCTGTGCAGCCTTAAACACTTTCTGTCCCAACACTGAGGGCCCCCCAACTACGGTAAGCCAAAAATCGAGTCAGCCCTGTTTCCAGAGCTCCTGACCAGGCGGGGAGGATGGCAGGCACCGGCTTCAGCACCCACCAGTGTCGCTCACTTACTTTAAAGAAGAGGTAGAGCCCCAGAAGGGTGCAACTGGCAACAATGGGAAAACGAGCAGCATCTCGGCTGGTAATGGTCTCCGGCATCTCTGAGGAGTTCTAGGGAGGGAAGGAGAGGACAGGAGTGGATCAGCCCCTGGTCTGTCTTCCTACCTCAGCAGGAGGTGAACAGACACAATGAGTGGGTCTCCACAGTGGCTTCGAGAGGGGCAGGGCACCCACTGGCCCTCCTTCATTCCCAGAGGTGGGGCTGTGTCACTGGCAGAGCCTGAGATGGAACAAGCAAACCTCACACTCGTCTTTCCAAAGGCTGCCACAGTTTACTGCTTTTTTTTTCCTCTTGGAGAAGGGGGGAAAAAAAACCAACCCTCTGCCTGCTGCGCTGGCGTTGTTCCTTTCTCCCTGTGCCCAGAGGGGAGCTGGGCTCCCTCACCGCTCACGCCCGGCCATCCCCGACAGCCTCCCCATCTGTGCACACCATATGTCGATCACCCTCTGAATGACGTTTCTCTCCAATCACCTTTTTATCCCTCACCTCGCTCTTGGGACGCTCTTTGTGCTCAAAAGCCCCAGATTTATAAACGCCTTTCACCTTCTGAGACATCTTTGCACCAGCTGAACCAGCCCCTTTCAAACCATTTCCCAGGAGAGACCTTCAGCTTTCAGAGAGAGGCAGAGGGCTGCCTGCTCCCCTGCCCAGCTGGCTGCTGCTTGGAGATCTAATCTCACGCAGGCAAACACCTGCGGCCAGTGCCGGACAGAGTGCACGTTAGCGGAAGCCCTTATGCAAAGCAACCCTGTGAAGGAACAACAGCTTATCCCAGGCACAGCTGCTGCCACACAGCACTCAGCAGTGCAGAAGCAAGTGCCCAAAGCACCATTGGCTCCCTGCGGCGTGAGTGAAGAGAAATCCCCCCCCCAGAACCACAGCCAGGCCCTGCTTGCAGACCTCGGTTGCCTGGGCAGTCAGGAACCCCACGAAAATCAGCTGAAACCCCTGAAGTAAGACATAACGGTGGACAAGGGGCTTTAAAAAATAGTAATAAATCAGACTGTGTAAAACAGTCCTTTCTTCTGAGCTTCAGGATCCAAAGTGCTGGGAGATTTAAGTCCCAGCTGCTACCCGAGGCCAGGCACGAGATGTGGAGAGCAGCACAATGGGCTGCAGGGACAGCACAGGGCGTGCAGGCAGGGCAGCGTGGCAGCACCCTGGTGACCAGCCCCAGTGCTGTGGGGCAGGAGGAGCAAAGCCACACAGGAGTTCCCCCAAACGCAGCATCTCTTATGGGGGTGCAAGGGGCAGTCATGAGCTTTGCAGTACTTGAATTTATCGGGACAGTGGGGACGGGGCTGGAGAAGACCCTGGGGGAAGCCAGATCTCTCCCCAGGTTCCCCTACCTCCGCCAGGCCGCGTGTCTCTCTGCCATTTCAGGGACAGGGCCGGGGGAGGGCAGCGCGGTCCGGGACGGGTGGCCGGGCCGGCTGGGGGCCAGGGCACCCGG
>VZSZ01001585.1:1756-15357 GCA_013398815.1 Ibidorhyncha struthersii | reverse complement strand
GTCCCTTCCAACCCTGACTATTCTGTGATTCTGTGACACAACCAATTGGGTATTTTTGTGTGTAGTGAACAGTAATAATTTTCAAGGGTATAGAATTGAATAACTTCACTGAAGTTTATGATACTATAAGCATCAATTCAAAGGCAGAATTAGCGTCTTTCTCTTTCAATGGAATGCTTATGAAAGTGTTCTAGATGACAGAATGATGAGCTAGTCCTCAAAACTCACAGGAGGAATTTGCTTCTCATTTTGAGAGCTCATGTTGGCAAAAATGCTTTCTTTTTTTTTTCTTTTTAGCGTTCTTTAGCTAAGCATTTGAAAATAGATGACTCCTGGATTGGATTGCGCAAGAAAGGTGAAAACTTCTACTGGGAGAATGGTACTGCCTTCAAGGAGGACTCGTAAGTTCCTTGTGATTGTCTAACGTACCTAAGCAAATGTACAATTAGGGTTTACAACACAATGTTATTTCTGTCAGGATTCTTTTTTTCCCTGTGATTTATAACTATGACTTTGAAAATGAAGTCTTTGCAGTTATTACTGATCTAACTCTAATAGCATCAATGTAGAGAAGTCCCTGATTCAAGAAGGGGTTTTTGCTAGCTCAGCACATGAAGATAATATTATTGATCATCCCTATCTACCTTAATTTATACATATTTTTCACTACATAGTATAGACATTTCAGTCTCTTTTCAGATAGGTTTCCAATGTGATCTTATGTGCTTGTCTTCCTGAAATTCACAATATCTAGCAAATACACGTACAGTTTTTAGGGATGAAAGAGAATGAAGTGACGGTATGAGGGAGTAATCTTCTTCAGATGGATTAAGCAGCTTCATAAGAAAAATTATATCTGTTTTAGTGAGTTTGTCACAACCTGCAGACAACCCAGGTTTTCCCCCTATTTATGTTAGAAAATGTGTGGGCTACAGCAGGTCTACATCAGGCCCATCAAACAGCAGTTCCCCTTGTCTTGCTCTCCAGACCATTTATGACCTCAGTAATTCTAGGCAGGATATACCATTAGCGGCCTTTTGTCTCTCCTTCTGTTATGGTATGATACCTGGTATGGACCATTCATAGAAACAGAGATTCATAGAATCATAGAATTGTTTTGGTTGGAGACACCTTTAAGATCATAAAATCCAACCATTAACCTAGAACTGCCAAGTTACTGCTAAACCATGTCCCTCAGCGCTACATCTACCCGTCTTAAATACCTCCAGGGATGTTGACTCAACCACTTCCCTAGGCAGCCTGTTCCAACGCTTGACAACCCTTTTGGTGAAGAAATTTTTCCTAATATCCAATCTAAAACTCCCCTGGTGCAACTTGAGGCCATTTTCTCTTGTCCTGTCACCTGTTAGGTGAGAAACCAACCCTCACCTCTCTACAACTTCCTTTCAGGTAACTGTAGAGAGCAATAACATCTTTCCTCAGCCCCCTTTTCTCCAGTCTAAATAACCCCGGTTCCCTCAGCCGCTTCTCATGAGACTTGCACTCTAGACCCTTCACCAGCTTTGTTGCTCTTCTTTGGACACTCTCCATTACCTCAGTGTCTTTCTCGCAGTGAGTGGCCCAAAACTGAACACAATATTCGAGGTGCAGCCTCACCAGTGCCGAGTACAGGGGCACAGTCACTTCCTTAGTCCTGCTGGCCACACTGTTTCTAATACAAGCCATGCAACATTGCTAAACAGGCTTTTCTTACGTGATTTATCACTGACCTTGCTTTTAGCAGCTGAAACTACCATATCACAGGGACCAAAGTCAACTGGAAACTGCTTCAGCGGAGGTTTTGTTTTACAGCAGGCTAAAATATTTAGCTCAGTAGTAGAAATCATTTAGTAATCACTGTTTTCTTCCTGTATTTTTTCAGGTTCCAGATACGGAATCACTCTGAGTGTGCCTACTTGGATGCCTTCAGTATTTCTACATCAGCATGCTCTTTGCCCAGGCGCTGGATCTGTATCCAACTTCTGTAAAGAGATGACTTAGGTCTTCATTTGATATTGACAGTTAAGACATCCGTTGTACGGTCACTTTAGATAGATGGCAGGCCCGCTACGGCCACGCTGTCTCAGACCATCTGGAAGCCTAAATCGGAGAGAAGAGGTTTTGTCTTGGCTTCCATAATGTGCTTCTAGGTCTTCTGTATGCTTATTCCAGTTTACAGATCACCTACAATGGCTTCTACCAGTGCTAGCTGATGAAGCTGAAGGTTGATTGAGATTCCTGACAGTCATGATAAGGATCTCTTTTGTATTTGCCTTCCTCTCAGCACCTGGCCTTGGGGATACACAGCAGCCAGAGACACCAGCCAGCCAGCACACCTACAGGAATGGTTAAATCACAGCTCTGTGTTTTCTTCAAAAATGCCTTGTGCTCTTTGCTGCACTTTGTATTGACTGTTTCAGTATGACATTTCCATATGTGCCAGTCTTCTGGCTTCGCCTTCGCCCCGTTTTTCCCCCTTACCTCCTTTTATTTCTGCCCTGACCCATTAATCTTATGTTTTTCCGTTAAACTTTTTTTCTTTTAAGAAAACAAATATACTCAGTTTTCACCCTGACTCTCTGGCCATCTCTGTCATCCTGTGGCTGGAGTGACAGAAAGTTCTGTATTTAGCAAAGGAATGGGCTTCTGCCAACTCACAAAGTCTTTCCTACTCTGCCTTATTTTTGTGTGGGCTTTCATATTAATCTTTACCAAATTTGTTCATGCTAAGATTTGAGGTTGTTCAAAAAAGCAATAGGCATCCCCCACGCCAACACAACAGGATTGTTCGTGGCCAGTTGCATTGTCTGCCCATCCAATGCACAGTAATTTGAGGAAAAGGGCATCTCCAGCTTTTTTTGCACCCACTGGAAGCAGTGGTTTGTCTGTGCAAAAAATCTGCCACTGGAAAGAGTGTGTGGAGTTTACTGATCCCAAAGTGCAGGAAAAAATGTTCTGAACAGATAGCTGTGGCAGACTGAGACGTGACAGTTGCCACCATTTGCAGAAGCTTCCCAGGCATCATCAACACAGCTCCTCAACTGAAGCTTCCCAGGCATCATCAGCACAACCTCTCAGCTGCTTCATTCCTGGGGTGGGGTATGAGGGGTCTACATTAGCTTCTCACAGTTGTGCTGTGCTGCAGAAATCTCTGGCAGACGGGTGGAGCAGATAGCTGGGGGCAGTAACGTGCCTTGGTGAGGTGTGCTGGAATTTCTGTTGGAGCCTTCAGTTGACTGAAAGGACATCAGCAGAGGGTTGTGTATTTCTCTACCATTTGCATCTTACCTGCTAATAATGATAGAATCATAGAATCATGTAGGGTGGAAAAGACCCTTAAGATCATCAAATCCAACCATAAATGACGTAGCGGCCTAGCAAGCAATTCCTGTACAATGACCAACATATACGTGGTGCTAAAGGTGGCAGACTATGTCACTGAGTTACTTTTTGAGATTCTGTGTGTAAGGACACTAGTCCTGAATCAGGTCCCACTGATGCCAGCTTCACGTCCAAGTGCTTCCACAGCCAACGGCACTAAGGTTCTTCCTGCTTTACAGTGGTGCAAATGAAGTCAGGATTCATATTGTGCATTTCAAAAGCTGTGCTATGACTTATGTGAATAATTTATTTTGATAGAATACTAAGAGGAATATAATGAGTTTGAAACACTTGCGATGTGGAAAGCTCCCTTACCGAGTTCCTCCTCCTGAGAGAGGAGGAGGAAGTGTAAGTCAGTTTGGGCTCTTACCTGCTGTAACTTGGATGTTCCCTCTGGGATTCTGAGACAAAAAGGTAACCAACAACTGCCTTGAATAAATTGCACTTGAGTACAACTACAGATTTTGTTTTGTGTTTATCTGGGCCGAACCAAACTATTTGCTGTTCCCACAGGCCTTCCCCATGTTGGCAGTTTTCAGGGGTTGTTTTTATTGTTAAAAGAAAGGTTTGATTTGAGATCGTCAGCTTTCAGGCAGCACAAGCAACTGGTATTGCCAGGCAGTGATATTTACACCCTCTCTCCTTCAGCTCATTCTTCTGAAATTAGTGTTCGGGATCAGGTGCTGAGGACATGTAATACACATACACAGAAAACTGCAAAGGGAGGGAATTGTCCAAGAATGACTGATAACGCAGCAGTGACACACTCACAAAAGCCTGTGTTAAATAAAGAAGCATTGCAGTAAGTGATTAAAATGTTTCTAAACAGAGATGGGAAGGCCTAAATGTCTGGTCACACGTGATTCCTTGAAATTCAGGAGAATTGTCATTTTTCTCATAGGTTCATTTGTAAGTTGCATAAGAACTCATTAAACAGACCCTTTCCTTCTTGCAGATATCCCATTTTTGGCTATTTTCCAGCCATGCATGGTAAACCTAAAAAATAGAGGATGCTTCAGAGTGGTATCAATCTGAAAGCCACCAGTCGTTCAAATTAAGTCTTCAGTCTCCAAATCATTTCTATTCAGAGGTCATTTGAGATCAAGATCCTAAATGTTTGCCCACATTTGAATTCTGCCTCTCCAAAATTACATAAGCTTTTCTGTTTGAGGAAAGGGAATCTCTCCAACATAGACGCATTCTGCAGCATCTTTAAGTAGCAGGTACAGTGCTGTATTGTCATTAGAAAGAGTGGTACTGCAGTGGGAGTATGAGTCCAGTGGAAAGAAATTCCACCTCCACCAGTTATAGGTAGATGAACAGAGAACATGATCCACTACAAAATCACTGGCACTTCTCAAACCCACCAATTTTGCAGGTTACAGAGGCTCAGTGAATTGAGTTTCTTTCAATTGGAATCAAAGTGGATGAGCTGCTGAAACAGGGAAGAAATGCCTCTGTCCCAGAACAAGGGCCTCTTCACCATGTGAATTATAAATTCTCAGTGTCAAATGAAAGTAAAACCACTTCCAGAAAAGTATTAATACATGGACTGGGGAAGCAAACACAGAGAGATGACTATTTAAGCATCCAAGGATATTAAATTGTATTTTATTCCTGTATTCTGAACCTTGTATATCCTATATCCCACCTTAAAATGTGTACCCTATCTGTACTCTAAATTTCTGTTCCTGAGCTTTCTGGAGTCTGCCTCATCAGAACCTCAGGACCAGCAAGTTTAAAGGCAGAAAAGTCGACTGCTTCTGAAAAGCAGGAAGTGATGTTTTGTATTTTGGGGATGAGAGCAATGTGAGTGGTGGAAAGAAGGAAGGAAAAGCATTGGGTTATGCAGTATGGTCCAACAAACCAACAGGTTGGGCGCAGACTATAGGAGCAGCTACTTTCTCTTTGGAGATGACAAAGAAAACTGTTGGATATTTCCTTCCATGACCAGGTAAAAGAAGGGGTGGGAATGGAGATAGAGGCCATATGGCTATAACCTTGACATTCAGACTTAGGCTGGTTCAAAGGACTTGCAAGTGGAATACCCTTGCTGACTCACTGCAGTTGTAAACTAAAATTAGTAGGGAAAACAGAGCAGATGTGAGGAAAAAGTAATGAATGGTGAAGTTTAATTTTATCTGTATGCTGAAGTGGCTGGGAAGCTGATAAAATACGGTTGTGTTGATTTTCTTGTGGCATTAGGTGGGCTTGATTTTTCTTGGATTAATAAAAGGAAAAATAACATATCAGTTATTTTCCCATAATCCACTCCCCTGGGGCAAATCCCATTAGGGCCAAGGAGCTGAAGCCATGAAGACGAATGTTCCGTACAATCCATGTGCGTATGGAGCTGAGGCTGTCCTGAAAAGAGATTGTCTTAATCAGTGAGATTGAAGTGATGAACACAGACATCTCCATGAAACAGAGATCAGTGCCATCCTGAGGTTCAGTGGGCTCTGAAGTGTGAGGAGCAGCAGGGACACCCTGACTAGGGGAGGGGGACAACGGAGTCAGCAAGAGGCAGAGTTAGGAGAAACAAACAAATGGGAACAGAGTGGGACATTGCATATAGCAGTGGGTTTTGCACAGACAGAGGGTGAGCAGCTGCCCTGCCTAGCCACCTAAAATTGGAGAGACTGAGAGGAAATTCATCCCAGGTATTTTAGTATGGGGTACTTGGTCCTTGGAGGGTCTGGCTTCTCACTACTACTTATAGAGGAAGCCTAGACATAAAAATCAGGCTGCGTGCCTATTTTTACTGGCACATCTAATGTTAAGTGAGATAAATGTAGCTTCATTGTCTGATGAATTCCCACTTTCTGAGAAGCGCTTCTGTCTCACTGAAATCCTGATAGCACATTTAGTTTATCTGGCAACTGCTTATGTCACATGCAATAATCCTGTTTCTGCTAGCACTAACTGAAAACTCTCAAGAAAGCACGATTATAGGGACTCACCAGACCTAGAGGTTTTAGGGTTCAGAAACTGCAGTGACTGTAGCACCGAGCAACACTGCACACAGCTTCTGAGGTTTGATGTTCTCAGACCCGAACAGGGTGAACACCACAGCCCTCATGACAAGGCAGATCTCCAGGACTCAGCCCCTGTCGTTGAGACAGGGGAAAAAGAAGTGGTGAAGTAGAAACTGTCTCACATGCGGCACCACAGCAGCCAGGCAGATTGGCTGTCTCCTTGCACTCCACAACCATGTGGTGGCTGCTGGGACAGGGCTCTGGCAGCTGCAGGAGTTTTTCCCCCTGTGTGAGGGCTGAGGGCTATTTACACCCACAGGGACCTTTCTTCCTTCCCTTGTTGACCCCAATACCCCGGCAGGGGCCCTGGAGGGAGCCCTGACAGTCCCCTGAGGAGGCGTAACATTTAGTGCAGGAACAAACATATGTGTGAGAACTATGCCTGGGGTCTGATTCTCCAACTTCTTGTCCTCTTTGTAGGGATTCCTGCTGTAACAAAGAGAGCACCAACTGGAAATAAACTGTGGGTTAAAGAACTTGCTCTGACTGTGACATGGCAGGTGCTGCAAATGGAAAGTCTGAGCATAGAGAAGAGATGGGTGATTTATCAAGACCGTAGACATTTCTAACCCCAACTCCCAAGGCTTCACCTCCAACTTTGTACCAATGCATCTGCCAGCCTGCCCTGATGGAGCTGGAAGGCAGTGGATGTGACAGGCAGTGTTTGTCTCAGCCCTGGCAAGGAGGCAATGGAAACTGCCCATACGTAGAAACTACCTCCACTTCCTGCAACAACCATTTTCACGTTTCTTGGAGACTTAAACGTTGCTGAAACCACAGTGGTATTTGCTGGTAGCTCAAATCAGATCATCTAAAGGCTTCCTCAGACATTATTTGCACTGTTTTTCTTAAAATCATCCACCAGTAAGATCAACACTACTAAATGTGGACCTATTTCCCAGGAAGAAACAGCTTTGCAAGGAGTTGCTTAGGAAACATAACACATTACTCCAGGCTGCTTTGCAGAAGGCAAAATTAAGATGGCAATCGCAGAAGCAATCCAAAGGCAGAGTGAGGGCCTTTATGGAAAAAGAGCGTCTGTCTTCTTCTGACATGACAAGATCTGCTCATGATCCCGTTCTAGCAAACACGAATGAACACAAGGACACAAAAGCATCCCTAACCCAATTAGAACTGCTCCAGGAAGTAGTAATTTGAAAGATTTACAAAATTTGTTTGCTCTTGTTTTTCTTCTGACTGTCTGAGAGCATCTACATTCTATTAAAGCACATTTACTGTCCTTTGATCTGTATCATAAAATCTGTAGGTAGTTTCCTGCTTCTTTACATGCTGTCAATGCCACTTACAGGAATTTTGATCTTCATTTGCATGAAACACATTTTGAAGTGGAATTTTGAGAAATGTGGTTTTATTGCCCGTTGCATTGTAACAATAGTTACATCACCATTAAAATGTTTACAAATATGAATGTTATTACATTTCAGAGTTAAATGAGTTTATTTTCCCAACACATCTAAGTGACAGCAAAGAGATTTCTCAGCCAGAAAGCACAAATGTTGCAAAAAGTCTCCACCAGTTGTGTAACCAGAAACTCTGAGTTCTTGTGGTTAAGGGTTTTCGTAGCATTTTTAGAGTTTATGGGAGACATCACTGACCTAACAGAATATTATATATTATATATATTATATTATATAGAATATATAGAAATCGGAGTCTGGCTTCATAGCTAGGAGAACAGAATAGAATGTCAAAAGGATTTACTCAAAGTAACAACAGAGCTTGTGGTCATCAGTTCCCAGCTCTTCCCAGCATTGTCAAACATCTAGAGTTCCTACTGATTGTGAGAGACAGCTGTAGATGGCCACTGTGGAAGAGCTTTCCTCAGTTTCTCTACACTGTGTTCCAAATTTACTGGTCTCTCTGCTGTTTCCTTACTCAAGACAAAGATATGGTGGAGCATCCGAGTCGCTACGGAAGAGAAAATGTCAGCTGTGCCTTTTTATTTCAGAGCTCAGATGACTGCCCGGTTCATAGCTGCACCTTTGTGTCTTCCCTGTCTTTCTTATCACATGACGATGTCATCTCAAACATACTTCCCAGAAAGCCCCTAAGGTAATCTGCCACAGGGCAGAACTGAGAAATGTAGGCAGGCTGAACTGGCATGCACAGTGTGGACATACCAAGCCTGCATTGGGCTTCAGGCTATTCATGAAGTCTGCCAGTCCAGCTACCATAGGAGGTCTGTTCCTAGTTCCCAACACAGTCACAAAGAAAATGTGTAATCTTATGAGGAAAATGAAAGAAAGATCTATCTTGTTTGCACTTTGTCCAAAGCTAGACCTGGAGAAGCTTTGCTCAAGTGCTGAGGCTCCTTCTCTCTGTAGGCTGCTCAACTGTAAACATCATCACATGTGATGTGCAAGGCTCCCTCTTTTCGAAAACATCAAGAGCAGAGGCACATCTGACTGTGACCTGAATCCTCAGTATCACATCAGGAATGTCACTCCCCAGCTGGAAAGAAATACAGAGATTTAACAGTCTGCAGTCAGTGTTTAGGAGAGGCCAGCACATAACTTACTAGAAGACATGTCCTATCGCTCATCTGTTGCTTCAGACCTCTATGTAAATACAGGAAAAGCACACCTGCACATCGTGTTAACTGTTGCCAAAACCAAAAGAAACTCTTTACTCTTCAAAGAAATCTGCAGTGTAGAATGATAGCCTCAAAACAATAATACTGAGACTGGCTTTGTCTTACAGGAGGACTGACACAAATTTGATTCCATCAAGAGCAATTAAGTGAGGCATAAATTCACTATAGGCAATATATTCTTGGAGAACTGACAACCTACACATGCTGCCAGTGGTGCTGTGAAGCCAAAAAGGAAATTCTTATTTTAAATGTCTTCTTCATTTTCCTTAAGTCAAATTGGTCAGATCTAGAAGTACTTATTATCCACCCTCAGGTATTTCTTAATATAATTGCTGAATTTCAGAGACTAGATGCCCATTATAAGCCCATGAACAAACATACACATTACATTTATAATGGAAAATGATTGTAAATCTCAGAAGAGGTCTTGTGAATTCCTGTGTGAAGCTTGATGGATGAAAAGGTCAATGTGAGCTGGCAATGTGTGCTCGCAGCCCAGAAAGCCAACCATATCCTGGGCTGCATCAAAAGAAGCGTGGCCAGCAGGTGGAGGAAGGTGATTCTCCCCCTCTACTCTTCTCTGGTGAGACCCCACCTATAGTACTGCAGCCAGCTCTGGAGCCCCCAACATAAGAAGGACAAGGACCTGTTGGAGGGAATCCAGAAGAGGGTCATGAAGATGATCGGAGATTCATCTCCTGTGAAGATAGGCTAAAAGCATTGGTGTTGTTTAGTCTGGAGAAGAGAAGGCTCCATGGAGACCTTATAGCAGCCTTCCAGTACCTAAAGGCGGTCTACAGGAAAGGTGGAAAGGTACTCTATAGCGGAGTGTAGTGATAGGACGAGGGGTAACAGTTTTAAACAGAAAGAGGGTGGATTTAGACTAGATATAAGGAAGAAATTTTTTACAACGAGGGTGGTGAAACACTGGAACAGGTTGCCCAGAGAGGTGGTAGATGTTCCGTCTACCCTAGAAACATTCAACTTCAGGTTGGATGGGGCTCTGAGCAACCTGATCTAGTTGATGTCCCTGCGCGTTGCAGGGGAGGTTGGACTAGGTGGCCTATTAATGTCCTTTCCAACCCAAAATATCTTATGACTCTATGATTCTGTGAAGATCTGCTTGATCTCCTGGACGCTCTCTGGGAGCTGCAGTCTAGACAACTCATGTCCCTGTTCTCCCTTGGCCAATGTTTGTCTCTTTAGTGTCAGAGTGATCCCCCTGGTTGCAGCCTGCCATTGCTCTTCCTGGAAGTCCTATGACCGTGGACAATTTGAGCAAAAAAAAATATCAGATAGCTCCAGCAACTAGCTACATGTTTTACATATAATTTTTTTCTTTATTAAAAAACGTAACCATGTGATAAATGGAACAAGAAAAAGGTGAGCAGGCAGACAAGAAGACATGAAGACTCAGAAGACTGCTACAGTATTTGCTAATAAATCCAAATTAACATCATTAATACAACTAAATTAATTAATATAATATATATTATATGACTGTAGTGTCATGCAAACTGATTTAATCAGCTTTTTATTTGGAAAGAAGACTTACATTAATACCCTGCCCTGACAGACAGTATTCAATTCTGTTTCCACATGTAATTTTCCTGGAAAAGAGAAGGGATTTTAGAATCATATTCTTCTTCTGCAAATATAGTGGGTTAAGGAAAGCAAATAATGGATAATGTTTAAAAATCGTGTGCTTTCATTGTGGAAAAAAAAATATCCTGTATTAACAGCTGTGGACTGACGAAGACCTTACAGAAAGTACCTTGGAGTGCATGCATAATAAAAAGTGACCAAAAAAAAATAAGTCAAAAAGAATTATTATAATTCCAGAGGTCTGGACTGGGAGATTGTTGTTTTCCTGGTGGAGACCAGAATACAATTAGGGCATGTCTATAACTTTTCATTTTAGACCTAAAAAGGGTTTTAGACCCTTTTGCAAATAGACAAAATGAGACAGAAAACTGAAAGGTGATACAATGTCCATTTTTATAGTGAAGCTATTTTAGATTATTGGAAGAAGTCACGTCTTTTCAAGTCAAGATTGATCACCACTAAAATCTCATGCTATGGAGATTTTGCTTTGCAGAGAGAAAATAATTGAGCTTTTGGTATTCAGAGTTATTCTTCAAGAAATTCCCTTGGATGTGTGAGACGATTTCCTTAAATATCTTTCACTACTGAACATATTTAGCCACATGATGACAAATTCTTTTCTTTATTTGTGTTTGGGGTTTTGGGTGGGGTTTTTTTTCTGATAAAAAGACCAGATTTACTGATTGGAAGTACTCCACATCGCCTTTGACCCCTTTAAAAACTAGGCTCGCCTTCTGACACCAAGAAATTCCTAAGAATTTCTTACCATTTCATACCAGTCTTAGCAGCTTGGCTGTCTGTTTGCGGAGTTCCTTTAGAAGTCTTGGATGAATAGCGTCTTAGCCATTTGGGCCTAATAATTTTGCCAGGTTGCTTCATAACGCCTTGCACTGACCTTCTGAATTGAGACACAGCGTCTTGTGTGTCACCCATGAAGAAGATTCTAGTATACTCTCCCCAAGTTCCTCCACAGCAAACGTGAAAAAAAATACTGATTTTTTTTTTCCCCTGCTACTGTGTGCCCTTATCTATAAGCTGATCATCTATTGCCTTACAGACCTTTTGACAGGTTCCCTGCTCCTGAAGAAGTGGGGTTTCCTTATTTTTATTTTTCTTGCCAGCTGCTCCTCAGTCTCTTTCTTGTTTTGCTTTATTGTGTTTTCATATTCGACTTTATAGAATTTATGGTCCTCTCCTTTCTCTTCATTTCAACACCTAATTCTCTGTAGGTTGGCTTCTTGCTGTTCATAGCCTTTCTCACCTGGTTGTTTAGCTCTGCCAGCATACTCTGGATCTATCATCTCAGTAAAAGGAATATAAATAACCTTCTAAAATAAAGAAATAGCCCAGGTGTTTTTGAGTTGGATTCACAACACCATGTTGCCAAGCAAGGATGCTTGTTTGCCTTTCCCAAAATTCAATTTAATAGGTCTTGGTTTTGGTTAGAAGCATATACTGGACTTCACAAAAGAAAAGGAAATAATATAGCATTTTATACATGCATGTAAGTGGCTTTGAAGTTTTCTTTCTGCTGAAATGAAGTGTGAAGTCTGTTTGAGAAAGAAGAAGCAGGATGAAAGAAAGACAAAGCCAGTTCTCTGAGCGTGCAAAAATAAGAGGAACTAGGTTTGTGATCTTCCAAAATATGATGCACATCAACTGTAAGTACACACATGCTCAAAAAATTCCATGTGGACACTCACGTTTAAATATAAGCATGCCTACATTTTCCTGGAATTCTCCCCTCGCTTGGTGTTTGGGACCAAGTTGCACGCTTCAGCCTTCTGTTGAGACAGTGATCTACATTTTCAAGGCTTGTGACTGTCTCATACCTTCAACCCTGCAACTTTGGTATCAGGTTCTACTGCCAATCTGCGAACAGCCTTGATAATTTATTAACTTATTTAATAAACATCTCTGTGTTTCCAGCCTCTGCCACAGCTAGAAGACCCTACCTGTAAATATCTTACTCCTTGACTTTCCTCTGGTACTTTCCCACAGCTGCCCTCTGCTAATGTGGAACTAAAACCTCAATAAAACCTTAGAAGATATTGCTATAAGATCACCACCCGTCATTGTGGTGATGATAATTGGTTTATCCATCTTGTGTCCCCCATGCTCCTCCATTTTCTTTGTGTATCTGTCTCTTTGGCATATCTTTGTTTAGAAGTACCTAAATAAGCTTTCACACAGTAAAATCACCATCTTGTCATACATTTGTATGGTACTCAGTATTCCACGACATTCTCAGTGCGGTACACAAAAGTAATACTAATGCCACTTTGGTGAAAACCCCGGATCCTTGAAAATACTGTAACGAGAAGGGCTGCTAAAAGATTAATGTTTTGCTGCTACAAAGAATTTAGTTTGCATGTTAATTGGCTGTATCAGCTATTGGCTGGCACCTTTGGTGTGGGAGCAGTGCCAGGATGTTTGGTTTTTTTGAGCCCAAGGCTGCGGAGAGTGAAAATAAGGTGCTTGTGAAGATTACTTTGCAAAAAAAGGAGAGAGAGTGGCAAAGTGTGTGGGGCAATGACAGTGGTTCCAGGAGGCAGTGAAGCCAAGGCACAGTTTTCCCTGCTGGCACCTTTGGTGTGGGAGCAATAGATGGATGTTTCCGTTTTTTTTTTGAGCTGGGTGCTGCGGACACTTAAAAAAGGTGGTTTTGAGGATTGGTTGGCAAGGAAGGGAGAGAGTGGCAAAGTGTGCGGTGCAAAGCAAGAGGTTCCAGGAGGCAGTGAAGCCAAGGCACAGTTTTCCCTGCTGGCACCTTTGGTGTGGGAGCAAACCTGGATGTTGTCTTTTTTTTTCTGAGCTGGGTGCTGCGGAGAGTTAAAAAAGGTGGTTCTGAGGATTTCTTGCCAAGGAAGGAGAGAGTGGGAAAGTGTGTGGGGCAAAGCAAGAGGTTCCAGGAGGCAGTGAAGCCAAGGCAGAGTTTTCCCTGCTGGCACCTTTGGTGTGGGAGC
>VZSZ01001582.1:32383-44203 GCA_013398815.1 Ibidorhyncha struthersii | reverse complement strand
GGCCCCTGGAAAACTCGGGGTCCCGCCAGGGGTGAGACGTTGTTCATCGAGCAATGGCTTTAGTTGCAATGCTCTCTTTTGACTGAATTTCTTAACGTGAAACACTGTGAGCTTCCAAACCTGGGGATAAAATGAGGCAACCCTCTTTTTTTGGTCTCATATTGGAGGCAGCGTGTGGTTAAGTTGCACTATATCACAACGGGCAAAATAATGTTGCTTCTGTGTATCGAACATTTCAGAGAGGGCAGATGCCTGTTTTCATGCAGGAAAGTTTGATGCTGCAGTCTGCTCTCAGGAAAAGTTCCCACTGAAGAACATTTGACCTTTTTCTGAGGGACTGAACCTTTCCAATGCAAATACGCCTGAAAATCAAGCTTATGTGAAAGATACCGCAAACATGGGAAGCCTCTAACATGTTCCTCCTCCTCCTTCCTATAGGAAGCGCAGCTCTTCGGTACTGCATTGGGCTCCTTTCCCGAGATGACATCGCCAGAGCACGCAGGCTGAATTATTGAAAAGGAACTGAGATTACTGATCCGTATAGAGAGTATATATGGGGAATACACCAGTGGGAAGTACAGCATGTGTTCTAAGGCTGATCCGTATAGAGAGTATATATGGGGAATACACCAGTGGGAAGTACAGCATGTGTTCTAAGGCAAATAAAGATACTCATACAAACATTTAAATGATACCCTGCATTTTCTGCAGGCCATCATCGAAAGAAACAGGTGACCTCCACAGCAGGAGGGAGCCTTCAGCAGTGAGCATGTTCTGAGCGCAAGTCTGCAGCGAGCAGTAATTAGGTAGGTGGCAAAATCATCATTCTTCTAGGGGCTGAAGGGAGTTTTTGATTTTATAGGACTTTATAGGGTTTTGTAATTCTTCACCAGATCCCTTCTTCGTGCCAAGTAAGGGTCAAGTTTTACCTCCTCCTTCATAGCTGCCTGATCGCAAAATACCTGCAGTATGAATGGCTGGAAGGGCAGACAGAAACACCAGTCCTTCCTGAGCTGGGTACCAGACTTCCAGTGGCCTAGCTTAAGGCAGAAACTGTTGGAAGGACCAGTCTGATAGTGCCCAGTCGTCGTGGCCCAGCTTTATCCCATCTGGATTCCATGATGTGTGTTTAGATGCTTCACACAAAGGATATGCATTCTACCTAAGGACTGAATTACTCTCTAGAAACGCTTATTTCTCTTTGTCTGATGAAATGCCTTTAAATTAGCCCTCTTACGTAGATGTGATTCATCTGGGTTGATAACTTTTCCTTAGAGCAGCTATCGCTCCAGAAATAGTTTGTGCTTTTTTTTCTCTCTTTTCTGTTATTCTTAAATCTTCGTTTTCCTTTGCTCTTGCTGTCTTCCCCTGTGTTACATGTATAGTCCTCAGCAGATCCTTTGAGAACAGCTGTTTCCATCACCCCTAAGGAACTAACAACCAAAATTTTTCTGCCATCATTTTCCATTTCTGATGCTATTGCTCTGCCTTTTCTGCTGCAACTAAGTTAATAAAAGAGCAGGTCACAGGACAAGTCCCTTAAATTCAGTCGGTGCAAGGCGAGCTGCAAGCATTCGGTGTCTTGCAAAATCAAGTCCATAATATATCCTGCCTATGACTTCCAGTAACACATTCCTTAATTTGCTTTATTTTTCTTTTGCAAATGGAAACATAAACATATATTAGATTTTTTCATGTATTCCAGCACATAGGTGCACTGAACAGAGATAAGTGAGCTGGCCAAAATTAAAATATTTACAATTTTGAAAACATTAATTCTAAAGGTTCTTAACTATAAAAAAAAAAAAATTTTTTTGTTTTCCCCATTTTGGACCATATTTAAGCCATTCCTGTTCTTACCCTTTTTAAAATAAAAAGGCACAGAAAAAAACATAAAGAAAAATGTGGAGGAAGAGGATAAAAAAAAATCTGGAAGCCAAATACATTAATTCATTTCATCAAAACCAATCCAATTTCTGTATGCTTCCTTTTCAAAGCCAGGTTCAGTCACCATAAAAATGGATTTAATAATTAAACAATTTCTAACCGGTACTTTGCCACATTAAAATGAAATTCAGCAAATATTAACAGTATCTCAAGAAAATCATTTTGCAGGGAGTTGTTGAAATGTAGAGCAAAATGTCCTCACCGTGAAGGAAATGGTTTACACGGCTCTTTCCTGAACTGAGTAGATTTAGAAAGTTGGCACTGTAAAAACACATGGAGCCAGGCAGCCTGAAGGTAGAGAGGTCAAAGAACAAGATTTTGGTCACATTCTACCCGAGCCACAGATGGGGCTTATTATGACAATAACCTTTTCTCAATATTTGGAGATCTTGCATGTAAACACATGTAAGATTTGTTTTCAATATAAATAAATTGGTAGGAGCAATAAAAAATGTTTCTGTCATCTATAAGCAGATTCATCAAACCATTTAAATAGTATAATGAAGAAATATGTGTTTTCCAATATGTCATCTTACCTAAGTCATCAGGGGAAAAATGGAGCCACTAATGCAGTTAGACGCAACATACTGATGGCACAGTGTAATTTATTTATTGTGCACACACACTTTTCCCTCTATAAAACAGTGGGGGTGTCTGACTAAATCCATTGTGTAAATCTCAGCATCTTTGCACTTGCACTTACAAACCATTATTTTTCTTTGATGCTTTTATAGTCACTTTTGCCTGAACTTCATACAATTAAAATCCAAGCACCCTGCAATCTTATAAGCACTACAATTAGGCACCTGATTTGAAATAAAAATAAAACACAAATAAGACACAAAGGTATTTGTGTAGGTGTTTGATATCAGAGATGCTAATTCACATTCAGAATGAAAATGTTTAAAATCAGCAATAGACCAAGGCATTCAGGAGCAAAAATGGAATACAGCAATAAAACTAAACAAAATAAATACTAGATGGTGGATAAAGAAATAACTGTATTAAGACCAACGTTGGTACCTCACTTTCTCTGGACTGGTTAAAGACTCTAGACAGCTCTTGCTGTTGTTTTTGACTTACACTTACATTGTCCTCAGCATCCTGCTCTGTCCTCTTCAGGACAGCTGTGCATATAGGATCAAATTTCCAAGAGACTTTGTCTTATTTAGTTGTAATATAGATAAAGAGATGAGAAATATGCTTTAAAGTACATATAACCAGGAAGATATGCTCACATCCATTCCTCTTTAGCAGTGTTTATGTAGGTGCATATAGTTAAGCGTGTCCTTGAAGATTCTGAAAAAGGCTAAATACAACTTTGCCAAAAGCACGTAAGTGACACCCAAGTCAGAGCAGCTAAATTCAAAGTCTAGGTGCCATTTTAAGAATCTACTTAGAAGCTTCATTCAAACATTTTAAGAGCATAAGAACAACCGTAGGTGGTCAGAACAAGCATCTTTGTAGGTTCATAGTGTGCCTCTAGAGTGGCTTAAGGAAGAGTATCGGTTAGTGTTAGGCTCCTAGACTCCTGAAATATTTTCTTCAACGTGAGTTAATCTTTGAAGTTGTTCATTGATCACAGTGCTGTGACTTAACAAGTTCCCACATGACAGCTGAGACTTGGCAACTGATGTCATGCATGATCTTATCTCGCTGCAAGTGGCTGGTAAAACTTCTCAGTTTTAAACATCAGTGGAAGCCACATGAGGTTGAGGATTCGCCTCACATGTCGGTCTAGAACTAGGTGAGTTACAGGAATGCAGTCGTGTGTCTGAGCATGATGATGATCTTTACTTAAGCATATTTGTAGAAAATGTCCAGATGCTTGACCTAGAAAATCCCATTATATCTGAAACAAGGGAACTTCTAGAACTGAGTTCTGTTGGAAATCTGTCCGCAACTTCAGATGCTGACTAGCTGAAAAATTGACTTCTGAGAGCAAACCAGTCATCTGTCTTTTATTCATCATCATAGGTCTCTAACAACATAAGGATAAATAGCCTTACAGTAGACAAGGGATAGCATCAGACCCTAATCAGAGAAATATTTCAGTATGACAAGCCTACTCACAGAATCATAAAAAATAAAACTGGAAGGGATTTTCAGAGATTGCCTGCTTTATCTAGCCCCCATCCTGATGGATGTTGGTCTGAGTGGTATTTAAAAACCTCCAGCAGCAGATACTCCACAGCTTCTCAAGACAGTCTGTCCCAGAGCTTCAGTATCCATGCAGTACATTTCTCCCAATGTCTGGCCTACCTGTCACTTGCTGCAATTTAGCCCATTGTTTTTTATCTTATCTACTGTAGACTGACAGAACAATTTCTTTCTTTATTTGGAGACTGGTATAAAGTCTCAGGTAAAATCTCTCTTTTCTTTTTTTTTTTCCTGGCTGCACAACCTCTGTTCTTTCAGTCTCTGGCATTTTAAACACTTCAGATGTACAGTATGAAGGGATGGGTGTGAGCAGGGCATTAGCATTGTGGGGACAGTATTTTGATGGGCTTTCTTCTTCTATCTGCATGAGGTCATTACATGCCATTTTTACTGTTGAAACAGACAGTCTTCCAGAGGTGAAATTCTAAGTTGAAAGAATTAACCTATGATTTAAAAAAGTCAGCATCTCACAAACACGTGTAAAAGTTTCACCCAGCATTAGTGCCAGCACAAAATATCTTAACAGCTGTATTAATTTGGAAAAAAAAATAAGCCCAAACCAAAACTTAGGCAACTGCAGGATTCTATCAAGCAAGTTCAAACATTAATTTAGTGTAAGTGAAAAGGTATCTGGAAACGTAATGAAGTTCATTGTTATATTAATACTGCATTAACTGGGAGCAAAGCAGTCAGACATATTTCACAGCTATAAAAATTTGCATATCAGAGATATGTAGGAAATAAAAGATAATGAATTCATAACTGAGCCAATAGTTTCAGTAAGCTTAGTCAAATGATGAGCTAGGACATTAAACATTACAAAATTTCAGTACAGAATTAATACAGAATGCTGAAGAATGCTAAGTTTGGAATAAATGCTCATTTTATTAAAAATGGATGAATGTAGTCATGGAACAAAATTGTTCATTAAATCATTTTTAATGCAAGTATGAGAAAGACATGTAAGTCTGAAAAGCTCCCAAGGATGATCTGTGCCTTGGCTTTCTTGAAGTCAATATCCAAACTTGCATATCTAAGTAGAAGGTGGTCAGTTTTGTCCTTGAACACAGACCAGTACATACAGCAGGTGGATGAAAGCCACATTTGGATGCAATGTAGAATGATGAATCCCAGTTGTTTAATGGTACAGGCGTGACCTGTGCCAGAAAAACTGCTAACTTCACGCCACTGGAAACCAGGTAATGTTTGGTTTGGCTGCACAAAGTAAAGGTGCTTGTGATTTCAGTAAGCCTCATTCAGTTTGCAGCTCAGGAAGCTGAGCACCATCCAAGGCAGTATCAGCTATTTCCTTCAAATCCTGATGGGAGAGAAGCTCTAGAATGTGTTCACTGCTGTGAAGGTGCTTCTGAAACTCCTTTGCCAAATCTGTGGACGTGTTTTCATCTTTTTAAGAGTGATCTTTGGGAACCTCAGTGTCTCCAGCTTTAAAATCACTCGGTGGATTTCCTTTTAGAATAAGTTGCAGCTTTCATCTGACTGGAAAGACTGCAGTGCTTTGTTCCATAAAGAATGGTCTTCTGTTGCTGAAAATCCAGGCTTTACAAAGTTTTCTGTGGCTTATTACTCTCCCTGACTTATCTTTCTGTCTGTCTGTGTGTCTTTCTAACTATTTATCATGTTTAGAGCTCATTTTGTACCAAGCAAGTAAAAATTTCCTATTTGAACTATTATATCCTGTCTTCAAGCTCTCATTTCCTGGTATTTCTTTAGAATATTTTTTAACTCCTACTTTGTCCACGTGATCAGGTAACTTTATACTTCTACGCTGGAAGTCTGTTTTACTCATCGTGTGGCATTGATGCCTGCCGGCGCACACAGCATCACACGTTTTATCTGTAGATGTGGCACTTTGTACCACATCCTATTTCTTGATAAGACACATAGGATTTTTTTCTCTTTAACATAGCATCTCCTTTAGGATACTTTTCCCATGATATGTGGTTTCATGAACAGTTTCATAGGTAGTTTTTAGTACCATATTATTTTCAGTGTTCTCTGGGCAAGCTTAATTCAAATCATGACCACTGCAATAATGATATATGTGACTCTGCCAGTTGCAAGCTGGATGCAATGTCTGATATTCATCCTACATTATCACCACACCGTTTCTGGCAGTGTTTGATCCCCACTTCTAGACACAATAACAAATCTTTCATCGTTGACTTGGTTACAGCCACTGATCAGATTACTTGGCACAACCTACAGGTGAACTCTTCATGAACATTCCTGTCACCTTCCACACACAGCAGCCATAGAACCACCTGCTCTCTGTAAAAGTCAGTTATTTTCATCTACCATAACTATACAGTTCTTTCCTGAAGTTTTCCCAGAAATATCTATTGTGATCTCAAAGGTCATAATTTATATCATTTTGAATGACTGAGTTTGTGAATTTGGCTTGATTCTGTCAGTCACTTTGAAATATCAGAAATCGCCTGAAAGCAAAACAAAGCTGAAGTCAGCCTGTTCTCCTGAGGCAGCATTTTCAGCTTGTTCAGCAAAATGCGCTTATACTCCATCACAGCACAAATACTTATGTGGCAAGATAATGTAACTACCATGGGCTATGTTTGGTGATATAATTGCATTAGGATTTTTCAGTTTTCTCCTTTCTTTAAAAACTTGGCATATCATCCGTATATTTCATGATTTTCTTTTCGGAGAGTATTGGGAAGCATCAGGAAGCTTGCTGCCTCTTAAGTTTTTCTCTAGCCTTTTTTTTTCAGTTAAAGAATTCAGGCTGTTTGTGAGCTTCATCTATTTACGAAGTCAAAAACAGATTGCACCCAAAAGCTATTGAGTAGCAAAATTGCCTTATGCTGTAACTTGTTTCAAAATAAATGGAGCCATTGAAAGTCATTAAACCGGAATGGGCAGAAAGGTGGCCTTATTTTCTAAACTTACTCACATGGAGAGCTTGTTGTCATGGCGTTTTACAGACAGTAATGGTAGCAGGCAACAGAAATTCAGTTTTCTTTGAAAGCAATGATGGAAACAGCTCAATGCTGACAAATGTAGACACATTTGCGTTTGGAAATGAAGTTAATTCTGCCACTGCTGCAGGTGATTTGATTTTAGCACCTTAAAAATGCTAAGTTTAAACTTCATTTAGTCACTTAGGATTCAATCCAGTTGGCAAAGCACATTTGAGATGCCTTCAGTAATGGCCCGGTCTTCAGCTGCTGCTCTGGAAGGCATGGGTCACCCGTAGCTCTTGTGTTCCACCTGCCAGCCCTATCCAGGTGCCGTCAGATCGGTATCTCAGGGAATCTCACATGGTGCTGGACACCTGCCTTTTGAAAAACAAATTAAGCCCTATTAAATGGCAGCAGTGTAGGATTACATGTTTACTTTCAGTCCACCTTCAACATTTAGCTGTCTTTTGGCTGTTACACTGTTTGAGGCGGTATGGTATGGCAGGAGGTGAAAAGGACACCAACACTTGATCTGTTAATTAGAGAAGCAAGCAACTGCTTTTAGTTTTGCCTAAGTCTTAGGTCCCTTTATCACTGAGAAATTAAAAGAATGAAAAGTGCAAAATAGGATAGCCGTTGAACGCTTTTCATGACCTTTCCTGAGGTCTTTCCAGGAACTGGTTGATTCACAGTAGATGCTAAACAACCACCGAAGAATTATAGGTTGCATGTCTAACCTTCTTCCTCCAAAATGACATTGCTCAGAAGACAGGAGCAAAGGAGAAGAGCTGAGGCACAAACTGTGGCACACAGAAATGTTTGCAGCAGCAAAGGGAACTTTGCTTGTTGAACCTACCCAACTCAGGGAGAAACCCCAACATCTGTTACGGTTGTTCTTGGTGACTGAGAGCCCACTGGGCAGAAGAGATGCGCTTTCAAATGGCTGAGAATATGAGAGTACTGAGCATATTCTGGGCTGAAGAGAGGAAATTGTGAGTTCATTTCCTTGTCATCAAGTTGGAAATGTAGAGAAAAAAATGGAATCAAGAGGTAACACCCTGGTGTGGCCAGGGCTCAGCAGGGTTTGCTCTCACCAAAGCTTTTCACACTGGTGATAGTGGAGGGGAGGTACCTTGCTACCTTCTCTTTCAGTCTCGCCAAGTTTACCAACAGAGCCTAGAAAGGACCTGAATCCTCACCTAGTAAATAAAAATAAAATATGGTCTGTGTTTGACCAGTCTCTTGTATAGCCAAAAAGTGCCCTAAAACCCTTTTCCACCTCTGGAAGTTCTTCTGAACACCGGCATTCTCTTCCGACAAGCTCACAGCTTGTTTCGGTGAATTATCTTACAGAGGTGATAGCACCAAACCCGAAATGAATTTACCTGGTTTTACACATCAGTTCAAGGGAAATGTCATGCAGACATGAAGCCTCAATCTACAGAGTCAGAGGGAGTTTTCCTACTGCACTTGAAAACTAAGGGAATTCACTCTGTTCTCAAACTTCTGTAAGCAAGGATACTTCTTGCGACACGGGAGGTCAGCTTAGACCACCACAGCAGTCCCCCTGGCATTAAAAATATATGGATCTATAAAGCATAATGTTCATGAAAAGGTCAACTGCCTTACTGTTAATAGTGAAATAAAAAGAATTAATGATATATCCCAGTGCTGACTAAGAAACCTACTGCCAAGGAATTGGTAAAATTCAGAGAAAAGCAGAACCTGAATCGTCAGATGAAATAAATATGTTTCCAAAGTCTGAACATTTTGTCAGAAGTTCATAGAAAATGCAGCTGAATGTATAGAAAATGCTTCTGACAAAGCAGCAGGTGTACTTCCACATGTTCTCTGCCTTTCAAGAGGAACACTCTTAAAAATGAGCATTGTATCTTGTAAAAAGTCACTCTGCTTATTGGACAAAAAGCATTTGATATTCCAGCACCATAGCAGCATTAAGTAAATCTTTGAACATCTCAAGTCAGAATACCATCAGATTTTAAACCACCAGAACCACATGAAATGAGTCCAGGATATGCCCGTGCCTGTTGTAAGAGAACTTTGCAAAATTAGTTCTGAAAGCACATTTGGCATTAGCAGTTCCTCTGATTATCATCGTACGGCTTCATAGTCTGTGGCATAGAGATAAATTGTAGTTCAGCAAAAAGGGATTCAGCTTCTTAACTGCCACACATGTTAATGAGAATCTTTTGGCTAAGCCTCGTCCTGCAAATTTGAAAGTTTACATTTAAAGGTCAGAGGGTTCCTGTGGCATTTGAAGGCAATGAAATATACTCAGGACACTATTTATTCTGCCACAGAAAATCTAGTTCTTGAGGCTCAAAAGTCCTCCCAGTTACATTTATTATAATTTTTAAATAACAGAAAACTACACTGGATGTTAAAATAGCAAGAATCCAGCCAGATTCTCCTGCACTTTACCCTGGAAATAACCACAAAAGCAAACCGAGACTGTATCAAAAAATGAGTGATTCAGAGGTATTTCTAAGCTTCCAAGTATGGGTGAGATACACATGTGGTTTTGAACAAGTTTCTACCTGCCAAGTTTGTTTCTACCATGAAGCAATGGCGAAAACAACACAAAAAGACAAGAAGCCCATGCACACCCTGATGCTTTTACATACGTATAAGCAAAAAAAAAAAAAAAAAAGAATGTGTGGACACCACCTAAGTGGGTTTGAGATGTGACGGGGGTGTGGTTTTATGCAAAACATTATTTTATCCTCCAAAAGAGTCTGAGATGATACACTTGTAGAGAAAAGGGTGACACACAGTCTGTACTCTTAGGAGCAGAATGTCTCCTATAACTCAAAACTCTATGGCCATTTATCTGTTTCTGAAGGATTTTTGAAAATTGGCTTCAGAAGAGTTGTGAAAGGCATGAAATAGTCTACTTTTCAGAGAAACAATTCTTTTATGACAGGTAGCTCCCATTTGGTGTCATTCAATTCACAGCAACCCTCCTCTAAGATGAGCTGGCTGGTGCAAAAGGATTGGAACGAGAAATGCAACAGCGTATTTTCTATGACTTTTTCACAACATTATCCTACAGAGTCTGTCCAGGCACAGATTTAATGCTGTTTTCTTCAGATATCTGCAGCAGCAAATTGATTCTGTCTTTCACAACTGCTATGAAAAAGAGTTACAAAAACATAATTCTCCTAAAGACACCCTACCAACATCTGTATTGTATGGCCAGATGCCATATTAAAAATGGAAACGTTTCCTGAAGAAGAAAGAAAAAAAAGTAGATAATTGGATTTTCTTCTGCTTGTCAGGAACATACCACTCAACACCAGGCACTGAATGGAAGAGATACCACTGCTTACTAAGTCATGGTAATTCAACAGCTGACCTAAAAGGCCATTTGACTGTGAACAATAGGTATCTGTTAAGGATTTATCACTGCTCCTGATTATATTACCAAAGCCTTGCTTAGAAAAAGTCACAAACACTTAACAGGAGCAAGCACCTCCTTCTGTTATCTGGATTTACATTCGTGTAACTACACTAACCTTAGAAGAATTATCCCTTATTTATAGTAGTAAGAGATAATAATCAAGCTAAAGATTTTTTAAGTTAGATATTTGCCCCATCTATTTCATGGGCTTATTTCAAACCGAAGAAAAAAAACCCAAGTATGTCCTGTTTGAGCATAAATAGAGATTAAAGACAATCAAGCACATGTCCTTGTTGAAAACTGACACAAGGGAAGATGAAGATGAGCTGCATTAACTGAAGGTCTAAGATAATAAATGGTGGACAGTGCTGAAAATTATTCCTTCATTAGCCAGACAAAGCACAAGTGGAAGAAATCTTGTTCTCTCCACTAGCATTCTTGTTGTAAAGGAACAGATCCTTTTGTTAAATTCTGATTATTTAAACAAATTACCTTGCCAAAAAGCAGTGTCCATTCTCCAATAAACTTGTACAAAAGATGAAGATGGGGAACTTAAAAAAGAAAAAAAAAATCTGTTATTTGCATTCTGCTCATTTAAAAATCGACAAATTTTGTATTTCCTTGTAATAGTCTCTTTTGTGCTTTTCATCGGAGGGTTGATTTTGAAACATGCTCCTTTCTTGTTTCATATTGCCTGTTATTCTTTCCCATATTTTTATTCCATACTTCTTTCTTTTTTCTGTCCCTGTCTTCACCACAGTCATCCCCCTCCTGTTTCTTTTTTGGCCAGTTAGAGTGCAAGGTGGCACAGGAAAAGGTGGAACGAAAGTGAAGGAAAATTAAAAGAATGAGAAAAGGAAAGTGGAAAAGAAAAAAAAAGCTAATGCATGAGACATTATAGTATAAGTTGTTAGGAAAAAAGTCTTTTTTAATAAAATACCTATTGTTCTGAAAAGATTGGTGTCCTGGTTTGAGGTAAAACAGGACCAATTTTGTTCAGTAACTTTGCTTCTTAGCTGGGCCTCTTCTAACTGCTGAAATTAACAGCATATTGTGCAGACAATGTTCGCTCTCTCAGAGTGATAAGACCAATGTTATGGCTGATGTCCAGACGTGGTATGCGGAGAGGCTCTTGCTTATACTTATCGCTATAACACCCAAGGCCAACCAACTTAGTTATTTGCCACATTGGAGTGTTGGAAGCAGAAAAACACAGTGGGGTCCCACCTGCAGGGAGGAGCGGACAGGACAGGTGACCCAAAACTGACCAACAGGGTATTCCATCCCATCCGCATCATGCTCAGTATAAAAAGCAAGGGGGGGGGAGCAGGGAGCACTGGCTCTGGCTCTCTCTTT
>VZSZ01001582.1:0-32362 GCA_013398815.1 Ibidorhyncha struthersii | reverse complement strand
CCTGGGAGCTTGATACGGTTTTGTATATATTTCATTATTTTCTTTTTATTTTATTATTAATATTTCATTAAAGTAGTTTAGTTCCTTCTAAACTCATAAGTCTCTTTTTCCTCCTCTGCCTCTCTCTACGAAGAGGGGTAGAGGGGAGCATCTGTCGGTCCCGTCTGGGGTCCCCCACGTCCCCCAGTGGGATTTGGCCTAAACCACGACAATTGGCCAGCTGTATTTTCTGAAGTGATTTAACTCTGGTTTCTTCTCTACGTATATCACTGTAAGTATCATAACTATCAACTATGAAGGGCAGTAAGTGCTAGATTAGGAAAATGGGGGAGACCTGACATTCCCTGGCAGCTGGCTAGGCTATTGGCCCCATTCCCTTCTTGGCAGTATATCCCACACCAAGCCCACCACACCATGCAAGAGGACTGCCAGCTTATGACAATTGTCATGACTGTGATAACTATACTGAAGTCAGCAGCTGTGAGGAGCTCACCTAGAGGTAACTGGAGTCAGCCGCCGCAAGGAAGTGTCCTGTCTCCCAGAGTCCCTGAGCATCGCCCTGAGCGGGTTGTGCCATTTGCATTCAGACTGCACAAAAGCCAAGTATTCCAAAGTTTTCCTTCCCAAAGTAACCAGTCACTTCGTGAGAGCCACTGCCAGGTCTTGCAGGGAATCTGATTCACTGTACTTTCTCCTCCTTTGTGCAGTTTCCTGCAAAGCCATAAACTATTAAACTCTTAAATATTATATAAATATTAAATATTAAACTACAGAATAACACTAGGCACATCACGTTATTCCCACTGAAAATATGTGCTTGCTATTAGTTACTGAGAAAAGCTCCCATTTAATAACACTGTGGCCCCTACAACCAACTGCTCTGACTGCCAGGGTAAGGTAGCACTTGTTACACAGTAGGGACTGTTTTGCCTCCATTTTACTCTGAATTCATATCTTCACTACTGCAAGTTATTTATATGACAAGTTTGTTCAAGTGAATTTTATTTGCCATTGAAGTGTTGAAAATAAACTTACAGATGTTTGGAAAATTAAACTTGACCTTTCAAACCTGTGGAACATCATACTTCATACTCCAACTCCTTTCCCTGCAAGCTCCAGCTACTGATGATGTGTAAGCAGAAATACCATCAACTAATTTAACACAATGCTCACATTAAAAAGCGACTATTTATCATCAGTTTGTTTATTAACATCTACCATTATTTCACTTATTTTGTCTCTATGACATATCTGTATAGACAGCTGATGTATCCACGTCAGCATTTGTGGCAAATGGCAGTGAAGGCAAGTATCCGTGATAGGAACATTGAACTGAGTGGATACAGATGCAGAATGTCAGCTCTCCATTTCTGGAATGGAGAGACAGTGTCCGTTTGAAAACAAGAACCACTCAGAATGGAAAAAATTCAAAGGGATGTATTAACTAAATGCTGCAGTTTGATTCAGTTTTTATCAGAGACTGTGGTTTATCTTTGCATAGTTACCCTCTTTTCACAGCGCGCTTATCTATATTTCCTTTGAACATTGCTGCTTGCACTTAATTGGCAATATAACTGAATGATCAGGGTTAGTGATGCCAGCGAACGTTTTCTTCAGAAGAGCTATTGGATCAGTAACAGTAGAAATGACATTACAGCAGCAACTGTAAAAAAGCTTCTTTTATTGTTATATAACAGAACATGTATGAGCTCTCACGCTTCTAACCAGCTTTACTGAACTTGTCTTTCTGATACAAAACTTCAGAATGTCCCTTGTTGCCTCATTTTCACATGCTGGTGGAATGAAATTTTTTATATTGATCCTTTACAAATGCGCATCAGTAGGTTGTTTGTATACAGAACTCTCATGATGGAAACCAGGGTCAACCTTCAGCCCGCTGAAGTCAGTATAAAGAGTCTAATTGATTTCAGTGGACACTGCATGATATCCTAAACACGGATACCTCTCGGGCGTAGCTATGAAAACACTTGGAAACTAATTAAACCTATCAAGACTTAAGGAGCTAACAGGCCACTTTCCCACGATTTTTATTTTCAGTTTATATAGTAGTGGGAGGTCATGGGATAGACTTGACACTTGGCATTTTCTTTTCCTTCTCCATGTCTTTGCAGAATTATGCCTGACACCCTCGGGCTGTCGCTGAGGTGTGTGCCAAGGGCAGAGCAGAAGAAATACACAAGGGGAAAATGAAAGGTGATTCCAGCAGACGACAGACTCCTGTTAGGCTGTCAAAAGAATTTGTGCTTTAGGTATTTTTGCCACCATCCTTGTCAGCTTCAGGTTGGCATCTTGGGAGTTTACAGAAGTCCTTGTCAGAATAATACAAGCAGAATTATAGAAAGAGAAATGAAGGAGACAACGCAAAAAGAGAGACTTAAGTTTAATTGCAAAACTGTGCTTTTCCATTTAGATATTTTTTCTGCTAGCCCGTCTCAAGCTGACACTTGAGTCTTGTAGGTGTCCTTTAGCACAGCTCAGTTACAGAAGTAGGTGGAAAACTGAGGGAAGAGAATTTCAAAGGCATGAGGAGTAGTTAGGCTCTTCCTCTGTGCAGCAAAATTATCTTTCCTTGGAAAATCTTCCCCAAAAGGATACAGGCTAATTAGGACTTTTTTTTTTTTCAGTTTTCTGAGTAAGTTTAGGAAAGTTCCTTCCCCTCCCCTCAGAAGAATGTTGTTTTGTTCATATGTTTAAAACTACACATTGCAGGCATAAGTTGATCAGAGATGGTAATCATCTGAAGGAACATGAAGGATGTCAGTACCCACGAGGAGGAAGGCATGAACAGGCCCTAAAAAAAGGGATGAAGAGATTTTTAGAACAGGAAAGAAAATGTAAGCTGAGAGCCCAAGAAATGCTTCCTGACACACAGTGAAATGGCAAGTTCCCTGAAAATCAACAGTCTTGGATGAGATGAAAAAAGGCAGCAAAAGCAGTTTTTTTCAATGATACCAGTTTCTTGGATGCATTTTAAAGGTGAGCTGTTTTGCTTTTTTTATGGTGCTTATCTATAAGTATTTGTCAGTCATTAATTCCTACATTCTCACAGGGGAAAGCATTGTCCTCTTCTCTTCTCTGTACTTACATAGCATCCACATACAGATTAGAACAATGGGCTGTATGGAAAAATATTACCACAAAATTCATACTTATAAGTTTCACCGAGCTTGTCATGAAGCAGATCACTTAGAAAAAAGGAGACCCAATAACCACATAGTTCTCTGCAGGCTATCAGCAATTATTCTATTAATCATCAATAGTCCTTGGCTTATCTTTTGAAGATCACCAAGATCTATGCTTCATTTTCCTTTTGTTTTTGTAGCTTTGGAGTAAAAAAGTACCTATTTCCCTCTTGGCAGTGATATGATATGAATAGAAAGTTCGCTAACAAGAGCAATTGACCCTCACAACTAGTTTTTTTAAAAAATATGTTTCCATATCTATTGACAAAATATATAGCAAATATATAGCAAACTTAAGCCTCGGTCACTTTGGCAAGTCTTACAGACAATAGTTGATATTAACCACCTCAAATGGAGATTTCAGCTTGTCTGTTAAATAGGGAGAAAGTTAAAATGATATGAAGAAGAAAATCTTGTTCAAGTTTCCACTTCTTCAAGTAGAAAAGAAAGTGTTTACAAATTGGACTTTTAGATTATCTGTTTGGTTCACATTGTCCTATAAGATGCATGAAATCTTTCTTTTCGTATTAACGTAGGTAATTGCTTTATAAGTCCCAGTAGGCAAACGGTGTAGGTTATCCCAAGCTCCAGGGCATTTGGCAGGGAGCAACTGTAATGTCCTCCATTTGTACAGGATCCTTGGGATTTTCTCAGCACGCACTATTTTAAAGGCAGTACATGTTGCAAGGGCAAGGGGTTGATGCAGTCCGTAATCAAGATTCTTAACTGTATTCAAGGTAAATGGGTGCTGTGGTTTACCCTAGCCAACAACCAGGACCATGCAGCTGCTCACTCACCACCCTAGTTGGGATGGGGGAGAGAATTGGAAGAGTAAAGGTGAGAAAAACTGGTGGGTTGAGATAAAGACAGTTTAATAGGTAAAGAAAAAGCTGCACATGCAGGCAAAGCAGAACAAGGAATTCATTCACTGCTTCCCATCAGCAGGCAGGTGTTCAGCCATCTCCAGGAACGCAGGGCTCCATCATGCCTAGCGGTTCCTTGAGAAGATAAATGCCAGAACTCTGAACATCCCCCCTTACTTCTTCTTCCCCCAGCTAGCATGACGTCATATGGTGCGGAATATCCCTTTGGTCAGCTGGGATCAGCTGACATGGCTGTGCCTCCTCCCAGCTTTTTGTGCGCTCTCAGCCTACTCACTGCCGGGGCGGTGTGAGGAGCAGAAAAGGCCTTGACTGCTTGGCAATAGCCAAAAACATTAGTGCGCTACCAACACTATTCTCATCCTAAATACAAAACATAGCACTATACCAGCTGCTAGCAAGAAAGTTAACTCCATCCCAGCCGAAACCATGACAATGGGAGACAATAAACTCTCATGTAATCAGAGGAGGATGAATGCACAGTAAAAAAGTGATTGTAGCAACATTTCCCCATGTTCTTCTGAAATTTTAGTCTCAAACTAGTCAATGGAGCTTTAAATTGAGTTTACTTCAATCTTTTGCAGGCAATATTGGGAACAAACATTCTATGATTTTGATCAGTCTAGGACATGTTTAGGCATTTGTGATTGTAAGACCTGAGGATATGTACCATAATATATAACATTTTATATACTCAAAGGGACTCAAGGATACCATACTAGACTGCACTGCAGCGTAAGAACACAGAGAAAATAAGCCGTATCCAAGGAGGTATAGTTATTTTTCTATCAGGGCATATTAGTAGCATTTCATCTGGAATCAAATCCTTCTGGTGGTAGAGGCCTGAGGTCCCCTCTCGCTTGCTTGTTGTCAATATCAGTCAGTTTGCCAACATCAGGATATTGACATCTCTGAAATACCACTGTAGGGCAGGAAGAAGGAAATCTATTGAATTTCTAGTTACTAGAAATGAAAGGGTAAACAATGTCTCTGTCTACATTCCCATTTCAAATGCCTGTGACTTCTTAGGAAGGGAGGTGTATACAGGCCATTAGCTGTCTCTTCCTCCAGAAAGGGCAGGAAAGGTTACAGCATATTACACTGCAAGTAACTTTACATTAAAACACTTGTCATTTCTGGGAAAGAATTTCCATTTGGGTGAGTTTTACTGTATCTGCCAGAACAGGGGTCTGGCAGACAGGCTGTTACCAAGATGCCTTATGATTTGTAAAAAGAAATGGGGCAGTTCATTTCATCTGTGCAATATGGAAATAAATGGTAATATAGTCAGGAACGATAAAGTGGAATAGGTGAGTGTATAAAACAGAGCTGACAATGTTAAAAGCTCTTGAGGAGGGGCTGAAGGCTTCTCTTTTTGCAAGCAGTAGTATAGTACACTGGTATAGCCAACAGTGGTACTCGATGAGACAAAGAATAATTCACCAAAATATCTTCATTAACATGAATAAACACACTTATATGACTAGTGGCAACTAATCCAGAAATGTTATACAATGGTCCAGGAAGAAAAAGTGACCACATGGCATCAAACTCACATTTAGTTCAAATTTATTCATTCTGCTCAGATGTCTATGAAACTAGATGCCTCATCACCCTCTCATTTAAGTAGCTGCATCTAGCTGGGACTATAACCTTGACTTTTTTCTCAAACTAAGCTAACTGATACAGCGTTTTTTGGCTATTTCCTTTATCAAATGATACCTTAGTAGTAACGTATCTTATTAACTCGCTTGTAAAATTTGTGGGGAAGATGCTAGTTATTTGTCCTGTTCACAAGTGGCAAAACTGTAGTTTTTCCAGCAGCCTAATCTACATGGGAGAACACAAAGATGAATGTAGTCTTCACCTCATGCCAACCTACAGGCTGAAGAGCTGGGTTAGAATGGCCTAATACACACACTATTGCAATGAGTTGTTAACGTGCAAGAAAAGCTTATCCCTAATACAGCAGAACAGTGCTAGAATCAGAGCCATCTTCTTCCTCAGGTTAAAGGTTGAGCAAAAGCATCCAGATCTGTCAGTAGCTAGCCATATAGACATACCCCCAAGGATTATAGGGGAGATTATGGGAGAATCTCTCATACGTTTTCTGGGAAATCGTCAGAACTTGGTGCCTCTGAAGTGCCTGTACACACACAGCACAGGAAACAGGCAGAATCATAGAATGGTTTAGGCTGGAAGGGACCTTAAAGATCACCTAGTTCCAACCCCCCTGCCATGGGCAGGGACACCTCCCAGTAGACCAGGTTGCTCAAAGCCCCATCCAACCTGGCCTTGAACACCTCCAGGGGTGGGGCATCCACAACTTCTCTGAGCAACCTGTTCCAGTGCCTCACTACCCTCAGAGTAAAGAATGTCTTCCTGTTATCGAGTCCAACTGTTAACCTAACACTGTGTCCTGGTTTGAGGTAAAACAGAACCAATTCTCTTGTCAATAATTTTACTTTTCAGTTAAGGTTCTCCTAACTCTCTGAAATTAGCGGCATATTCTTCAGACAGTGTCTGCTTCCAGAGTGATGAGGCCTGATGTTTATACCAAGGAATGGTTTGCAGAGAGGCTTTTGGTTACACTTATTGCTATAACAAGCAAAGTCAGCTCACTTTGTTATCTACCAAGTTGGAGGGTCTGAAGCAGAAGAGGGCAGAGGGATCCCACCTGCGGGGAGGAGCGGACAGGACAGGTGACCCAAAACTGACCAACAGGGTTTTCCATCCCATCTGCCTCATGCTCAGTATAAAAGCTGAGGGATCAATGGGTCAGCCTCTTTCTTCAATGGCCGACGTCTGAGGAGGACTCTGTCTGTTCATCTGCCTTTGATCCCGATTTGTGCGTTCCTGAATCCAGCTCCTCAGTTCAGCTCCCATCCATCGCTAAGTCCAGTCTGGGACTTTCCCAGTGCCTGCCAGTGACGTGATCATCATCCTGGAAGCTCAATACTGTTTTTTTTTTAATATGTTGTATATATTTCATTATTTTCTTTTTTTATATATTAACTTTTCTTTTTATTATTAGTATTTAATTAAAGTAGCTTTAGTTTTCTTTTCAACTGATAAATCTCTCCCTTATTTTCTCTCCCTTCTCTTCTGAGAAGGGAGAGAGAGAGGTAAAGAGAGCATCTTTTGTTCAATTAGTGGCCAGCCCAGCCCAAACCACAACACACTGCCAAGTACACCACTGAACCATGTCCCTAAGCACCACATCTACGTGTCTTCTAAATATCTTCAGGGAAGGTGACTCAACCGCTTCCCTGAGCAGCCTGTTCCAATGCTTGACAACCCTTTCAGTGAAGAAATTTTTCATGATATCCAATCTCAAGCTCCCCTGTCACAACTTGAAGCCATTTCCTCTTGTCCTGTCACTTGTTACCTGGGAGAAGAGACTGACACCCACCTCTCTACAACCTCCTTTCAGGTAGTTCTAGAGAGTGATAAGGTCTCCCCTGAGCCTCCATTTCTCCAGGATAAACAACTCCAGTTCCCTCAGCCGCTCTTCATGAGACTTGTCCTCTAGACCCTTCACAAGGATTTCTGCCCTTCTCTGAAAATGCTTCAGCACCTCAACGTCCCTCCTGTAGTGAGGGGCCCAAAACTGAACACAGTATTCAAGGTGGGGCCTCACCAATGCCAAGTGCAGGGGAGCAATCACTTCCCTAGTCCTGCTGGACACACTTTTCCTGATACAACCCAGGATGCTATGGGCCTTCTTGGCCACCTGGGCACACTGCTGGCTCACATTCAGCTGACTGTTGACCAACACTCCCATGTCCTTTTCCTCCAGGCAGCTTTCCAGCCACTCTTCCCCAAGCCTGTAGTGTTGCATGGGGTTGTTGTGACCCACATGCAGGACCCAGCACTTGGCCTTGTTGAAACTCATACCATTGGCCTCAGACCATTGATACAGCCTGTCCAGATCCCTCTATAGACCCTTCCCACCCCTCAAGCAGCTCAACACTCCCACCCAACTTGGTGTCATCTAGATGATGGGACAGAGTGCACCCTCTGTCAGGGGGTGACAAGGGGAAATAACCACAAATTGAAATAGAGGAAATTCCATTTAAACATGAGAAAAAGCTTTTCTACACTGAGGGTAATCAAACACAGGAACAGGTTGTCCAGAGAGATTGTGGAGTCTCCATCCTTAGAGGTAATCCAAACACAGCTAGCTGGGCACGGCCCTGAGCAATGTGGTCTATTCGGTCCTGCTCTGAGCTGAGGGGCTGGGGTAGATGATATCCAGAGGTCCCTTCCAACATCAATTATTCTGTGATTCTGTGATCATTGGCCTTAGGATAATATTACTGCAAACAAGTTCTCTTTCTTATAGAGAAACCCAACATTCACTGTTCCAGTCTTGTCTTGAAAATTGAAGGGATAATTCTCAGGGGTTATTTCACCTGGGTAAACTTTAGTTTGATCTTTCACTGAAAGTGTATCTCGTAGCTTTGTCAGAAGAGATGTAGTCAAATACATTGTTTTAACAACTCCAATGCAGAACCTCCACAAAACCAAATACGAACAGGGAAGAAAATCAGAGAGTAATCAGCAATTCTGCAGTATTCAAGGAAATAAAGACATCCTCTAACCCAGTCCAAAATCTCATTATGTCAGGAAATCTCAGAAGATACTCAAATGTCATTAAGAGTGAGACAGCTTGCTGAAATCTACAGATCATGTTCTCTCAGCCACGGTTTTTATTCTTGTGCATGTGATTCTAGGAGGAAAGTGTAATTTCTACCTATGATTATTCTCACATTGCCCAGAGACACTATTTTAGTGAGCATAATATTGGAGACATTCTTTACATACCACTGAGAGGGCAAACTTTCATTAGGTTCAATCTTATTTCCCTCTAGGTTTCTTTTGGTCTGCATCCATCTCTCCACCCAGCGAGATTTAATATTCCAGTTTTTGCAACAATGTCTGGAATTACATGACGATGACCCCATGCTCTTACAGTAACCTAGTTCATTCTTTTCTATCTTCTCCTGCTCCTCTGAATTGATATTTGTCTCTAGAGGAAATGAAACCTGAACATTAACTTTCCTGAAGGCAAGTGCTTTTTTATACATTTTTTAACTGATCACAAGGGGTTTTTTATTACTTACACATTCCAAGAATGTAATCACTATCCCCCTCTAAGAGTCATAGCTACTGTTTCATAGAGAAAATCAAATGCTTACAGAGACACCAGTGCTGCCCCTTCTCTTCCCAGTCCTCCTGCTGTCAAGGAGGAGATACAGGCAGGTGCACTTTAAAGCCAATTGAACTTGGGTTCTTGGACTAGTTGGATGTTCATGAAATGTCACATCTGAGAGAGCTGAGCACAAGACTGGAGACCATTGCGTGTTGTGGTCACAGCCTTCAACCTGAAATTTCAAAAGTCCAGGACTCCATAGGTGCTCTTGGTTCAGACGTAGTTTCTACCTCGCCACTTACCTCTCCAAATCTGTAACATGCCTATGGTGCTACCTTAAGTCTTCAGAGATGCCCTGTGAAGTACCAGTCACTGAATTAAGCTCTTGAGTTATAAAATATCTCATATATTTTATGATGTGTATGATATGGTTGAACACCAGCTCTAGGCTACTTACCACCCAGCTGTCAAGACATCCAGATGCACAGTCAGACCAGGCCTCCACACCTGAGTACAGACCAACCAGTGCTCCTGCCTGTGGGGTCTCAGGACAAACTCTTCCCTTGTGACCTTCTGAGAGATGGAAACCCCAGCCAAACTTCCAGTATGGACTCCAGCCATAGCTTGTTCACTCCACAAATACCCTCTCCATGGAGAGTGCCTGCTTACAGCTTGGCTCTTTAGAAGGCATAAAAACTACAGAATTTTAAGCAGGCCTTGCACCATCTCCACTGGCCTTTGGTTTTTGATTGTTTGTTCATTTGCCTTACCAGTTGTTCATGATTATGCCCAACCATGACCCCATTCATCAACCAGCTTTATAGTATGCTTTCTTCTCTCCCACTGCTTAATCCAGGTATGCATCACTTTTCTCTGTACCTGACTTGATGTGTCAGCACATGACAAGGGAAAGTAAATTTCATTTCATAGGGTTGCATCCCACATTGGACTGCCTGAAACAAGACACCATTTATATACAGACTGCCTCTGATGATTATCTAGAATTGTGACCGATTATAGTTAATGGCAAAACCCACTCCAAGTACAACACAGTCAGCCTAAGAGAGAATCACACCTATTTAAAAAAGAAAGAGATAGGCTTTGTTGAGAAAATACAAAAAAGCCCTAGGAATACTATTGCTGTAATGCTTTGCACCCTTTGTATTGCTTGTAAAATGCCTGAAGACTTCCAGAGACTTTGCAATTATTGGAGAAGACAGCAGGAAATAAAAATGTGTTGCTTAGAAAAAGCAACATTTTCTTTACCTTTATAAATAAACCTTCTGTATGTTTTGACACCTGCAAGCATAATTTTCTTGGTTCCACACATCGCAATATTTCATGCTTCCTGTTAAGCTTTGATCTGCATGAAAACATACTACATAAGCAAGCTAGGAAGATAAATATAGTTAACAATCAATATTATTATTTTATTCTCTATCATTTTAATTTGAAGAATTGACAGAATGTAAGAATAGTTTTTAAATATTGTATAAGCAATAATATAACCAAAATGCATGGTACAAGAAGTTATTATGCATGCATAACTAGGAAACCCAACAAAATATGTTCTGATGCTTAGACAGATAGCAGAGGGTTCAATTTTCTTAAATTTAGCCCATCAGAAGTTAAACACCTTGCCTAGAATAGCAGTCTAATCACTTTTTAAAAAAAAAAAGAGAGGCACCTCTGGGGCAATTCACCCACTTCATCCTGAGATAGATGTCTAAAGTATGTAGGATAGATCAACTTTTGGAGAATGTTGTCTCTCTCGCTGCCTTTCCTGCTGATAAGAAGGAGCCCAGATAACAAGCTTAGGTCACATACTGATCTTTTAGATTAGCTAGCATTAGGTGAAATTAATCCCCCCTCCACAACGTCTCACCTTTCCCAGGGTTTCCACATTGCTCTGTGTGATAGGCATTGTGCAGGTAAGTACAGTATGAAAGCCAAATGGAAACATCTTTTTCTGTGGGATTCCTCCCAGAGATTGCCTTGGATTTCCATCAAAGTCAGTGGAAAGAGGCCACTGACTGAAATCATACTGACTACAGTCCTATTCGTTGCTCATTTCCCCCAGGAAAAGCAGCCTCAGGCTCTGAACCTCACCACTGCACATCCATTCAGGTTCACGTTTCGTCCTTTGTCTTCCACTACTATCAAAATAGCTGTCAGGATCTTTCACTCCAGGTTATGAATATTGCACTTTGCCTCAAAAGAAGCCAGAAAAAAAAATATTATAAAATCCAAGTCCTTATTGATTCTTTTAGGTATTGTGAACAGTAATGATTTTTTTTTCTAGCAAATGCTTCTTTGATCACCTCAGAAAAAAATAAGGTGCACGTAAATATGGACAAGTAAATTCCCTTTACTTGACAAAATCTGCTTCTCTGTATCTCAGAAAAGGGGAGCTCATTGAGACGCTTTTATGGCAGCAAACCTAATTACTCTTCCTGACACTGCAGCTAAAATAGCACACATTAAGCCAAAGTGGATCTGCCTGGCCTTGCTTGGGGTAAAGCTGGATCCTGAAAACAGTGCTCAGTCTTTAAGTGCTAGTCTTTAAGCATGAGAAGGTCCTAGAAAGAATAAGCATCTTTTATTAGAGACACATGCTTTTTGTCACAGCTAGTGCTTGTTAGTGCTGCAAGTTATTAAATGAGACCCTCCGAGCTCGGGGGTGATTTAGCTGGGCCAGCCTGCAGGTCAGTATGCCAGCAGCATGTTCTGTTTTGAATTCCTCGGATTTCACTGAAAACTTAACACGTCCAACAGCTTGGCTTTAAAAGCAGCGCCCCGAGGTACTTCCCCTTGGCTCTTTCAGTCTGATCCAATACATTCACCAACGTTTGCTCTTACTGCAATTTTGTGTTTCGTTCTTAAAGGAAGAGAGTCACTTTGCTCTGACACTGATTTTCAGTTGTCATCATCAGTCAGGCTGAAGTCCTGAGCTTCTCAAAGGCATTCAACATTTCAGTGCAAAGGTCAATGGAAAAAGCAGGGCGCTCAGACTGGCAGTGGCTTAACCATTTTTGTAGGCTTTGGTAGTCACTGCTTGCAAAGGAGAGCCTGAAAAAGAACAGTGAAGATGCTTTGCAGACAGATCTGGAAATAATTTTAAAAAATCCTCATACATTCTAAATACCCAAAAAATGTATCATTCCAAGAAAAAGGGCAGCACAAGAAGCTTGTGGATAAGTTTAAAAAACAAGTTATGGAGGCTGTAACTGTGGTGTTAGTCAATCCAAATAAGAGATGACAAATAGGTTACGCTTCTGAGGGACTAACTGTAAAGATGAGCGGTGTAAACCTGATGCACAAGAAAAGAAGTAATACAGCACATGATTTTGTCTAGAGCAAAAATTAAATACACAAAATATTGTGGTGATATGGTGGAGAATCAATTCATTCTACTTCAGTTACTGGCTGACATTCCATCACACAGGAAAGAGTTAGCAAGAACTTAAGAAATAACAGACAAGTTAAAAAAATAAGCCATTCATAGATAAGGCATACACAAGTGTATCCCAATATCACTTATATTTCATCATTTCTTGTAGTTTCAGTAACATGAAAGACAGTAATTAGGAGGCTGCTTCACTGTTCTTCGTTCTGAAACGTATAAAAATACAAGTGATTTTAAAATGAAAGTTACAAATCAGTATTTAGCCTTTTTCTTTTATCATGAAGACCACGAATCCTGAAAACGAGGAATGCCTAAAATAACATACTACAAAAGGAATGCATTTTCATGCCATATTTGAACTGTCCTTTTTCACAATGCTGTATATGAACCAGGAGAGCTTGGAATTGCTTCCATAAAGCAAAACAGCAAAATAGCTCATTAATCTTTTCTTTAATCTAGAAAAAGTTTCACGTTCATCAGTGTCTTCATTCAGTGTTCCAAATCAAAATCATAATACTAAAGACATCCTGCTCTGTAGATGTACCTTTCCTCCTAAACAAAGAATAAATCTGGAAATGATGGAATTGATGTTACACTTGTCTTTTCCCCCACTAGGCCAGATAGTGGAAGAAAGCACAGAATTTAAGAGCATATCAAATTACAGTGGAACTCTTTGTCTGAATCCAATGACATATTATGAAAAAAACATGGCCTCCACTGGTAATTTGATTATAGGAAAACAGAGACTTAGAGAAAACAGTTTGTTAGAAGTGGTAGCTATACTCTGCAACTAAATGCTTGGTAGGTTGTTATTTTTTTAGATTACAAATGGCATTTTTACACTGTCTTTTTTTCATTAAAAAATGGAAGCCAAAATATTTAGACAAAATCCGTATTTATAATGTATTTCATGAATGTTAGGGTACATTTCTATTAGGAAAAGTAGTTTTTACAAAATTACCCAGAGTCGCTTGTAAGTAAGTTTGCAAATGTTACGCACAGTGTCCACTGTAATGCTATCAATGTAAGTGCATTATTTTGTCTGTGTGAGTGCTTCTATACATGTCATGATTTTGTTTCAAATCATAACTTATATTTAGGACTTCATTTGAAATGTGCTTTTCCTGAACAATTTTACATATTATTACACTAGGCAGTGTTTTGTGTTTACTTAGGGAAACCTTTTCCACACAGCTATGGTTTTGCAGCTCACAAAGATAACAATGGGAGCTGTCTTTTACATACATAAGGATCAAAACACAGTTATCTGGGGTTTTTCTGGAAAGCCTCTGGAAGATTATAAAGTGAAATGAGCACTGTGACATGTTCAAGTTGCATCCCCCTTTTGCATTTCCTAAAGAACAGTGAGTGCTTGACATTTTCTTATCTTTATTGTGTCTCAGCCATAAAGCTTCAGTTAAATTATAGTTTGAGATGTTAACATTAATATGTTAATTGCTTGAACATCAGTTTTTAAATATACTGTGACAGCTACTGAATAGCACAAGCTATGTATGTATACTAATGCACTTTTCTCAGATTCCTGTATTCTTCTAATCTTGCCAATATCTTTGAACAAAAAAGGTTTATTTTTAGAGAGAACATGTTCTTCTACAGGTTCTGCTTGTTTAGGAAGGTATTGACATAAATGGAACTTGGAGTGCTTTCAGTTTCAAAGAGGCTTTACCAGAGAGATTTTAGAAATTATATTTGCCACTCCATAGGTTAAAGATATATTCATTACAAAAGAAAGGTCTGTGCACTTATTGACAAAGCTCTTAGCAAGCTCAGGCAACTTGTACATGGGTTTAACTGAACTTTGCTTTTATGTCTGTACTGAATAGCTTCTAACCCTCTCAATGCCGTGTGCATTCTACACAGTCTAAAATAACCTGTGAGTACGTTACCAAAAGCATTGCTCCAGTGAACTGCCTTGTCTTGTCCCCGATGTCATCTTCCTCTGTGTAAATCTACTACTTCTCTCCCTCTCTTCCACCCATATAAATCCTTCGCTCTTCTCTTCCTTTCTCACATTACAGCTGCTCCTGAATGCAGCAAGCTGTTTCACACAGAGAAGGAATATAGAAAATAACAATTCTTGCCTGTCCAGCGATCCCATTGTTTTGGATCTTGGACAAAAGCAATAATTACCCCTTTGAAATTCACCATCTCCATGTAATCTTAACTTCGGAGGAGGAAAGAAAAAGCCTTTTTCCTTGTACTTGGTGGGGGAGAAGTAAAAGAGTTATCTCTCCCTGCTGCACATGTACAGATATTACACTGGGACAGAGGATAACCTATTTTCAATATCCAGCGCTCAAAGTAAGAGACCTGGGACAAAATAATCACACCGATACAAACACAGTATGATTTACTACCGCTATGTAGGAAAGAGTTCCTGGGTCACAGTATAGCGCTAAGGACACGTCATCTCTGCTCAGCAGTAGTCAAAAAATCCACAAACAAAAGGATCACAGTTCATGACAACCTCACATCTTGAGTACTGAGTGCACTCTGGCTAAAGTATCTTAAAAGTATATAGTTGATTTGAAAAAAGCCAACAAAGAAAGGCAACAAAGATAATGAGAAGCGTGGAATGGCTGTTTAGAGGGAGAGTCTAAGAGAACAGACCACATAGACCATGACTATTCAGCTTGGAAAAGAGGCAAGGGAAATAAAGCCTCAACTCAAGATCTGTACAACTGGAAAGACAGCTATTATATCTTTCAACACAACAGCCAAGAACACACAATCTACTGATTAGACAACAGTCACACTTCACGCGTAACTAAACTGGGAAAGTCACTCCCAATGTCAAAATTATTAATGGGCTTAAAAGCAGATGAATAATGGAGTGCTAATTTAATTTGTAGCTGTTAAACATAATGGTCTTAATAAAACCTCAAGAAAACCCTACGCCACAAAATGCTGGGAACTGGGAGAAGACCAAGGGAAGGAACACTGCACATTTGCTCGGCTCCACAGCATCTGCTTCACGGTCTTGAAGGAGCCAGGATTCGCATCTGGATAGAGCTTTGATCTAAAGGAGCAGGGCAAATATGATAACCCATAACTGACAAAGTGCTTCTGCTGAGACTTGTTTAAATTCAAAACAGTATGTAAAGCAGCCACCTGCTTCCCTTTTCACCATAATGATTCTGGTGACAATTGGAAGACTCAAAATGAGCCAGATTATGTTTTATGCCTTTCCCCAGAGGCCCTTCCTTCGCAGTGCAATAGTACTCTGCAGCCTATTATGATGTTCCCATCTGTCTTAGTCATCATGCAGCCAAGCTATTTGTATTTGGCTTCTTAACCTTTCCTCATGAATCAATTTCTCTAACTCAGTAATCAAGACTGTCTGACAGGGAGGGAAAGTAAATCTTGGATTTGGAAATAGGGCTTCAGACAGCAGCTTCTGCAATAAGAGACGTAGAAATCCTCTAGGTCCCTTCAACTACTTTTGTTTGGATAAACATGTATGCTTACAGGGGAAACAATGAAGCAAAAAGGATTGACCACATTTGGAAAAAAGTGGACGCTGGATAGGAAAGACCAAAAGTCTAAGAGCAAATTGTAGGATTAAGATGCGTCTTGTTCTTTCCTGGTGGATTATGAAAAAGCATCCATCCATCCTTCTGTCCCTCCTTCCTTTCTCTGTGCCTCCCTTCCTTCTTTCCTTCCCTCTCTCACTGCTCCTTGTTTGTGCTATGGCTCGTCCATGGCTTTGAGATCTTTCAGAAACACTTTGAAGCTGTAGAGATTGATGCCCTGATAGGCAAATGTGGAGAGGCAGAGACAGTGCAAACCTTTGGATATTCAAAAGAAACTACCAATATTCCAGAATGTTTATTTCAAGACAGTCTTTTACAACTTTCTTGACTATTGCATTGAAGTTGTATTTTAGTACTGATTTCTAAAAGAAATCAGTAAAAAAAAAATTATTTGTAGCTGGAAAGAACGTAAATCAACCTGTGCCCCATCTTTGGAAAAGTTCTTTGTGGTCAGGGAAATGTCTTTTTTGGTTGCTGATTCAAACTAGAAATTCACAGCTGCTGAGACAGAATTTCCATGGAGCATAGCCCACATAAACTTCATTTTGTGATGAACAAGAACCTCTACATACTGCATTATCAGCATTTGAAGTGCATTTACAGACGTCTTTGATAGCACTCATTTTCACGCTCTGTAGATTGCTGACTGTTTAATGATAATGAATTAGAAACATTATCAATAGTTTTCTTCAAGGTATGGAGATGCTGATTCTTATACCATATAGTTTTTTAGAAAGGTATGCATACTGTATACCTGGTATTATATTTTGCCAGTTAATTTTGTCTTTTTAATTCATTGATTAAATATGACTTACATTATTCAAGGAAGCTTTCAGTTGCAAAACATGACAAAACCTGATCTGAACCTATTTCCCATATGTTTTAGGGAGTGTCACAGTTTGGCTAAATTGAAACAAAAACTTTTTGATTAAGAACAACATGCTGTTACTAACTTTGCTATTGACTTTGATCTAGCCAAAAGTATACTTGGGATATTCAAATTAAAGTTCACTGAAGTGAATATGTACAGCCTAATCGGTTATAAAGGTTATCCTGTACAGGCTCTTGTTTAGAACTCTGCTGCCTAAAAATATAAGTGGCAGCTTTCAAGAAAATTTTGGAATCAAGTTTAAAGCCACAGACTTCTCATGCAAATGAACTAACAAGTGTGTCATTGCCCAGTAGTGAGAGTAGTCAGTAATCAAGCTAAATAACTCTTACAGTCACTTTTAATTTTGCTGAGTTTTAACCCTCCACATTCATTTGCTTAGTACTTGTCTGCTTGAGGGTTGGGTTTATAAAACTTAAGGTAAAAAAAAACCACCTTATTCAGTTCAAAAAAGAAAAAATACAAAACAAAAATTAAGGAAAAGATATAAAATTGCTCTGAAGCAATTTCTTGGGTTTGAAGCACGACCTCGTCATAATTGCCTCTTCATGGACTCTTTGGCTAGGTTATGCTCGTGATTGTCTCAACAGCCTTGTTTCAAAACAGTTATAGATGCCTCAGAGAATGGGGTAACTGAGCCCCCCTAGACCCAACAGCTAGGGCCAAAGTGGGACATTAATGTAACAAGACTCAGGGTGAGACCTTATGGAAGGAGAAGTGATATTCTCTCACAGGTTGCACATGCTCATCTTCTCAATTGAACACACTCACAGGCAGCAAGACACATGTCTAGGCTGTCTCTCTGGGATTTCTTGTGTGCAGCACAGAGGGCAAGGGACAACAGCTACTGAGTCCTCATTATGTCTTCTGGATTCCTTTTGCTCAGCAATGGCAGGCCAGTGTTTGTGCAGACCTTTTAAGGGTCTCTTTAGGAGCCAAACAATTATTACAGTGGGATCTTTCAACTCAGAGCATCGCTTACCTCATCCTCCATAAATCTTAGACAAGGTTGCCGGGCACTGCCTTTGGTTGCTTCTTCTGGATATCTTTGTGGCTACCATCTGCCTTTCGGTTTGGAAGAGGAGAGTGTGTGCAATGTGACCTATAGCCTGTATGAAAAACTATTTCACTGAACAAGTCCAGCTGAAAAACATTACACAAATGTTTCAGCATGAGGACTAAACAGCAGAAGCCCGTGTAAGGTCTTCTTAGCTTCTCCAAATTGATCATCACATTACTAGGACTGAGGGACTCCAAAGAAAAACTTGTAAGGTATGCTGCAAACTTCATTACCCCCAAACAGAACAGATATGTAAGGGACTTCATGCCTTGTTTTATTGTCTCTCAGAAGCTCTCACTGTGAGACTCTGAACAGATGACATTAAGGGCAAAATAGAAAAGTTTATCTCAACAGGAATCCATCTTTATGGACTCTCTCGCCTCCCTTAAAATAGAAATAATCCACAAATTGTAAGGATTTGGTCCCACCTCATATAGATTTCTCATCTTTTTGAAATAGGCAAATTTTCTGGCATTCTGAAATGAAAGAATCTTCTGTTCTTAAACCTTTTGTTTTCCAGAGAAATCAAAGGAGTGTCTTGAATGCCCAAGACATAAAATCCCTTTCAGTGATGGACTTGGTTGGGGTCTGGGCTGTGAAAACTGGCTTTCTCTACAACATGCTATGCTGAAGAGAAAATTGGTATCTGCACATAAACCAGTGCTGCTGCTGCTGGTCTGTACTGCCTCCCTCTCTTCTAATAGCATGATCACTGCCATAATCTTGGCAACTTTTACCTGGATATTACTGGAATAATTAGTTCTTCTTTAATGCACAGAATGAATTTGTAAATGAGTAGCTATTAGTAGGAAGCATACTGTGGACGGCGTGATTTAATTTAATGCAGCCTTCCTGAACTGTATGTTCTATCCATTTCATGTGACATAAACTATTCAGTAGCTCAAAACCCCTTTATTTTAATATTAAGAATTTTTCCCATTAATACTGAATAAGTCTGATGAGAAGAAAAGATGGTTATATGAAGGCCAGAAGTGAAATAGAGTAATATTTTCTTGATGATAAAACCAAAATTTAAATAGTAATAAACTTTTCTGACATTTTGTGCATAACAAAGCAGGGCAAAACTGTGTAGCGTAGCCCAATATGCAAGGGGGTGGAGGGAATTATAATAAATATGGCTTTATAAAATAACATTTTAGTAATTCAACTTGTGACAAATTACAGCTTTAAAAATCTCTTAATATTCTGCCACACTTGCATTATTTAAACTTTACCTTTGCCACTGAGCAAACAATACTGTACTAATGGACATATAAATCTTTTTTCAGAATTATTTCAAGACACAAGGATTGGAAAAATCATTAAATATTTGGTGACAGTTGAAATATCTGCCTGATTTAGAAGCAGATCTATTCCCAGGAAAATGCAGAGAGAATGATAAAAAGGAGATCAATAAAACTCTGCTTATATGTATCATAGGAAGGAAATAAAATGAAGATACAGTAGATGCAATGGATTCATAAATTAAACTGCAGATGGACTATAATTTGTTTGTTTCCCTTATATTTTTGTTTCCATTGAAAGAACAAAACCTAAACAAATTCATTAAAAACATCTGAGGTAAAAATTTTACCCCACTAAAGTCAAAGGGCATTTTATCACTACCTTCAGCTGGGATGGATCATCAGTTATGCTTAGCTCTTGCTACAACTGGATCTTTATCTTTGTGGATGCAAAAAAATGGTTGACACCATATAATTCATCTACTGCTCTCTCAACACAGTTTTCAATCACTTAGCCCATGTTCAGAATAGAAAGTACTGTAGCCTATTTCCCCTGCTTTGCAGTGGCATAGCAGCAGACAATGAAAGTTGTAGAATAGATAGGATGAAGGCATATCTGTTGTTGTTTCATCTCATTCTACTTATGTAGCTAGGTAAGATTAAAATTATTTTGGTCAGAGATGCACGTGCTTCAAATCTGTTAACATTAAGCTTCATGCTTTATTTATTCCAGTTGTACTGATAGCAAAACCTGAAGTAGGAAAGCAGAATGCCATGGAGCTGGGAAAGACTCAGAAGTTGCTTTATGCTTCTACAGTAAACCCAAACTACTCATCTCTTTCATACCTCAAGGCCCCAGGATACCATTTTCGGAGAGGTGCTGGTTTGTTGGGGTTTTTTTTTGCCTAAGGAAACATGCTTGTAGCACATCATAGCTTGAAATGCTACACAATAATTGGCCCATGGAAGGTTTCAACTGCTTATTTTCTTCCCCTCTGCTTCCGTTTCTCTTTTTCTAACTGACCCTTCTTCACCGTAATATCTGAGCATCTTATTATGAATAACCAGGACCACAAAATAAATTTGTTTCCGACCTCTTAAATATAGCAAGATTGCCTTCTTTCTTAAGTATGCAAGCAATTTAGTTTCTTTTTCAAGTTCAGAGCAATTTCGTTTGGCTGCTTTGGTTGTCACATAATTCATAATTGACTTGGAAAAAAATCAAACTCAGCTTGGATCTAATCCATATCACAAGAACCAAAATCACAGCTGACACTCTTGTTAGCACAGTCAGCAGAGAAACCCAGAGCCGGCTCCTATAAACATTACTCAAGCAGAACTCCTATTCTGAGGAATTTATTGTTAAGAATTTTGCTAGCATGAGGACACCAGAAAATGAGACATCCATCCCTTGAATAAGACCCTATCCATTCCCAAATTGCACCAGTTTAACCAAAAGAGTGCTTTTTTAACAATTTTTGTTCACTGCTTCTGTAGGAGTTGAGGGTTTTGAGGTTGAAGTACGACTTCTTTTACTTAGAAATAAACAGAATTTAAATATTTGAAATAACCTGCATTCACAGTGGTTCTCGTACTGATTTTAATTCAGTTGCAAATAAAAGCAACCCACTTAGGTAAGCAAAAACAGGACCACCTCGTCAGTAGAGAGATTAATTCTGCCAGGAAAAGGATGATGCTTGGCCTTGTATCTAATCAAGGCACTGATAAGCTCTCGTTAGTTTTACTTAACCTGTAGGACAGCCTGGAAAGCCAGAGTTTGTGGTGTGCCCAGCTGAAAAATTAATTGCTTTACTTTTCCTTGCTGGTGGCCAGGTCTACTGTGCAGTTACACAAGCTCAGCTACATCAGCTCTCACAGGAGCATATGCGCAGCACCAGTTGATGCTAATGCAATGGGCTTAAGCTCCTTATCTCCCTTTGATCTCTAACCTTAAATCCATGCTAGACTCTTTATCATTCGTGTTCACCCCTTTTAAAAAATAGAATAAAACCATTTTTTTTAAATAATATTTCTTCTTTCCTCCCCTCTTCTTTGGTTTTAGTACTGTGTCCCTTAATTGCTGTCTTTCATTGAAGGTTTCCAGGCTTCATCATGTCAGTAAATAAATTATTTTTATTTATAACTCTAGTTAGTCTGTTCATAGCTGTCAATAGTTAATGTATTCATCTGAATCCTGAAAGGGCCCCAGACTGCAAAACCTAATTAATATTTACTACGCAGCAGAAAACTGTATGGAAGAAAGCATTTCTCTCTAGCATGTATAATGTATACTTGTTCCTTTTTCCTGTCCTTTACCCATATTTGAGTGGATTTGTCATGACTGCCTTTTCTTTAGGCATGGCACACACAGACTCCCTATTCCCTTGCAGACACCACTGAGTAGGCGTCTTCCTAAGAGCCATGAGTGTACTGGTGGCACAGGAAGGCTTCCCATGGGTCTCAAAGTTCAGCATCAGCAGACATGAAGAGCCATGGCCCAAGCTGCATTCCTGTACTGCTCCTGTTGGTCCTGTTTGCATGAGGGGGCTCATTTGGTAGACAAAATTTAGTGGTTCAAATTAAGATCTCATTTAGCAGAAGAGGAATCCATTCTCTGCTGCTTCACAGCATTTGAAACTGTGTTAGTTCCATTCTGGGGGGCACCCCTCTGACTCACTGCAACAGCTATTTCCCCCTCCACCAGTAAACAACCTAATATCCTACCCTAAACATCACAGAGATACAAGCTAAGTGGACTGCATCCCATGGTGTAAATGCATCCATCACAGATCAACGTGCCCCCTACTATTCAGCCAAGACCTATCCCATCTGCACAGTTTCTCTGCTTGGGCCCTGGAAGCTGCAAACTTGTCCTCTCCCCACTCCCACCCCACTACATCTAATCCTAATAGGACAAATTCTCCTAGCATTCAATATGGGAATGATGCAGATGGGCCTTCAATAATTTGGCACTAATGCAATACTATCTCTCTTTGTTGGAGGCGCCTGGAATTTCTGTTGTGATAAAAGCTTTCCTGGATTGAACTTTGTTCTCCTGCCAGTTTTTTTGTTTGGTTTTCCTTTTTGAGAGCGGTGTAGCCAGAAGAATTGCTACGTACACACACCTACTCTGCTGTTTCACAGGCAGAATCCACCCGCATGAGTGTGAGAAAATTCAGTGATCTCTGTTCATTTTCCAGCACCAGTGCTACCTTGTCTGAAAGTTATGGAGGCACAGCCTACAGAAGAACCTGCTCACTGTCATCAGTTAAAAAAAAAAAAAAAAGCCAAAATAAAGCTTTTAAAAAATTAAAGAGGGGCTTCCTTTTTACAGCATGGTCTGGCAAAATGGTTTTGCCGAGACATAATCCTCCAAATGCAAAATGTAAGTAACAACTGTCCTCCTAGATCCAGGCTCTGGAGATAGGCCCAACCTATCTGTTGGTACCTACAGAGATTTGTTTGGGACACTGTGATGGAAGGGCAGATAGTAAGAAAGGAGTATAGTAAGATGAGGTAGGGAACCTACAAATACCTTATGAAGAAATTAAGCTTTTTCTGTGAGTTTTAAAGCTGAATTTGGTATGCAGAAGAGAAAGCAAACATTTTTACTGAAGTGAGTTAATGCCTTTGTCCATTGGAATAAGATTATTATGATATATTTTTTAATTCTGGAAAAAGAACTTATATTAACAAAGGAATTTATTGATTATTTTAGCATTTAAAGATTTCATCATCTTGTCTTGCTTAAGCTGGAAGTTCACAACCCATTAGACAGCAAACCACAGCTGAAAAGTCCTTCCTTGCCTTTCAGTGAGACCGGTCATTGAGTTGTCATAAATCCATGAAGTGCACCTCTACTTTCTTCATGGACCTTGAACAAATGTTCCTATGGTGCAATTGTGATTTAGGTTTTTATTTGCACATAAAAAAAATTTGAATTTAAAAAAAAAATGCTTGCAGCTGAATTTGGTCTAATGCTAGAGTGATTCTCTTTGTAAATATTCAGAAATTAACTGCTTGGCTATTTTTAAGGTGCAAGATTCAAGAAAGAAACTACTATTTTTATCAACTTAAAATATTTTGACAGATGTTTTGTTCTAAAAGAATAGAAAACTAAATGTTACAGACCATTTTTTGATTACTGTTTTTACTGCTGTAATGTGGTGAAAGAGTTCTGTTCAGGCAGATAACTTAAAAAAAACCCCACATTTCTGATGCTGCATCTAAATAACTCGTAGCCACCTCAGGCCTGAATCATCAGTCTGCATACCACAGGGCTGGCCAGCAGGCACACTGTCTCCATGGGGCTGTTGTAATTCAGGTTTATGTTGTAAATCATTGTTTTAATTTGTAAGCTTGAACACTCTTGCCTTAATAATCCCTATGTGTAACACGAGCAGAAAGGCACTCTCTCAGAGAAACATGGCAATATCCTAGAAACAAAGGTTCAGTGTATGAAGCACTGAGAAGCCAACAAAAACTTATTTGAAAATTAATTTAATTTTTTAAGTAGGTCTTTACAATTAGACTTTACATATTTTCTTGAAGACCTATATTTTAATAGCACGCTTAAGTGGAGAAAATAGTATCAAATGGATACCAGGGAGGAGGATAAGGTACAGAGAAAGAAGCTGCAGAAGCAGAAGGGAATATGGTACTTGGGAAAAGTCTGGGCAAACTGATTAAAACTGGGATTAATTTTACCTACTTTGAAAGGGACGAGCCAAACTAGTTGTCTAGACTCCCTGTGTATGGAAAGAATACCCAGAGGGCAATTCATGTCAATTAATTTAGTTACCTGTCTTAGACTGGGATGAACTCAATGTGTTCTGAAGGTATCCTTTCTCTCCACTAACAATAAGGGAACTTAAGCACCTAGTTCAGACTACACATTTAGCTCTTAGACAGCAAAGTTAGGTGAGAAGTATGGCATGCAAAGTGATAATGGGAGTAACATACCACCAACAGCTGAGAAATAAAAGGGAGGAGAACAGCAAAGGGCCTTTAGTAACAGGAAGGAAGATGGAAGATGGGAAATAACATAATTAGGTAATCAAGTGGGGCCACACAAAAGGATTTGAAGACCAGATAAAATGATTTTGCAGCAACCAGGTAAATATGACTGGGCTGCCATATGGTATAGAAGAAAACAGAAAAGGTGGCTAGGAAAAAAATAATCAGTGCAAAGTCGCTCAATGCATGAATACACGAGTCTCCTGTAGGGATGCAAAAGAATCACCAGTCTTTGAGATATTGTGAAATACAAAGGGTATTCAACCACAGTACCTTCAAAAGATGAGAAAGGCACTGAAGGTGAAAATAGGTTGTATTTTTACTGTAGCAGAGATAAAATATACAATATGCAAAATGTAGTGAGAAAAGATATTTTTTCTTTTTTTACTGAATCTAGACCTCACAATGAGAACTAGTCTGTTGCATGTTGGTATGGATTTTTTCTGGTTGCCTTTTGTGGCAGAATTGCTGACTGAGATACTAGAAACATTTAAGCCAGAAATCTTTAGTAGTACGCTATCAAAGGGAATCTATTTTATTGAAGGAATAAATAAAATTGACATGATCAAATAAAGAAATCTGCTCCCTAATTATGCGTTATATCACCTAGTCTTAACAGTCTGACTATACATTTAATACTGTCTGTAATATAACACTAAAAATTACATAATCCAGACTAAGAAAGAGCAGAAGATTTGATTCAACCAAATCTTAATTATGAACTGATAAATATCAAGTGACTGCAGTGGCTTCCAAGGCTGGCTCATTTGGGTGTTTGGGGAAATTGTGCTAAAGTACTAAAAAGTACTATAAAAGCCTGTGGTGATCATCAATACCCTATGGTATTTGAAACCAATCACAGGGTAATTGAAGGCACTATTAAAGCAAATTACTGGTTTGTGACTCTTATTTAACATTTTAATATTTTTCTTGCCCATCCTCCCAGCTCAAAATCTGAGCTGCACTTCCTGTGTTGCTCTAGGAATTCATCTAGGATTCCTAGTTTTGTCTGTGATGTTTTGACTGTATTTTAAGCATAAATATTATGAATCCTTTCCTGTCAACTTTCGATTTACCAAGCATTTGGCCAAGTCAATGAGCAGATTAAGCTCACTACATAATACCAGATGGCTTTACGGTTTTGTGTCCTCTCCTGGGCAAGTCCTGCTGTCATCTCTGAGCATCTGCACGGAGCCACGAGGGATGTGTGCACTTTTCATTCATTCAGCTGGGTCACTCATCATTAATATTCGGAGGAGGAAAGGAGGTGTCAGACAAGAGAATTGGTTCTGGCTTCTGTTAGCACATTGACATGTCAATCATTCACCCCAGAGGCTGCCAGGCCCAATTTAGAACAAAAGTAACTGCTGGGCTGAGCACATCACAAAAGGAGATGAGATATCTTTCTGTTAACCAGTCCCTTCACGGGGCGGAAACGTAATTAGTCTTCCTCACAACCAATAACACATGAAACCCAGTGATTAGCGGGACCTACTTTGAGATAATATCGCTGACCTCAATCACGTTATGAATGATTCTGCTGCAGTCGTAGGGTGTTCTCAAAATGAAATTGTATTTAAAGCACCTCTCTTAGGAAAGCGGTCCAATCCAGCACAGTGATAGCTTGAATATGTTACGCTCCCTGCAATTTCTTACATGACAGCTTTGATCATTCATAAAAGGTACTGTTGTTTTCCAAATGAATGTAGTCACCTTTAAAAGAAAAAACAGCAGAAACAAATTAATCCTAAAGTCGTTTGATCTCAGTGCAATTTCCCGGCAGCTGCATTTGTAATAGCCTCTTAGTGCACTCTACTGGACTCCCTAAAGATTGCCTCCTACTTCCATGGAGCAGCTTTAATGGGAAAAAGGTGGGTACGGTGGCAAAACCCACATGGGCTGAGCTGCTCAGAGTAGAAAACAAGAATTTCTGCTCCATAAAGCCTTCACCCTTTTCTTGCAACACTGTGATCCTTTTGGCACGTTGAGTTAATCGAAACAAATGTAAGCATCAGCAATAAGAGCATTTGCTATCATGGGTCATACCTGTGTGCCATCAAGGGGCAAAAGTTTCATTTTGCTCTGGTGGGCATCTTCTCTTTCAGCAGATAGGCTAACATAGGACAGCTTTCAAGCATCTGCCATTATAATAGCAAACTCAAACCCCTCAGACACCAGGATCTGAACCTTAAAGCTAGCTCCTTCTCTGGCATAAGTTGAACCAACATCCAGGCTGCAAATATTCTGAGGAAGGTTAAATATTTATTCTATCGATGAACTCCATCTCTATGTGTAAAATCTCCTACCACCCAGTGATAATCAAAGAAACATTTTCTCAGGACAAGCCACATGTAAACCAGTAAATCTTTATCAGAATCAATAGATAGACACCTTTCTACACCAGCTGAAGAACTGTCTATTTAGTTTTAAAATAAGGTTGTCAAATATATCTTTTCTTACATTATGCTTGCAGTTATCTGCTGTATACTACATGTGACATGAGCAATCCACCTTGAACTTCTGTCCTGGTCAGAAGGTTGGAAAACTTTCACCTCCAGCATTTCTCATAACAGATACTCATTTTTTCATATACTTAATTTATTTCCTCGAGAAAAGAAAAAAGGTATTTCAGTGTCCTTAATTCATTTGTGTCCTCTAGTCCCCTTGTCTGTGTCTGACTGCATCATGAAAGATATATTCTTACCGTGGCCCAGTTTTGTAGTGAAGTTTTATGGCCAGTTAAATTTAACCCAAAGTATCAACCCTACATCTCTGTTTCAGATCCTGCAGAACAAACACCTAACATCATCAGCCAAAGGCTGTAGCTAAACTGCAGGAGTGAGAAGCAATGACAGTGGGAAACAATAAACCACTTCTCTTTTAGCTCTTACAGCTATATATTAGTGAGGCTGGCTAGTGATAAATTTATTCGAAGGGCTGCAACTCACGGGCAGGTGAGAAGAAAGCAAGATGTCCCTAGTCTCACAGCCATCCTGGGTACAAGGAGGGAAATACCATAAAATATTTGGCTTTGGCTGTTATTTATACTGCAACTTTATTCATACAGTTATTTTAGTATTCAAGTACCTAAAGACTGATTGTATGGCTGACTACACCAATTATGCTGCATCTCAAAAATCTGGCACCATGCCCACAAAAAAGAAGACTACAAAGACAGCAGTTTGATGACCTTTTAAGAGTACGTTTTGATCACCAGCATAAGACCATTTCCCTTTTATGCTCTAACAGACTAAATAGGTAACACAGTGGCATTTTTACACGCCTTAATGAATGCTACCATTATATAAATTATATTATTCCTATTAATAAAAGCGCCTTCAAATAACATGTTCTTGTCTATTTTATGTAGGGCTGTAAGTTTACTGAAAGGACACAGCACACAAACTCTGGAATAAATATCTGGGAACACCAGCGGAGCATATGTCCTGGCTAAAGAAAGAGATGCAGAGGAGTTTTGTGCTCTCTCACAAATGGCCAGAGGTCACTGTGTGTCCTCTGTGTCAGTCCAGCATCCTCTCCAAAGTTGTCGACTCTAAACTATGTGAGGGGCCAAGGAGCTGATGTTCACCCTTTTTTTAAAGGTCCTCCCTCAGCAAAATGCTGATCCTTCAATATTTCAGACAAAAATATTGTGCAAAGAAACTATGTACAGCTTAAGTCATTCTTAAGCCCAGTTTCCCCACCACCTGCCACAACATGAAGAAATGGAGGTTAAGTACAGTACAATTCTGGATAAGAGCCACCACTGATAATGTAACCCACTTGCATGGTAAGTAACTCCAAGTGCAGTTATGTCAATGTATGTCATAACTGTGCTACAAATGCATGCATATGTGGATACCATATCAGAGAGGAAGAGCAGATCGGTGGTAACGTGTCAGAAAAGACAGGTTCAATTCTTTGCTCAACAGAGATTTGCTGTGTTCTCATCTGTGCTCTTCAGTTCCTCATCTCTGAAATCAGGATGACCGTATTTTTTTACATCACAGAGATGTGTGAGGTCTTTAGAAACAATATTAATACTATTGGGATAAATATCTTCAATGGGTTGATTTTGGAGCGTTTTAATTGAAATTGTTTTTCTACAAGGAATGCTGTTGTTTAAGCATAAAGATGCACCAATTTTCAACATCTTTACAGTATTTTGATTAGTAGGATTGTGTTTTCTTGCCCTTGTTTCCATCAGCATGATTTTTACATGACACAGCTGGTCCCTCTGTAATTTGTCTCCACACATTACATTTCCATAAATAATTTTACGGATTCAGAGACAAATAGTTTGAGAAGGCCGTCTGCTTTCATTTGCATCGTTCTCCATGTGCTCTCTGCTCTGAGATACATTATGTTTAGCAGCTGCTTAAATACTAGTCCCAAGACTGCATTATCTCTGTCACTTTAAAGGAGGATATGAACTCTTTTTATTATGAAACATTCTCCCTGTTGCAATACCGGAGAGTGGCAGATATACAAAAGGTGGGCGATGAGCTTCCATTATTGTTCACTCAAAGGTTTAGGAACTTATGTTCATATTTAAAGAAACTGCATGTGCAAAGTAACTGTATCAGCGTACTGAAGTAAGCAAGATTTCTGAGTCAAATTTTAAAGAATGGAGTATTACCTAAGAAAACTCAGACCAAAGCTTCAAAGAGACTATACAGTATTTATTCAATGTTGAAGACAGACTTAAGAAAATGCCCAGTGGAGACTTCTCAGCCACCAAACAGAACTTATGTTGAAAAAGCTAGGAAATAAAGTTAAGAAATTGAAGAAAATTTATTCAGTACATTGATTGTCAGATGACAACAAACTGACTAAAACCCCTACATTACAACAATATTGAAAATAAATATAAAGCACTTACTGTTTCCAAAATCAGTTAAAAGCTATCTATGGAACTGACAAAGACACAGTTTCTTTCAGTGGGGATTTAAGAGGTCCTGAGAATGCTATGCCTCTTAATTTTTGATTAAAGACATAGTCACAGCAATCTACATCTTCTTAACATCCAGGGTGGATTAGTACTCCTCATTGTACTGCCTAATGCACATGCTGAGATTAAAAAGAGCTTCAGCTGATGTAAATCCCAGCAATCTCTTTTAGTGGTACTAGCCACCAAGAACATGACCCCCTAGCACTCTGCTCTGTAGAATGACTCCAAAGTGAACAAAGAAGCCAACTGGCCTTCTGTGGTACAGGGCTGAGCTATCTGGTGAGCTTTCTCAGCAGATGGTCCAAGACCTCCTTGTTGGAAGAACTGTTCATCACACTGGCAGAACTGAACTACAGGCTATATTCACAAAGGGATTTAAGATCGGAAATTTCTCTTCAGGTCCTTAAGTCATTGGACTTAAGCACCACCGGCATTCACATCCATGACTAACACTAGGTCCAAGCTCCTCACAAACAGATTTTCCTGAAACACTGTGGGTGGACTCCCTGGGGTGGTTGCTGCAAAAAAAAAAAACTCACCTCAACTGGTACCTCTAAAAGAAATGCACCATATTAAGATTGTCCTTAGTATCAACTATGCTTACTATATTATACTATCCTTACTATCCCAAATAACTTATTTTCCTCAACTACACTCTTGCCTTTTTAGAAAAGGAGGACGGGGGAGGGTTGTAGCTCTAGCAAAATCCTGTAGACCGTACAGCAGCGGGCCTGCGAAATGCCAACAGTACGGTACCACCTGTGACCTGCTCCCCTAAGGTGTACAGGAGTCCTAGCCCAGCTGTCCCACCCCTGCAGCAAGGTGCATCCCATGGGCCTGGTGACCAGCTCAGACAGCATCGGCCTCTTCACAAGATGCAGTGGAGGACAGAGCAGGGTGCTTCCTTGTGCCATCCATTGCAAGTGCTGCAGTGCTCCTCTGCAACGGGGATCTTCCCACCCACCCAGCTAGGGCCTCAGCTCTGGGTAAGGCTCTCATGGACCTTCCCATGGAGGTTGCATCAGCAGGCCTCCAGGGTTTGGGATGCAGGGAGAAGGCAGGATAAGAAACTCAAATCCCAAGTGGAGAAAGAAAGGTGGTAGCTGCTGGTAGAAAGCCTGGAGAGGTGGCACGAAGGGAAGGTGAAACACAGGCTGGATGGGGAGCAACTTCTGGAGGCCAGGCCAAGAGAAATGGTGTTGCGAGGGAAGAGACGGCAAAGACTGGTGCAGGAGGAAGAAACCAAGCGCAATGCAAAACTTGAAAGATAAAGCTCTAAGGTAAGTACAGGAAACGTTTTCATGAAAACCAGCTGAGAGAGAAGCAGATCATGCAAAAGGATAACACAGACTTGAACCGTAATGTATTCAGGGGCAAGGTTGCATGGGCTTTTCAGAAAAAGTGCTTGAAAGAAATCGAAGGGAAGACAAAGAGAAAAGGGTTGATCCAGCACAAAAAGACAAGACACAGACACCTGAAGTGAGTTAATCAGCAGGTCAGAGTTGATGAGCTCTAGCAAGAGACTTGCTGTGGAGCAAAAGCTTCAGACATCTCAAGAAATCCTTGTTCAGCTGATAGAGGAAAGAATTAGGGAATCAAAGGAAGAAGAATGAAGTTTTAGGAACAGAAAGAGGAAGAGAAAAGAAGACATAAAAGTATGTTGCTAAATATGGTTGAGAGGAAAATTCAGCAAGCCCCAGAAATGCTGGCCAAAACTATTCAACAGAAAGTAAAACGAATCAAGGAAATTAACTGTTTCAAAGAAAGAAACCACCAATCTCAAAGGCAAAACTTGATGATGGTGGAAAATGTCAACTACAGGAAATAAAAGAAGCAATCAGAAGAGGTCAGAGAAGCAATCTAGTGTTAAGAGATAAGGAATCTGTTGCAGAAAAAGCTAGAAAAAATACCCAGAGCATCTTACAGCCTGAGACAAAAATAAGTGAGAGAACTGATGAATAGCTAAGCAAATGACTAGATGGCGTCAGATGGCTCTTACAGTGTAGATATTCTTAAGACTTATAGAAAGACTTCAGCCATTTTTGTGCCCAAAAGATAGCATGCAGTTTATTCTTTTTATGATTTGGCAAGAGCTCTGGGTTGTATTGCACTAAAATGGTTTTGTTTTAACTTTGCTGCATTCAATGAATATGTCAATCACCACCTGAGCCACTTCACTCCTGGCAGCCTGATCTACCTGCTTGTTGTTCTGATGTTCTTCAGTGGCATGCCACTTGGGCATGTGAGCATTAATATGCCATACCTTTATAGAAATGTTCTCTACCCAGGTAGCAATGTCTTGCCACAATGCAGCAGCAGAGGTGAGTTTACTTCGGCACTGCCAGTTGGTCCATTCCCATTGCTGTATCCACATCCACAGGGCATTTGCCACCATCCGAGAGTCAGTATATAGAGAGAGTAATGGCCACGTTTCTCATTCAGCAGTCCCTAGGGCCAGATGGATGGCTTTCACTTCTTCCGACTGACTTGATTCGTCTTTTCCTTCAGTGGCTTCTGCAACTCACTGTGTGAGACTCCACACAGCAGCTTTCCACTTCTGATGGTTTCCCACAACATGACAGGATCCATCAGTAAACACAGCATATTGCTTCTCATAGAATCATAGAACCGTCTAGGTTGAAAGGGACCTTTAAGATCGTCGAGTCCAACCACGGGGCCTCAGCACAAGCTACTTCCTTGGGCAGTGCTCCAAAATCTCTTCTTTCTGGACAGTCCATGATCCCTTCCAGGACTCCTGGGTAGTCGGGGTTCCCCATTTGGGCCTGTTGCATGATCAACACTACCCACTTACTCCTCATAGCTTTGGTTGCATGATGTGTAGAGGGATCCTCCCTTCGAACACCCAGTGCGGCACAGGCAAATGCAATGCAAAGAGGAACTGTGCTTCTGTACCACCTACTTCCAAAGTGGCTCAAACCCCCTCATATGCTGCTAATATCTCCTTTTTAGACAGTTATATTTTGTATGACAGTCCCATTAAAT
>VZSZ01001568.1:23958-59778 GCA_013398815.1 Ibidorhyncha struthersii | reverse complement strand
GACTGTCTTCCCTGTAGCTGTGTTGGTGGAGGCGCCCTGGGCTGGTTTCCCCAGTGCAGTGTGAGAGAGAAGATCAGTGTGGGCAGTGAGTGATCTCAAAAGTGGAGACAAGTAGTTCGTTGTGAAGACTGAGAGGAAAGGTAACATAAGTATAGTGAGAAGTGAAGACAACTATTTTCCCAACAATATTTTGAAGTAGAGTGGTGTATTAGAGAATCACAGAATGATAGGGATTGGAAGAGACCTCTGGAGATCATCTCATCCAACCCCCCTGCCAGAGCAGTGTCACCTGCAGCAGGTTGCACAGGACGGCGTCCAGGCGGGTTTGGAATGTCTCCAGAGTGGGAGACTCCACAACCTCTCTGGGCAGCCTGTTCCAGTGCTCTGCCACCCTCAAAGAAGTTCCTCCTCATGTTTAGATGGCACTTCCTATGCTCAAATTTGTGCCCGTTACCTCTTGTCCTGTCACAGGGCACCACTGAAAAAAGAGTGTTCCCATCTACCTGGCACCTTCCCTTTAAGTATTTGTAAGTATTGATAAGATCAATTACGGCCTGTGTTGTGGTATTCAGTACACATTGGTGAATGGACAGATTTTTTTAGCTGAGGTCTTGGAGACGAATAAATGTATGGTAAGGTACTTGTTGATTTACATACAATTCTTTGATTTTAACAAAGATTCTTAAGAGTTAAGTGAAGCACAGTTTACTGGACAGTAGCAGGGAAAATACAGAGCCTGAAAATTCAGGGTGAGGAGGTAATTTTGTGTTTGGCTACACAGCAGGTAGGGTCAGAGGGGAGTGGGTAATCACATGGAGAGGTTGGCAAAATCAAGCTTTTCTTCTGGATACAAGATAGTAAAGTGACAGACTTGTCAGCTATTCACAGAGGATTTCACTTGCAATTTTTTTTTCTTTTTTTTCTGTCCTTTTACTGGGCATATTTTGTCTTGCTAAGTCCTTGTAAGAGCCGTGTTTTCTCCTTAACAGCCAGAACTGGCTGGAATGTTCTGAAAGCAGTATTTATATTTTGCAGATGTTGCTTGTAACTGCTAGTAAGGGAGGTGGAGGGCAGAAGGGAGCCTGTGGTTTGGGCTTAAATCCAAAACCACTTCCTCAGCAGGGGAAAAATTAGAGTCGGGGGAGTCTGCCAGCTTTGTTTGAAGAAGCTAATATTTAAGAGTGAGAATGCTATCCACAATGTAACGTAATTTAAAAAGAGTAATTTTGGCTTTGCCTTCTCTATTTCCATGTTTTTAATTCTTCACCCTGTATTATAATCTCTCTTTTCTGCTTGTTTCAGTAACAGGTAGTTGTGTGACTCAGGATTGATAGCTCATTTAAAAATGCACTTCTTGGCAGTAGCATCACAAGTTGTGCTTGACCAAAGACAACTTTTTTTTTCTATTTTAAATTATACATAAGAAAAACCTTACATTGCAGTATTTTTAGTGTGAAAATAAGTTGTTATAGCATTAAAGTTTGATAATGAAAATGCAGTTTTAACTGAGAAGTGTGGAAGTTAATGAAATAAGATGTATGTTAGTATTCTTGTAGTTCTAATAAGGGATTCCTTAGCATGATGCTTTCTTCAGTAACGTACAGGTGGCACAACACCTCTCAATATTGTAACTCTGTAGTTCAGGAAGGGACTTAGATTTCATTTTTTGATGTTTTTATATTGAAGTCCCATCCAGCCGTTAACACTCCTATCAAAGAAACTGTTCAAGAAAGTAGTCAGGAGCCTGCTGAGGGCAGTGAAGAAAAAGCAGGAGCCAAAAGAAGAAAGTCTTCTGTCCCAAAAGTAAGTGACTGAATTAATGTTTAGTTCTGTGGGAAACGTTTTCAAGTCAGAACTGTATTGCACAGTTTTTACTTAAATACTTCAAACTAACAGGGTTTTACTGTTGTAACTGCCTTGCCTTTGCTTCTCTTCAGATGTACATATAGTAGTATTTTTGTCCTTCTGTATTCCTTTTAAGGTGCTGCATGTGTTTTTGAAAATTAATTCCTTTACTGGTCTATGTTTTTTAATCATAATAGACTTAAACTAAATTCATACAGTACTTCCTAGGCTGGGAAGGTGGAAATGATCACCGAGATTTAGCTTTAAGTTTCCCTTTACATTTTTGAAAACTTCTTAATATCACAGACAGGTATGACTGTCTCTTTCAATTACAACAGTTTTTGTTGGCAAGCATTAGCTTCTGTCTGGGCTGAAAGGGTTCTTCAGTGTATTTGCTTGAACAGATTATAAGAATCAGTTTGAATTAGGCCATACTCCTAATGGGCTAATTAGGATATAAATGGATATAAAGGATTTCATATCTCTGTCAATTGAACTCTGAGTCAGGAAAGTGTGAGTAATCGGTATACAGTAGTTTATATAGACAAGAGTTTAGCTTCTTTGCTTTGTAAAGGTGTGCATACCTTAGACTCCTTCCGAAAAGAGATTGTGTTCTCTTTAAATGTATTGTATTCAGACTAAGAAAATGCATTTCTGTCTGAAACATCTTTGTTTCAGCTTACTGGTGCTGTGCACAGTTTGTACTGTAAGAGGTGAACCTTCCTCCCTTACTGTACATTTAATGATACTTGTGTAAGGACACACTGCTTTGAACTTTCTCTGTCCTTGAATGTTTTGTTTTGTTCATGTGGGGTTATTTTTCATATGGTGTGGGAGAGATGTGTGTTATGTCTTTTTTTTTTAAAGTAGAATAGAACCCTGAAAGGACAAAACATTGTGATGCAGATGGGACTGATACATTTATGGTATCTCACTTATTTCTAACTCATTTCTGGAAATTGCTACTCTACAGGATGAGCAGTGCCCTTAATTTCAGTGTCAAACTATTTTGAATAGACTTGCCTTAATTCTGACTGTTTTCCTTTTGATTATTTGCCAAGATTTAATGTATCGTGGAATACTAGAATGTAGTTTTTCCTGTAAGTGTAGCTGGCTGTCCTTTAGTACCGATTCGCAGTTCACTGAAAAATTTGCAATGTTTCAAATACATAGTGGACATTCCTTATGTAGGATTAGTGTCTAGTAGCTGTAATGGCTTGTTTTTTCAAGAGGAAAAAAGACCTTTGGGAGCAGGGGAATATTAGTGTACTGGTAATACACTGATAGGTGATGTCGAGAGTTGATCTGGTGAGTTGGAGACTGTGGAGTTATTGATGGGTTATTTTTCCCAACTTCTTACTGCTTATTGTGTTCCTTAATTTAGTACTTCCACATGTGGGAAGGTCACTGTGATTTTGGGTTCTATCAGCTATACTGTAGGAGCACTTTTCAATATATAATCTCCTGGTAGTATTAGTAAACCAGTGCTGTTCTTTCTCCTTGCCCGTGCACACTGCACACAAAAGCATTTCTTCCTCAGCATTTGTTCCTGCGAGGGGAAAACTTCTTTTAAACTGGACTGGTTCATCAGTTTGCTTCACTGAATTTATGCAGCAAGCAGCGTGTGCTGGCAGGGATGGTGATGACTTAAGCTTCATGTTTCTTCTGAAAAGTGCTTTCAGTGCTGAGCTGGCACTGTGAATAAGAAACAGGAACACATAAGAGCCATTTAAACACAAAGATGGAATGGAAGATTCTGAATGGGTCCTTTTACATAGATTTCTCTAATTAGTCTCAATCAGCTAATCAGTTTAAGGCAAAATATGGAGCAAATTTGCTCCTTTTCTTTTGATACTAATGTAGCTATAACATCCTTTTAACCAGTCATTGTACTCTGCGTTCCTGTGGTTTTACTGTACCAGTGATTCTCCTGTCTTAAATTTGTAATCTGTAAAAAGACTTGGTGAATTACATACATTCAAGTAATTAGGAATATTTATTGCATGATTGCATTACTATCTCACATATGATAAAACAATTTGTTTGTGGTCTGTTTACTACATTCTTTGTTTAGTAGAATGATAACCTGCTAAATGTTGTCTGTGACTTGGATATCCAACGGTACCTAATAGATAAAGTGATCCAAAAGAATCTTCAATGTTGGCCTGAACGCTTCTCAGTACTCATGTAATGGTGATAAGGTGAAAAAGTGTAGTAATGTTATAATGAACCCAAAGTGGAATTTAAGTTCCAGCGTAGTACATCGCTATGTCTTGACCTGTTCTGACAACTGTCTGCAATCATGTACAGGAGAAGGTGGTTGTGCCTTAGACTTTTAATGTGTACCTAAGAAAGGAGTGTATCTACAGACTTAAACTATTTAAAGTGAAAAGCAGCCTGATGTTTATTAGTGTGTTTTGTTTTCACTATGAAATACTTCTTCACGTGTTTTTTTGGTTGTTTTTTTTTTTTTTACTCCATGTTGACTCCTTTGCAGTTATCCCCTAAAGGGGATAGTAACTTACCTACAGAAGCTGAAACAGAAGAAAAAGAGATGGATACTTTAAAGGAAGATGATCTGCCTTCTGAAAAAAACAGTAAAGAAGTATGTGAAAGCTTTTTCTATGTACTAGAGAACATTCTAATGTTATGTTAATTGACATAAATCTATTATTGAGTGCTAAGAAGCTACAGTTATTACTACTGTGACAGTCTCAGGGGCTGGTTAATTACATAAAACTTCCTGTATGTTCACTCATGTTTATACCTGTCATTGAAGCTAACAGGAATTGAAGCTTTCATCGAGAGCAAACTTTTACTCTGGCTTGTCTGTAAGTTCAATTAAAACAGGTGGAACAGTTGTTTTCAATCACTTAACCCTGTATTGCAAATGTACTTTTTTAAAGGACCAGATAAAGAGTTCAGAAAGATTAAAACAAGACTACATACCTTTATTTAAAACAGAATATTATTTAGTATTTATTTCTTATCTTTCAGAAAAAAAATACTGATTACCAGATAATTGGGATTTCAGTAATTTAAAAGCAGGAGGTGTTTTCATATATATTACGGGATTTTTGCCTAAATTATGCACCAGAGGCTTCAGTTGTGGAAAAAACTTAGAATCATTTAAAATATATCTTTGTTTTGTTAAGACTCTTAGCACCATTTCTAATCTTCACAGGATGTGGTGAAAACAAATGAGGCTTCTATTCCTAAAGTTGCTAGAAGAGGAAGAAAAAGAAAGGTAACAATATGTTTAATTACTTCACCTTACTGGAATTTTTGGATGTGGTGATACTGGATTTTATTTTCTTTATTCACAGATTATGCACAAGTTGCAGTGCTTAACACCCTCCTCTTGCCTTTCAGATGGCTGAAAGATCTGTAGAAATGAAAGTTTTCCCAGAGAGTGTTTTATACATGTCTTAATTATGTTTGAACTTAAGTGTAGAGCGTTTTCCTGAACAGTCCATTGCAAGTGAGATAAACTAATATATAAACTGTTGCTAGACTGATACTAAAATAGTCTGTTTTGAAGCTTGGGAAAAAATCTTTTTAACAACTTTATCACACTGAACTAACACTTGAAATACTCCCCCTTCTCATGAGGTTGTGATTTTGTGTTCTCTTCAACCTGGGAAAAATTTGAGTTACTTCAAAAGCAGCAGTTTCAGCTGCTTCCTTAGCATGCTCCAGCCTTAATGTTCACGTGGTCACACAGCAAGCCAGATCAGGGCACTGACCCAACTGAAAACTAGATTAATTTGGGGCAAACTTTAATTTTAATTTGAAACTGTTTAACTTGTAACATAGTACTGACAGCAGGAATGGGATGAGTGTGAAGTAACTGTGACCTTAGTATGTTTGTCACACCTCAGTAGCATGCTGAATATCATTTGCTTCATGAAAAAGAAAGATACGTGTTAGGATGCTCTTACAAAAAACAACTTGAATATTTGAAAAGTGTAATTTAAAGAATAGTGTATTAAAAAAAGGTAAATTTTATAAAAATCTGAACTAAAACTCAAAGAAAGCTTCTCGTCTGAAACAGCAAGAACTTGAAAGAATGTCTGTGACTATGTGTACACATGATTTGAGCTTATGAATGGGGGAGAACCCTCACAGATCACACACAAACACACACAAATCTCATTCTTTGTGTTTTCAAAAAGCACTCAATTCCTATGGTTGTGGTATTTTTTTTCTTTTGTTTTGTTCGAGGTAAGGTTTTTTTTTTTGGCATCATAAGGTAACGCAAGCCTAAGGTTTCATCTGTCACGTTTAGTAGCTTCAGCTGACAGACTTGTTTTTGGCATGTGCTGCATGTGGCAGGGGGTTTAACCAGAAATTTGCATTACTACATGCCATCGTTAAACAGAAAAAGAATATTTAAAGGGATGTGGTGTGTGCTCATGGGTGAGAAAACACGGTTATTGCAGTTATATGACTTTGAATGTGTTTCTTACTTGCCTTAAGAAACATGGTGTTTTCTTTTCTTGGGATTGTAAAAAAGCATTCTAACAGGTATCTTTCTGTTTTCATTTCAATGGTTGTCCGGGTTTGAGGTAAAACAGAACCAATTTTCTGTTCATTAATTTTACTTTGCAGCTAAGCNAGAAGCGGAAAAGCGCAGTGGGGTCCCACCTGTGGGGAGGAGCGGACAGGGCAGGTGACCCAAAACTGACCAACGGGGTATTCCATCCTATCTGCATCATGCTCAGTATAAAAGCTGAGGGATCAGAGGGTCAGCCCTCTTTCTTCCATGGCTGACGTCCGAGGAGGACTCTGTCTGTTCATCTGCCTTTGATCCAGAATCCAGTTCCCATCCATCACTGAGTCCAGTCTGGTCCTTTCCCAGTGTCTGCTGGTGACGTGATGTCGTCCTGGGAGCTTGATATGGTTTAGTATATATTTCATTATTTCCTTTTTATTTTATTATTAATATTTCATTAAAGTAGTTTAGTTTTTTTCTAAACTTGTCTCTTTCTGTCTCCCTCCTCTCCTTGGAGAGAGAGATGGGGGAGAGCATCTGATGTTTGTTTCAGTGGCCAGTCCAGCCCAAACAGCAACGATGGTCTTTCTGTAGGCTTATGGAAAACACAGTTAATGTGAGATGTACCTCTACTCTGTTGTAGATTTAAGTTTCTCTCTGTTCTTTAAAATTGTCTTTTATTATGGGGGCCCACAAGGAATGTTAAGATAAATATGTATTCCCATAACTTGTCTGTTGCTGCTAGCTGATGCTGCTGCATCGAGGACGCTAAATACTATAAATATTTTCTCCAGTTAGGATTTTTCTCCATTCTTTTTATGTGTCTGTAAGGAGATAGAACGTTTCTGCAGGGAGACATGTATCCTTTTGTCGAGATTGTCTATTGTCTTTACAACCCAACCCCCCTAAAATGACTATGTAGGTGAAGGTCATTATGTCCAGTTAGTGCAATTCAACATAGATTTTTCTTTTTATTGTGAATAATTAGCTATAGAGCTAGAAGCAGCTGTTTGTTTTTTTTTCTGAATAGCTCCATCTACTGGCTTGATACTTCGATGCAGCTAGGGGTGACAATAGCATCTAGAAGAGTATTTGTATGTGGTGGGGGAAATACAAATGTAGCTTCTTAAAACTGTTTCGGCATGCTCTTATGGTGATTTTAAAAATACTTATAAGTAATCTTTTTCTTTCGTTGTACCAAGATAGAAGATGAATGGGCTGGTTGACATTATGTGAAACATTACTATATCAGGTAGTGATGGTATGTAGAGGGTAAAATTAGTACTATATAAATATAATCTGTTACTAATTTTGGAAACTTTTTTTCATATGTAGAAGCAATAGCATAAGAATGCATTTCTAGAAGTTTAAAAGCGTTGTTTGAGAAAGTAATTGAGATATTGGTGCCCTGTATTTTCTCACTTGTGAAATTCATTTTTTAAATTAGGCTGAAAAACAAGCTGAAGCTGAGGAAGCAGCAGCAGTGGCAACGGCAGCAGTGGCAGCAGCAGCTCCTGTGCCAGTGTCTCCAAAAGTAAGCCCCAAAAGAGGAAGACCAGCAGGTAACTTCAAAAGAAAGATTTACTTTTTTTCACCATAATCTTTGTAGAATTAGTCAGGGGGCTGTTTCTTTCCCCTAGAGTACTACGGAGTATTTTCTCATGCTAAAAGCAGTCTTGGCTAACAGATTGTAATGAGAAAACACCTTATCACAAGCTGACAAATATAGGACATAAATGGATTTAAATTATTATCATTAACGCTCAGTCCTCTAAATAAGAGTCATCGTTTTTGGGTACAGGTATCACCTTTCAAAAAGCCTCCTTTGTAGAATGCTGCTTAACTATAGATACACGATAAGAGCTCTTTGTGTGTTGTTGGTCCGTAAAAGTTTATATTCATTAAATGTCTGTAAAATACTTAATTGTGTTAGAATATCTGTAAAACATAAGGAAGAGAACTGGGGGGACACAGAGCCTGCAGGTGGAGCTCAGAGAACAGTGAAAACAAACAAAGAGCTGGAGAGACTTGTTTAAAAAGATGTTTAGGGCAGCCTGTGTAGGTTCATAGACAAATGAAAAGAAGCTATAACTGCTTTTTTAAAAATATATAATTAGAACCATTTGGTCATAATTCTGCAGTGCTTGTTTCTTTTAAAGTAGCAATGATCTAATTCATTGGAATTTTTGTGGTAAGCTTGCAGATATTCTTGAACTGATCATTACTACATTGGAAAACAGTTCTTGCAGCAGTTAAGTATCAGCATCTAGTATGGGAAGAAAATAATTTTAACTCATCTGTGGCTGCTGATAGTATGAAAATAACTTTCAGAAAGTACAGCCACCGTTAACTACACGTAATTACTTTTGCCTTGGAAGCTGTGAGGAAATTAAGTATTACTTCAGCTCCCCTTCTCCCCACCCCGCCCCGTCTCATTACATGTACTAAAAGTACATTTTTAATATTTGTATGTGTGTTTAATTTTTTTGTTTGTTTTTACTAACTACTGTCTGTAAGAGCAGGAAGGGATCTGTAACAGGTGCATTCACCTCCTGTATAAATACCTTTTTATATGATGTCCTGTGCAGCCTTTTCTGGTGTTGGATATGATGCATGTATCTCTTGCTTAACAGCACTCCATGCTAACACCAACAGGAATTTAAACACTATTAGGTTTCCTAATCACCTGTTCACTGTGGTATTGGACATGTTTGAAGGGTGTAAGTGCCAACAAGGCAGATACACTATTTGCCTTATTCCTTACAATATGGTGAATCTGAGGAAATGCAAAAGTTTTGCCCTGTAGTGTAATGTGGTGGTAGAACTTCTTGACTGTGTTTTGTTATCAAGAAGAGTGATGGGAACCCCATGATACATCCAGAAATAATGGCAAACAGACTGCATAAATGTGGACACTAAGTGACTCCTTGCCATTCTCTGATTTCAGACTGTCTCATTCTCTAATTTCAGACTTGTTCGTGTTAGTTATGCAACATATGAAACAAATCCTAATTGCATAGAGTGCAGAAAACACAGGAATTGGTAGTTGGAGCATGTGGCTAAAAAAACACCAAAGTTTATAATTTACCAAACAGCCAAAAAAACTGCCAACGCTTTAATTTTTCACAGATATCACGATTAAAGTTTGGTACTCACTTAACACTTGAATTTTATGTAATAACAAAGTTAGGATATATGTTTTGATTTAATTGTAGCTTCTATCTGTTAAGAATCTTTTCACATACACAAGGAGCAGATGGTGGCTGTGGACTAACCTGTTATTTCTGTATAAACACTAGCTTCTGAAGTAAAGGTTCCAAAACCAAGAGGGAGACCCAAGTTGGTGAAAACACCTCGTCTTTCAGAGAGTGACTCGTGAGTTGTTCTGTTTTGTTTTGTAAGATAAAGCTTCTACATTGTAAACCACATTGTTCCTTATGTTGAGACTTCATTACTAGTATTGAGTTCCTGACAGGTTTCTGCACCTTTAGTATTCTGTATGAGTTACTGTTTGCTTTAAAGTTGTTATTTATAGCTCTGGTAATTAATACATAGTAACTCAAGGTAGTATATTTCTGGAACAAGATACAGAAGATCTTAACCTTCCTAATGTGTAAAATTTGTGCAAAATTCCTTACATAATTGTATGCTGAGTGAAGAAGAAAAGATATTTATTAAGAGAAGAGATGAGATGGTGCAAAACAAAAGTACTGAAATTTATTTACATTTTTGTTTCAGAAGTGTCTTCTGATGGAATTCCAAGGCCACTTGTTTAACTAAATTTTGTTTTTACCGTCTTCAGTTCTTATGTCAAGTCTTTAGTGGTTCGAGTAACTGAAGGAAAAGTTGAGCATTAGCATAGTTTTCTACAAGTTAGCAGGTGCACACTTTCAGTATATGTATACCTTAAGTATACTTCATAAAATCAATTTACAGTGTATTCACTCTTGGTCCTGCAGACACATACGTGCATGGATTAACTTTCTCATTTTGGACCTATGCACATTAGCTTCATTAGGGCCTCCATACTATCATTTATTTCTTTTTTTACATAGGCAGTGGGCTGTAATTTTAGAATAAGCCTGAGTATGTTTTGGATACTCATTAAATGAACTGAGAGTGAATTAACTTCATAATTTTTAATATTATGTGGTAAAAAAGAAAATCACCTTTCTGAGTGAGAAGAATGTGATGTTTTAAACTCGCTGTAGATAATGGATATGATGCCTAAATACTGTTCATGTTTTAGTGTTAATGAGGAGGAGAAGGCAAAGAAAAAAGGACCAGAAGAAAAGCCCAAAAAGCAAGGGAAAAAAGATGAGGAAAGTCAGAAGGAAGAGGAGAAGTCAAAGAAGGAATTTGACAAAAAGGAAGGCAAGAAAGAGGCTGAACTGAAAAGGAAAAATTCTGCAAAAGTGGGTTCTGCATCAGCTTCTGATTCTGAAGATGACGGAGAAGAACAAGAAGGTGACAAGGTATAATTTTGCTTTCCTAATATATTTATTATAGAGGGATGTAGTATCACTAAATATCTTTCGTGGAGTTAATGCTAGGTCTCAGAAAAGGTTGGAGCCCTGTGGGTGGCTAATATAGACATATAGAATAAAAGTTGCAGAACTTTATTTTGTGAAATAATTCTTTCAGGAATTTCAATAATTTCAATTTACTGTTTTCTAAGAAAAGCATCTTTTCTAAGACACTTTTCTTTTTAACAAAGTATTTAAATGTAGCAGTTATTTATTTTGTCAAAAGGCTTTTCCATCTATTTTCCCTGGAACACAGGCCCTTTTTTTTTTTTTTTCTGTGGTTGCATCTAAGAGAACAGTAGGCTTGAAATCAAGTTTTTGAAAGGTATAAAGCTATCCATAGCAAATCATTTGGAATGTCTTCATTTTTCCGGTGCTTAGGATATTTGCCTGCTATCAGAAAATTGGAGAAATGACTAAAGAAATTCAGAACTTATCAACATGTGGAGGTATTATATTTAGTTGCAGGGAAAGACGGCTCTTGCCAGGTTGTTCCATGGACCAGAGTTGCTTCAAAGATATTTAGCATATGTAAGTTTTACCTGTTTATAGAAAAAATGATTTAATAGTGTTGCTTTTCTCTTTCCAATCCTAAAATCCCAAACAAAAACAGAAGAAAAAAGGGGGAAGAAGCTTTCAAGCAGCTCATAGAAGAAACATTGTAAGAGGCCAACATGAGAGAGAAGTAACGGACAGAAAGCGTAAGCAAGAGGAACAGACAGAATCTGAATCGTGAGTATGTTTTAACATGAGGAGGAGACAATATCTGTAAAAATGCCAAACTGGTTTGCACTGTGTTCTGTTGTTCTCTCCCCCCACACTTTTTTGTCTATTTTAACTTCTTTTTAAGTGGTGAGTAAAAAGTTCCTCTAGACCAATATGTTCTATTGTGGGAGGATAGCAAGAATCGAACCTAGAAATTAAGCGATGTCAGTCTTTCAGAGGCTTAGAATTTCTAGCAGAAGACAGCTGGTGGGTTCCGTTTAGAAGTAATCTAAGAATATCTGTGTGAAAAGGGATCAGTGTGGAAAAACTGTTGAGGACAGCTATGTATCTTTCTTTTAAGTTTTGGATACATTAGATTGAGAACTGGTAGGACCTATTAATCCATGGTTAGGGATTTTTGATCAGGCTGTGGAATGCGTAGGGTTACCTGGAAAACATTTCCTTCTCTGTCTGGCAGCTGGAGCACACACCGTCAGACAGAACAAGTTAAAAATTTAAGAATTATTCTACTCTAGCACTGCAAAGCCAGTTGAGTGATACCAAGAGCAGTCTGCATTCAGAAGATAAATTATCAGAAATGAATCAAGCATAAGAATGGAGAGAAGATCCTGCCAGAAACTGGGGGGGTGGGACAATAGGAAGAAATCTGACTCATTCTCAAGAGCTATTCTGCAAATGGGTGAAGAAGCCACCACCACAAGAGCATGATGTTCCCATCCCCACAGTTGGTGGGAGGGCAGAAGAAAGGGAGAACAAGGTAAAAATTGGGACAAAAAGGAGGAAGATAATGGTCCCCCTCACCTGTAACAACAAAATTCTACCTCTCACATGCATTAACAAGACTGTAGTTCGCAATTTTTTTTTATCCTCTAGCCCTTTCGTCTCCTTTTCTTCCGGTCACTCCTTCTCTGGAAATCTAACATAATTACTCTACTTGCCTGTAGCAAACCTAAGCATTTCCAACTACAGATATACTATATTGTCCTTAATATCTTTGCAGCTCTTAATATATCACTATTTAAATCTGACATATGCTGATTGATTTCTTCAATGAAACTGTCATATATTGATTTGTTATAACAATCAAATCTCCTCTACTTTTAAATAGCTGTCATATTTTATATGTTGGAAGGTAGATAGAGCTTTGTTTCAGTAAGATAAAGGAGTTAATGAATCATAATGAATTTAATTATAGCTGATGACTAATCCCACAAAACTCACTATTGATAGAAAGTAAAAAGACTACTTTTTGTGCTGTCTTCAATTTCTTCTACTAATACACTGAATATAGGCTGATGCCTTTTTTTGGTTACTTTACTCATCAGCATAGTTTCCATTTTGTGGTCTCTGTAGCTAGTTTGTTAATATTTATTTAAGTCTAATAACAGTGCCCTGTACACTGTTCTGTACATACACAAAATTTACACGTACCGTTTAAGCAGCATGAGCTTGTGCTGCCAGTTGAAGTAAAATAGGCTTATATACTTTAAAACTGTTGATTCTGTAACTGGACAGAGTATGAAAGGAACATGGAAAATGACAGACATGCAGGCCTGGATATTTTAGGGATTTATACTACTGTGACAGGAAGATAATCGGTCACAGAATATTTAGTCATGATATGCTGAAATATACAAATTCTAATGAGGCTTTGAAACCCCTCAGTAAGACAAGACTGAGGAATTGCTCAACAGCGGTTCATGATTTTCTCTGAATAAAGAGTTCAAAAGCTTGCTTGAAAGCCTTCTGCCTGTCTTCATCCTGTAATTGAGATGGAGACAAGTTTTGTTTTGTCTTTCTTGAGTCCCAGCTTTATTTTTAGTGATACTATTTGAGAAAGAGCCAGGAGATGTCAATGAACTTCTTTGTAATAAAAGTTTTTCCTTTATTACTATTTGCTTCAGGAATATTTAAATTACCCACTGATACATTTACGGTCAGTTGTAGGATACTTACACTGTTATAATTAGTTATATGAGAAAATAAGTCACACAGGAACTGAATATGACTAATTAGTCTCTCTATAAATCCCCATGGTATTATTAGATAATTTTACTCTTTTTGTCATCATAATAAAAATATTTTCTTTCTCTGTAAGTTAGTTCCATACAATGCCATTTTACCAATTTGTACATGCAATCAAAACAAAACACAGTTTGGAAATGTGACTTGTTTTTAAAATCCTTTAATTTGCTGCTTCTAGGGAAAACCGTCTGTCAGTATGGAGGATTTATGAGAAGTATGTCAGCTAACTAATTGTGTTAATATATTTCAGTCTTTGAAAACCAGAGTTTGGCTCTTTGTGGATTTTGCATGCTAATGTTTTACTGAGATAATACCTCAAAATATTGCATCTCATCTGAAAATTGGGGGGAAAAAAATACTGAAAAACAGACTTGACAGCATTGTAAAAACACTGTAACATTTTTGATAGGCAGAGTAAAGAAGAAGGCAAGAAATCAGAAGTTAAGAAGATGGAGAAGAAGAGAGGTTAGTTTAAAGAAGCTAAACAGTATTTTTGGTCATCTTAAACTTTGAACAGAATTATCTGCCTGGATGCGATCACGTACTGCGAAGGGTGGCTGTGGGGTTGCAGTCAGAGATGTTTGATCTATGACTGCTTCCTTCAGTGCATTCTTGTTCTTCTGTGTTCATTCTTTATTCAGTGGATTAGAACACATCTTTGCTATTCCCGTTTTACTGTCATCTGAGCTTTTAAACCTCAATGATCCCTTCTGCTTGTGAATAAGAAACAAAAGCTCTTACTCTTTGAATCAAATTGCTTCAGTTCTTCCCTTCATTTTTCCCTTTCTGTCTTATAACACAGTAATCTGAGGGACTTCTTGAAAGTACGTAGATACTATCTCTTACTAAGTAGGAGGCTTGCTAAGAAAAGGCTTGTTCTTCCTAAGCAAGAGGCTTAGATTCAGATTACCGTGGTCCTGTCTACTAACCCACACTTGCAAACTGACCTTCATAGGGATCAGTCATTCCTTTTTTAGTACTCCCATCTTTAAGGGCAATCCAAACCACTGTACAGATGCAGTGGCTTGGACTCATGTGTTGAGAGTTGGCAGTGTGGAACTGTTGGCAGGGAAGGAAAAAAAAAAAAAAATTCAAACCCATCCAAGATGGATTGGACTAGACTTGAAGGAAACTCTGCTTGCAGTATTGTTCAGAACACGTACCACTTGTGTATGAAAAAATCCAAACAGCCATTCAGCATGTGAATTAGAGATGGACATGTTCATTCATCTTGCACACCTGCACACCCAGCACATGGGTACTGGGAACACTTCTATTTTATTTGGATGGATTTGGACTGTAACTTGAATCATGTCCAATTTACTGAAAACAAAACCATTAATGTCCAGGTGTCCTGTCATTAAAGGTTTCCCAGCTTTGTTAACTCTTAGTCCTGGCCCACAAGTAGAGGGTGACAGTTGCATATTGGAATAGAAAATTCTTTTCAGTTTGTAACTCCTAAGGAGAAAATTGTGTAGGTTGCTAATAGTGTCCAATTTTAAAAACCTGCATACTTTATTTCTGATAGTAAGCCCTGTGGTGTATTTATGTCTGCACCTGCGTCGTTACCTGATGCAGAGTGCCTGCCCATATTTGTCTCCATTCTGTATGAAGCTCACACTTGTGGAAAGGTTTCTACAAAAACAAACCTGATGTGATTATCAAATATTCATGCATACCATTTTTAATTTTCAGAAACATCAATGGATTCTAGGCTTCAAAGGATACATGCAGAAATTAAGAACTCCCTGAAAATTGATAATCTTGTAAGTTTTGGGGTGGTTTTAAACTGATTTATGGGTATAATTCCAGTAGGAGATACTTGGCATGCATGTTTGTCTTTTAATTAATATTCTGAGAATGAATGGAATTTTTTCAGTTTGAAAGATAACTGCTGCTTAAATGAGATTACCATGGACGTTAAAAGATCAGTGTCAGCAAGTAAAATGGGTTTTGTTTGAAAGTACTTGATAATAAATTACTTACTGGAAACATTCAGGCAGAATTCTGTCAAATGAAGCATCTGTGCCAGCTCAGCCTGAGCCATGCAGAAGCACCAGGAGGACACAGTGAGCACGCAGTGCCTAGACTCCCTGATGTGAGGGATGGAGGCCCCCATCTGCTGACCCCACTCATAGTCAAGGGAAGTCTGCTGCTTGCTGGGGGCTCAGGTTTGGAACACTACTGACAGATGGTTGAGGCTTGTCTGGCCTTAAGACTGTTTATTAACTGCTGCTGGTTTTCTGTGTTGGGCACCAATGGTATGGTCAAGGGAGACTTGCAAAGTATGAAGCATGACTGCCTGACTTTGAGGGTGATGGTCAAAGTATGGGGACCCAGGTGGTGAACCCCTTCTTGGGGAAAGGACTTGTGAAGGAATGCATAGGACTGCTAGGAGATGGCAGGATTCACTCAAAAGTAGTGCTGCCAAGGGGCTGGACAACCTGGTTAACGAGCTTTAAACTAGGAACAGTAGCAGAGGAGAAAGTGAGGAAGCAGTCAAGCAGGATGGCAATCAAATGATGCAGGGTTATGTAAACAGAACTGGCCTTGTAATCAGCGATTTCCTCAACAGAACAGGACTGAAGTAGCATCACCACAAGCATATGCACAGAAATGAGGAAGTGCTGGCAGCACAGCGTTATGAGAAAAGCTCTCATAAACTTTCTGGAAAGTCAGCACAACTGGGTGCCTCTTTGAAGTGTCTGTACAGTAATGCATACAGCATGGTAAACAAACCTGAGGAAGTGGACATCTGTTTGCAGCTGCAGGGCTATGGGTTCCTTGGCATGACAGATTTGGTGGGGTAGTTTGTGGGACTGGGGCCTTGCTCTCTATCTGTACAGGCTCTTTAGGAAAGACGAGTGCTGGGGAGAGAAGATAAGGCGTAAGTCTTTATGTGGGAGACCAGTGGGAATGTGTGGCACTTTGCACTGGGACAGATAAGTCAACTGAGAGTTTATGGGTCAGGGTTAATGGGCAGACCAATATGGGTGACATCCTGAGGATGTCTACTGCAGGTCACTGGATGAGGTAGAGGCAGAGAATGATGTAATCTTAAAGCAGTCAGGAGACATGTCCATTTCAAAGGTTCTGGTCCTCACTGGAGGCTTGAACCATCCTGGTATCTGCTGAAGGGACTACATGTGGATTATATCGCAATCCAGGAAACTTCTGGAGTCTGATAACTTCCTAACACAGGTGACCAAGGAGCTTACAAGGGAAGATGCCCTGTTGGACCTGATTCTTATAAACAGGGAAGATCTGGTCAGGGATTTGAAGGCTGGAAGCAACCTTGGCTGCAGTGACTGAGATGGTGGAGTTGAGGATCCTGGGAGGAGGGAGCAGGCCAAAAAGGATCACAGCCCTGGACTTCGGAGAGTAGACTTTGGCCTCTACAGGGATCTGCTTGGAAAGATCTCTTGAGAGACCATGCTGGAGAGAAGAAGGGACCAGGAGATCTGGCTCACTTTTAGGGATTACCTCCTCATCAAGATTGATTCATCTTGATAAGCTGGGAAATAACCAAACGTGGCAGGAGGGCTGCATGGTGCATGGATAAACAAGGAGCTCTTGACTGTAGTCAGGACACAAAAAAACAAAGCATACAGGAAGCGGAAGCAGGGACAGGTGACCTGGGAGGAATATGCATTTGTTGCAAAAAAAATAGTTCATCTTAAATAAAATTTACAAAGCTTATACTTCACAACTTAACAGTTTGGCTTAAATAAATCACTCTGTCCTGAGCCAGACAGTAAATTCCACTAAAATAACAAGTAAAAAACAAAAATGGTCACCCCCCCAAATAACACTAAACCTCTGATTCAGAGGTGTAATGGGGCAAATATCTTACAATACTGAGAAGAACATTGGTTGTAGAGCTACAGCAAGGACACTTAGTTTATCATAACTGTATTTATCAAGTAAACCTGATAATTCTGATAATAAACCTGACAAGAATTCTGCTGGGCATAGTCACAATGCTTAGGTTTTTGATAATAGGCGCTACAACTTTATACAAGATGCAGACTATTGTTATGACTTGTGCTGGTGACAAATCTTGTTAGTTCTAAATAGGAAGTAAGATAATCAAGAGTAGCTGAAGATAAGGAAATTGAGAACTAAGTATTACAGGAAGAAGACTTAAGTACAGTGTGTCTTAGAAATGGATCAGAAGCTCACATCATTACTTCGGGGTGTTCTGCATACTGCATCATTGATCAAACTTCTGACTGATAAATCTACAAAGATACAATTCTGTATATTAACTGCAGTCCCCTTAAGATGCTTTGCTACCTTCTTAGTGGCAAGTCACTTGGGAAGAACTGTGTATGGAAAAGGCTGACTGTGGAGAACAGGTTCAAGCAAGGAAATACTACAATTGCTAGAATTGTGAAAGCGGCATAAAGCTTGAATTTCTATTTTGAAAGTATAACATTTTTAAAAATTATACGTTATTCAAATAGCATCTGCCTTTTTATTGTGGAAGTCGCTGAAGGGGAACTGATAGTAAATTTTGTTTGCAAGTTTGACTGTAAATTGTTCTAAAACTAAGTACATAGTTAAATTAAGGCTATTATAGGAAGGTATGTCTGAGCATGGAAATGAATTTAATATGGCTAATTAAGGATTATTAACATGTAAGTTAAGTCTTCAAACTAATTTCTTGTTTATATACAGGATGTGAACAGGTGTATTGAGGCTCTTGATGAGCTTGCATCCCTTCAAGTCACTATGCAACAAGCTCAGAAACATACGGAGATGATTCTGACTCTAAAGAAGGTGAGATCTGCAAAGTTAATCAAATTAAGCCGTGTGTTTTCTTAAATTGAGATCAGTGTTATGTACTACTGGAGTACTGAGTCCAGTTCTGGTCCCCACAATTCAAGAACTATGCAGGCAGACTGGAGAAATGTCCAAAGGAGGGCCATGAAAAATCATCAAAGGGCTGGACAATCTGCCCTATCAGGGAAGACTGAAGGGATTAGGTCTTTTCTTCCTGGAGAAGTCGCAGGGAGAACCTCATCACAATATTCCAGCACTTAAAGGGCAGCTACAAAGAGGATGGAGGCTCTCTTTTCATACAGAGCCACATGGAGAAGATAACAGGCAGTGGGTATAAGTTGCACCAGAAGAGGTTTAATCTTGATATAAAAAAGAATTTTTTTCACAGTGAGAACAACTGTTCACTGGAACAGCCTCCCCAAGGGATGTGGTGGAGTCCCCATTGCTGGAGGTTTTCAAGATGCAATTGGGCAGGATACTCGATAATCTCATCCAGGCTCCCTTTCCCAGCAGGGGTTGCACCAGATTATGTTTTGAGGTCACTTCCAATGTGGGCTGCTCTGTGATTCTGTGATATGTCAGAGAGTGTAAAAGTCTATGATCTCATTTCAGGTTAAATTAGGTATTTCATCTAGCATGTGATGAAATGATACAGGTATTTAAATACCTAAGTTGTTTCATTACTTCGATTTCAGATACGGAAATTCAAAGTTAGCCAAGTTATCATGGAGAAATCTACAATGCTGTATAACAAGTTCAAGACCATGTTTTTGGTTGGGGAAGGAGATTCTGTTCTTTCCCAAGTACTAAATAAATCACTTGCTGAGCAGAAGCAGCACGAAGAAGCCAACAAAACCAAAGAACAGTGGAAGAAAGGAGCAAGCAAAAAAATGGAAAAAGAAAAAGACCAAACAGGTAAGTCACTGTGGTTTTAGTTTCTTGTCATATAACAGATCTAGTCTCCATCAATTTCTGAGCCAGCTTCAAAACAATCCTTGATGTAGGAATTCTACCCATCTATTAAAACCTTTATGTATCTGAAATAGTCAAGGATAATCCTGCTTTAACTTAAGTTTCAAAGTCAAGGATATCATGTTTCCCAGGGCTATTTTACCTTTATTGCCTGAAGAGAAGGACTTTTGTAGGAACTGAGTTTAGCGAGTTTAGCATTTTTTACTTATTTGTAAATTTGCTAACTTTATTACCTTGTACAATCAAAAAACCACATGAAATGAAGTAGAATAACATCCTACCTTTCCTCAAATAGCCTTTTGGTGCTGAGCCGTCCCCCTAGGCTTTAACTGATGAATTTCCTTCACTAGCCTCTTTCTAGATCATGCGTGCTACTATGTGTAGCAGCAGCTTTTAACCACTTACTTGCTACTTCTGTGAGGCAGCTTTAGTAGTTCAGTCTAACAGTACAGAAATAATCATAATTTAGGGGAGAACAGGCCCTACACTCTTAGTAATGCTATTGCAGATTAATCATGAGCACTTGTATAAATACAGCATGATACTGAAGGCTTTCCATAGTAAGTATGTTCTGTAATAATTTAGGTCAGTTATTTAAAAAAAAAAAAAAAGAAATGTAGTAAAATAGATACTTGCATTTTAAATAGAAGAACAAAATGAGATGGAGACACCGGAAAGCTGTGTTGCAAACAAATTTAAGTCCTTGAAGAGGTAGGAGATCTACCTATCTAGTAAAATTATTTAGATCGTTGATGTCCACAAGCACTGGAGAGAAACTATTTACTTTGAATCTGAATCCTGGCAGCAAAACTGTTTCAGGAAACTGTTTGACAGTTACACCACCCTTATCTGGAATAAACAAGTTATTGTAACTGAGGTGATCGAAGATGCCAAGGATTCAGAGTAACTGTAGTTGAAGTGCCACTGTATTTGTAACTGCTAAGAATGCAGGGATGATGATAAAATCCAACCATTTAATGGTGAGAGAAGCATGTACTATGTAGTGGAGGTTCCACACAGATCTTTCCCCAACCCAGTGGTCAGCACAGCTAATACTTCAACAAAGAATCTAAACTGAAGGACTTCCTACGCATAGTCTAATGAAGCTACTCTGGATGAGGTTAGACTTCAACAGAGCACACTGAGATACCGTATTGTTGCCTAGTCAAATAGAGAATGGTAAGAAGTTTTATCAATGTAGGGAGATATTTCATCAAGTTGCTACAGGTTGCTTTAGTTGCTACGAAGAAAAACTCTGGTTCCTTATGTTTGTACATCTACCCTTTTACAAACTGAACTGCTGAACTCTTACTATCTTTACAAAGCACAACAGCTACAGCAGTTTGTACTTCAGCTGAAGTACAGCTTCAGACTATCTACTCTGTAAGAAGGGATTGCAGCATTCATTGTTTCACTGAATTCCTCCCATGGCATTCAAGTTCAGAACTGATTCTGAGTGAGTCTAAATAGAGCAACTACTAGAATGTCATCTTAAAATGATCTCATCTGCTTTTTAGCATCTCTTAGCCTTGTAAGTATTCAGATGACTAACATCTTGTAATTTTTCCTTGCTGTAGCACAGTAGTTTAATAGGGTTTTTTTTTTGTAAACCTGTAGCTTCAAATAAAATGGGCTGCCAATTCTGACTTAAAGTGACTTCCTCACAATTCACTCAAAATGCACTGGTTGGTAATACCAGAGCAAAACATGTATTCATCACAGAAATTTTAAAGCGGTTAAATATCCTGCTTTGACTTCACTAAATACAGCTTCTACATAGTGCTTTGTTTTCCTGCTTGACAACTGCATGCTGTAACTAAACACTTTTCCTCTATTTATAATGTATTGTTTGTCATATTTTGATTATACATGTATTTCTTCAAGTTGAGAGTAAATGAGCAGCCATGGAACTAGTAACTTCTCTACTTAAAGTATCAGAAATCCCCCAAAATCATCTGACCAGGTTAGAGTGCTAAACAGAGTTTACTGCTGGAGTATATTCTGTCACTGCTTAGACTATAAATAAGCGTTAGTCCTGTTATCTGTAGCCTAGAAAGCACAAGAAGAACTCTTAATCACATGAAATACACAGACTGTTCAGTTCCTGTTATTAAAATTATCAGATGAGGCTCATTGCATGGAATTCTCAGAAGTTGAAGCCATATCAGTTACTGCTGTTTGTATTGTTTCAGCTGCTGGGTATCAGGGTGAGGGGAAAACATTTATAGTGTTTGAGTTGAAGGTAAAGAAATTATCTGGGCTTTTTATAGCACAGATTTGCTGCCTGCAGTACTGTTTTCTTTCCCTGCCCTTTCATTTTAAAGGTTCAAAGGTTGTGAACGGCGGGCCTGAAGCTCAAGACACCGACCAGACACAACACAATGGAGAGAACACTGAGGAAAAGAAAGATAGGCATGAAGTTGGCAGTAAGAAAAAGTGAGTTAGTAACCTTACTGAGCTAAGGATCTGTTCTTGTCTAGCAAAATGATGTAAAATAGAACAGCAGTGGATTGAGGTATTTAACCGTGCTGAGGTAATGTTTTCTTTACAGAATTTTCTCTCAAGTTTAGGGAATGATAACAGCGTGCAAAACTACTGTTAAAAGTTTTGAATGAACATTTAAAAGTTACTTCATTCACTGCTATGGTGGGGACTTAAATAAAAAATCTACAGGATACCCTGTTAGGAGAAAATCAGGATGTGGTGAGACAGGGCAAAGTACAAGCTTTCTCCTATGTTTTAGACTACTCGATGCTATTACTAAGTTGGAAGCAAAGGAAGCCTGAACCAAGCCTTACAGAAACTAATGGGGATATATCAAGTTTTTTGTGAAATTATGTATTCTAGTCAACAGCCAAGCCACTCTAATTAGTGTTCTATAGTATAGCTGTAAAAGTGCCCAAATGCAGGTAAACTGCAGGCTTCAAGTTAGAACCTGTGAAATTTCAGAACTCTGAATGCTTTACAGAGGCTGACACATTTACATTTTCCAAACACGGAGCCATAAGAATGCTTGAATTTATCAGGAAGTATGTATTTAAACCTTAGCCTCACTGAAAAATGCTGTTTTGTGAACAAGAACAAGCAGCAGCAAATCTCTTGTAGAATATGAGAAATACTTAATAGAATTTAGTAAACAATGAGGAAAAGGCCTAGAATTATCCCTGAGCTGAACTGTTTTGTTGAAGTACCACTTTGCTCTCTCTGAGTACTTTTGCACCTTGTGCTCAGGAATTCTTTCTGTCCAGCAGTATGTATTGAAGCAAGCTTTCCTTTTATCACCGTCTTTATGCAGCCAGGAGAAACTGCAGTTGCCTTGCATTCTTTTGGCTGTCTGCCAAGGTAAAACTGTACAAATAAGTGGAATATTGACTGTTCTTTACAATAAGGTAAACTTAAAACAGAACAAAACAAAACAAAAAAAAACCTTAATATGAAAATGAATTTCATTATTTGCTGAGGGGTAGCCTCAGAACTGCTGGCTTCTGATGATACAGCTTTCAGAAGTGACATTTGGGAGTTTTCAGCCAGTGATGCCAAATACCCATTTGGTCTAAACAAGCAGCATGTTACCAGAACATAATGAAGGTACAAGTGTAGTTTCCTAACACAGGTTACAAAACCCAGCACACTGCTTAAATAGGTGACTTTGCCAAATCACAATACAGTACTGACAAAAGTGCAACAACTGAGTTACTTGAAATCAATAGCAAGGCAGTTCAGTAATAATAGAATATACTTAGCCAAGTATTTAAAAATAAATGATTACTGAACTGGATCTCCAAGGCAGAATTTTCTTCACAGCCTGCTCCTTTTGCTGTTCCTGTAGAACCTCACAATACTTAGATTTTTTGAGTGGCAAAAAGACAATCTCAGTCAGACTGCCCTTTATATTTGTGATTAAAAGAATTAAGAATATTTGGGTGCATGCATGATGCCTCAGTTGGACACAGGCTGCAAGAAATTTAAGGTGCGTAATTCAGATAGCTACGCAACATGCCAGGAAAAGGCTGTTGAATATAGAATGTCTCAAAGAAGCACCTTTGAGGCAAGACAATTTACATTTTTAATACGTCAGTAATTGTGATTCTATCTGTAAAACTCGCAAATATATCTTCCATGAATAAGCTAGTGGAGGTGTCATGTTCTGCTAATAAATATCTGTCTCTTTAAGTGCGTGCGGTGTTTGCTATGGCCTTGAAGTCTGTACTCCAACATATTCTTTGACTTACATAAACACAGAAACAAACCCACTTTACAAAAAGACTTGTATGGCTCCTTGGGAACAGTTTCCATGGACTTACCGTTGGCTAACTGCTATAAACTACATTTTTAACACCTCTTGAAATACCTTGTGTATCGAGAAATGCATCCACGTACCTGTTCTAAATTCAAGCAAGCTACATAGTGGTGTCTCTCCATCATACAAACTTCCTCTCATTCTGTATTTTTCATACCTTTCTGAAGATGTACTTCAGAAATTTTGGAAAACAGAAGTTGTGTAGCAATTACTCCTGAAGTGATTGGTGCTTAAGAACACCTTTCTATTCTTGTTTAATAAAAATTTATACTGTAAATTTATTCCTGAGGTTACCTTAGTGCTTGGGACACATACTGGGTTATTCCTGGCTACTGAGAAAAATGGGTAAGGTATGTTAAGCCAGAGTGCGACTCCATGCGAGCTGACACATTTGCCAGCAGAATACGGAAGACTGCCTGAATGGGACACAAACTGAATTCTGAATGACTGCTGGTCGTGTACATTAATGTGATGTTAATCACTACCAGCTTAGTTTTGCATTTGGGGGCAGTCAGCATAAGAGCAGGGATGGACAGCTGGCATCACTACCAGCTTCAGTTCTCCAGCCCTCCTCCTCTGCTGAATGTACAGCAGCATCGCTTAGTCTAGACAGTACAAATTCATCTGGAATAAGTCTTGCTCTCTACATTTCTATATGGTCATTAATGTTGCTTTATTTTGTTTCTAGGACATGTGGTGAAGAGAGAGAGCATGAAAAGCCAGCAAAAGATTCTGCCTTTGAAAGCAAATGACACCACTGGAGTCTCTTTTTTTTTAAATACAGATTTAAAAAGATTGTTAAGTTTTTGCATTTGAAATCTATAGACTGCTGAAAGTTTTAAATAATTTTATAAGCATAGTATTTTGAAGTTAAATTTTGTGGAATAAAAGTTCCTTTAATCTTGGTTTAAAAGTATTTAAACACTTTTGCCAATAGTTTTATCCAGTATTGACAGATAACACATTTCAAAAGATGAAAATTCCAGCTAGAAGACAAATGCTTACATGTCACAGGACTTAGAGTTGTAGTATATTTTTACCTGACTACTGTATGTTTGTCTAGCTGATAGCAGGAAAAAGTGTAAATACTTTTAACTGCCCAATTGCTTCACTTGTATAAAACCTACTCTCTTCCTATGATACTGACCTCTGTGTGTGCATAGTTTTTCAACTCTTGTTGGGATGTCTTTTAACTGTGTTTTGTAGGAGTTGGAAGCAGCGTTTTTAGAGCTGTCACAATGCTAAAGTAGGGAGTAGAGTTAATCACTTTTTCTAAACAAGTTTAGTTCTGTTCTTGCAAAACTCACTGTGCCAATTTACTGCAATGTGACTTTATGGTATGCTTTTTGGTATAGTAAGTACACTAGAAAGATATGTGGTGTTTTCACAGAACCTGTTGATGCACACTGGTGGGAAAACACTGTCTTGAACAATTTATGGAATTAAAGAATTTAAACTGATAAAGAGAGACTGGTTCTTAATACTAACTTGTATAGACAAAAACATTCATAGGAACAAATGGTAACACTGGAACACTGGTGTAGTATTTTAAGAAAAGTTCCTAAAGGCATGGAAGGGAATGAAAAGGGTGCAAGCACCACTGAAAATTCTTTCTTGAAACACACACTTTGCCTAACATCAGAACTAGGAACGACTTCTATGTGACTGGAAAATGGTATTTGACAGAGGCCAGCCAGAGTTTAGCAGTCCTAAGAATCTCATTAGGGGGACTGTGACATGGAAGGTGACAGTGTTTCAGGCGTATGCATCGCCTTGTATTGTGTCACCTTCAAGGCAGCACCAGGAAAACATGATTACGAGTATTTCTGAAGCTTTAACTTGCACCATTCAACAAGGAAGAGCTTCAGTATTGCAGCATGACCAAACAGCATGGTATCAAATACTGAGAAGTCAAATTATTTCTTGTTTACATTCCTTGTAAATGGCTGCCATGCCTTCTTCAGTCAGCCCACCTGGCATTTTTGTTCTTACCCAAGGTAGTACAGAGAAAAGGGATTTCTCATACAGCTTCTCCCCATTTCAAGTTCACCAGCGTGGTACAATCTTCACTTTTGTTTGCAGTTCTGCTCTTACAGTAGTGCTACGCAGCTAGATGTTCAGTAATGGGAAAAAACAACTTCAACACCCAATACGTCACAGCCAGGTGAAGGTCAGTAACTTCAGCCCTGCTTTCAAACTTTCCTGTTTTTCAGAATTTGAAAGTGACAGTTTCTCTTCAGAATAATGCTTTTTTTCCATTGAAATGCACTACTATGAAGTAACTCCTCCTTATCCGTCTCCTAATTCTGAAGAGATGAAAACTTCTTTTCCCTCACACTGCCTTTTGCTGTTTTTTTCCCCTTCTTCCTAATAGACTAGAATAGTAAACTGCATAATAGTTTTAGGATCATAGCCCTAACCTGCCCTTCTCTTAATGTCCATGGTTTAAGTAACAACAAAAGAATCCTTACTAGTGACCAGAGGCACAGAAAAAAAACATGAAAAACCTGTAATCAGAAATCTAGTATCTGATACTTACTGCACAAGCAGTATTCCATTTATTGTGTTCAAAACTGCTATTTAGTCATCTTTGCTAGTTTGCAGTAGTTATTTTTTTTATGTATCTTTGCCAGAATCTATCAGAGTGAATGGTTTTCTTCCCTGCTAAATACACCACTCCTTCAGAGACTGTGTGTGCAATGTGTAGTCCCTACACAGAAGCTGCTGCTAACGCCTGTTGGAAGTAGTCTGACCAACTTTTAACTGCCTGTTTACATAGTGTATCCTGGTTTGAGGTAAAACAAAACCAATTTTCTGTTCATTAGTTTTACTTTGCAGCTAAGCCTCTTCTAACTAAATGAACTCTCTGAAATTAACAGCATATTGTGGAGACAGTGTTTGTTCTCAGAGTGAGAAGACCTGATTAGTTCTAATTTATGCCAAGGAATGGTGTGTGGAGAGGCTTTTGCTTATACTTACTGCTATTTGCCCCACTGGAGGGTCAGAAGCAGAAAAGCACAGTGGGGTCCCACCTGCAGAGAGGAGCAGACAGGCCAGGTGACCCAAAACTGACCAACAGGGTATTCCATCCCATCTGCCTTATGCTCAGTATAAAAGCTGAGGGATCAGAGAGTCAGCCTCTTTCTTCAATGGCCAATGTCCAAGGAGGACTCTGTTCGTCTGCCTTTGATCCCGATCTGTGCATTCCGGAATCCAGTTCCCACCTATCACTGAGTCCAGTCTGGTCCTTTCCCAGTGCCTGCTGGTGACGTGATCATCATCCTGGGAGCTTGATCCAGTTTTGTATATATTATATGTATTTCATTATTTTCTTTTTATTANACCGGTCATTTGTTTGTGGCCAGTCCAGCCCAAACCAAGACAATAGTGGTACACCTAGATGATGTTAAACTGCTTCTATAGGTTGTCCTTAAGCAGAACCCAGTACGTTTATTTTTATTTTTTTTCTTTATGTTTGTTTTTATTTTGTTACATTTATTTTTGTTATTAATAATCTGTGAGCTAGCTGTAACATTAAGATAACGCAGGATTATAGGTTTGGTAATGTGGAAAAGCCAACAGAAGAATATTTGTTTCAACATTCAACACTGTTCACCAGCAGCTGAATTTATGGAGCTTGTTTTGCTGCATTTGTACAGCAGACTTCTTAATATTAGAATACACTGCATGTTTTCTGAAGACTTCTTAACTATATTGAGTACTTTCAAGTTCCACAGATGCAAGCATGTTTTTTATCATTCCTTATTATTCCACTATCATTTATGTCAATGGATAGAGGCACATGCGCATGTATGCATCTGTACTGAGCTTATCAGAAACATGATTTGTGCATATTTACAAAATAGTACTATTTCCACTCTACCTTCCTGCCTGAAGTTGCAGGCAGCCTAAAACTCTCTATTCTCTCTTCACAGCTCTGTTAATCAAAAAGGGGAAGAGATGTGAAGAGTGCCTGGGGGAAGGCCTCTCTGTTGCTGCTCAAAGAAGCATGCTGATAAATGACTTTTTGCACAAAACACTGTGCAACTCAGTTACAGGAGCACTTTATAGTAACACAGTGGCTGCCTTGGGCAATTAAAAGTACCAAGCTACAGGCATTTAGAAAGGTTAATAATTAAATATTGAAACCTGTCCTGGTTTGAGGTAAAACAGGACCAATTTTGTTCAGTAACTTTGCTTCTTAGCTGGGCCTCTTCTAACTGCTGAAATTCACTCTCTCAGAGTGATAAGATCAATGTTATGGCTGATGTCCAGACGTGGTATGCGGAGAGGCTCTTGCTTATACTTATCGCTATAACACCCAAGGCCAACCAACTTGGTTATTTGCCACACTGGAAGGTTGGAAGCAGAAAAGCACAGTGGGGTCCCACCTGCAGGGAGGAGCGGACAGGACAGGTGACCCAAAACTGACCAACAGGGTACTCCATCCCATCCGCATCATGCTCAGTATAAAAGCCCTCTGAGGGATCAAAGGGTCAGCAGGAAGCTGGGAAGCTGGGGAGCTGGGAGTGCTGGCTCTGTCTCTCTCTTCCTTCAATGGCCAACATCTGAGGAGGACTGTTCGTCTGCCTTTGGTCCCGATCCTGCCTGCAGATCCAGAATCCAGTTCCTGTCCGTCACTGAGTCCAGCCTGGGACTGCCCCAGTGCCAGCTGGTGTTGTGACTGTCATCCTGGGAGCTTGATACGGTTTTGTATATATTTCATTAATGAAATATTATTAATAAAATGAAAATAAAGTAGTTTAGTTCCTTCTAAACTTATAAGTCTTTTTTTCCTCCTCTGCCTCTCTCTTTGAAGAGGGGTAGAGGGGAGCATCTGTCGGTCCCATCTGGGGTCCCCTACGTCCCCACTGGGATTTGGCCTAAACCACGACAAAAGCACAATCCACTTACGTGATTACTGGAAGTTAAAACTCGGCATGGAAAGAAGTTCTAGTTCACAGCAATATAGAGTTAAGATTTTGAATACAGCAGTCTCCCACACAAACGTAAACGCAGAGATGAAGCTGCTGATTGTATGCTGCAAGTCTCTAAAATCACGGTCTATCCATTCAGCTGCTTGGGCTTTTACTGCCTGCACTTATTGCCCATTCACAAACTAGAAGTAACCTAAATTCACAGAATCTTACTGACTGTAGAAATGGTCATCTCACCTTCCAAGATGCCTGAGTGTCCATGAGCTTGAAGGATACAAATACAATTTCTGAGAGCTAAGAACTGGGTAGGCAGTCAAGCTTAAGCCTCCGAAGGAATAAGACTGATTCTTTTTGCGGAAAGGAAATAAACCACAGTTAGCATCCCTACTTCAAGAGTCAAGTTTACTACAACTTCAAATACTATTGAGTTGCTCATCATTCACGTGCACAGGGGCTGTTGTGATAATGTGCCCAGATAGCAGTGGGAAGTAACACTGCCTATATGAATCATACGCTTTGGAACTTTGCACCAGCAGTAAAATCAGAGGGGCCTCTCCTCCTTGTCAACACAAGAAACACTGTTCCGTATTGCCATCTTGTCAGTAAGGCAAAAACTTTCATTAGGGAGAGCATCTCCGAGACCTTTTGGAAGTTTCAAATAAGTTCAAGTAAGTTCAAAACCTCAAATAAAAGGTTCATACTGCCAAATCACTGAGCATTTAAAAAAGATGAAAGCTAAAAGCCAACCACAGATTCAGGTCAATGCTTTTTAGATTCAACAGATTCAACTACAGTTTTTAGTACTCCAGCCTTTTTGCTTCCCCTGGTAAGTACAAACACAAATCTTCACAAGTCAGCAGGCAGGGCCCTTAAATTTTCATTCAAATATAACTCAAATTATCTCCAAGCTCTATACCCTTATATCCAGTTTATTATAACAAGGGATTTATATTAAAAAAGAAAGGAAAAAAAAAGACATAAATACCAAACACACAGACAAGGGGTTATTAAAAAAATTATTTTCTCGTTTTTCATCATGAAGTAGTAAACTTGCTTGGAAGTTTTGGTCACTGGAACACTAACAGCACTTAACAAGTAGCCAAAACACAAATATCCAGCTGGTGTCACAGAAATTTAACTACGAAGGGGCAGCGGGGTGCACTGCTGGATTTCACTCAGAGGACTCATTCAGAAAGACACATTAAATCATGACTGGACCCAGCTGTTTTGTGACAGCTCCTGGGAAGTAAAGTATCTTTAAAAATTATGTTTTAGTGTAAACTTTTTTTCCATTTGTCATTTAAGTTGAATCACTCAATATGAAATAGGACCAGAACACACAAACAGCAGCTTCTAATACGAGTTCTCTGTTTTGTAGTTAAGCACAGGAGGCACTCAACTTCCACACCCAGACTGTGTCCTGCTTCTCTTTGCCTTATTGTAAGTATGGGACTGGTCCTAGCAAAATTTCTTAATCTGCAGGGACAGCAATTTTGAAATATATTTGACCATAACTTTTTACTGGAAAGAAGTAACGGGTTGGGTGAAAGATAGCATACCAAGGCAGAATTAGTTTAATTAAAGAATAAATTCACATTTTGGCCACTCCTCCCTACTGCTAAAGAGAAAAAAAAAAAAAACAAAACACCCCATAAAAAACCCTAATGATTGCTGCCTTAGAATTCAGCATAAGGAGCCATCAAACAAGCTGGCATAATTTCTGAGGTCTCCTTCCACCCCAGAAGAGAGGATTAAAAGCCTAACCCAAAACCCAGCAGTACGCTCAAAACTCAAGCTGTCTGGTTATTTTAACAGCCAGAGCAACAGATTCACCAGCGTAGTTCATTGAATTCATTTTGGGTCATGTCAGTTTCAGTTGAAAATCCCAGGATCAACATAAGGATATGCAAGAAACTCCCCCAGTTTATTGCCTTCTGCATCGTAATGGAGCATCCGAAAACAAACATCACAGAAGAAACAAGGATCCTCCGGTGCCAGACTGTCACTGTTGGTTACCCACCTGCAGGTTACACAATACAAGTGTTTTCCACATGAATCCAACACATTTGTGACAAACATCTCAACATTTTACTCAGAGTTGGGGATGGTAGCAACAAACATCAGTAATAATGTTACACTGACCAGGTACTACCTATATTGCATATCGCCCACCCCAGGCATAGAGCACTTTTTCAAACTCCACACATATTCCCTGCCAATCGCAGCTGCTATCTTACATTGCTACAGCAGCATTTCCTGAGGAACTCCTCAAACCTGTGTAGCTGGTACAGTGCACAACCAAAAAGAAAATTAACAGGAGTCTTCTGTCCACTGTATGGTCATTTTAAGTCATAAAAGGTAAATCTACTTTTCCCTTAAGGTAAGAAACTGTGATACAGAGCAGATGTGACTGACCCAAACTACTCTGAGTAATAACCAAATCCACTTACGAGTCTAAAAGGAGGGCGTGGATGATGCAGACAAGACAAGGAGAGGATTGCTGCTCACTCCAGCAAGCACTGAAGTTAGCATGAACACAGCTGCCAGGACAAGGAGGGCCTGCCGTGTCACCCAGCAATTAATTTATGGTAGCACTCAGAGGCCATGACAGCTCAAGGCCTCTAGTGATTAAAGATGCTATCGGCACAGATTAGAACATGCAGGACAGCCAGCCAAAGCAGCTCTGCTATCCATGGTTTAGCATCTCCCCACTTAAGCTTAGTGCTTAATCCTGGTTTTAATTTAATGCATTTACATCACCCCTGGTAATGCCCTCCCCATCCCATCTTTCCCCCATATTGACCCTGTGGCTCCACCTCCCCTTATGGCCAAATGCCTCACAGATTATAGCCACCCGTGAAGGCACCCTAGGGGCTCTGCTAGGAACACTAGGATGGGCTCCCATCAGAGAGGGAATTGGCTCTTTGCCTGATTCCAGGGAAGTCTAAGGCCAAACGAGTAAGATAACAAGGACACAGCTGCTGTGTTAAACTGAGGCTGAGAGTGTAAGCTGCCGTGGGGGAAAAAAAGAGCAGTGGGTATTTTTGTAAATAAACCATTCAGACCTATAAAATCAGGGAGCCTAGCCTAGTCTGCAGAACTCCTTTAGAGAAATTTCTGCTATGTCTATTGAAAGGCTTTCTCCTGTCTAAGTAAACAGGACTGAAGCACCGAATTCACATTCTCTCGTAACTGCAGAAAATCTGTGCGTCACAAAAAGTTCCTTCAAGTACAGCTGCACAGCACAGTTTTCAGGTAGAGATTATGAGTTTACCTGTGGGGAAAGCTACGTGCCTTTTAAAAATCTCTATATTTTACTATATCCATACTTCCCTCTACTTAGATGCCAGATTTAATGAAAACTCTGTATGACTTCTGGCAAATGGATTTGAAGCATGTGTCTTGTCATAGGGGAAAAATGCAGCATTTTCCCCCAACAGTAAGGTTTTCAAAAGTAACTGATTGAGAGCCAAGCTCTATGTATGGAAAAGAACCCAAGCCAAATAATTAACCTCTACATCATTTTAGTTCTTTTGATCATCTTGAATCATTATCTCCAAATAAACGCTACCTGCAGGAGGCCTTTTCCTAAGGAGTGACAGAACAATGGCCTGAAGGGTAAGATTTCAGAACACTTGCATGAAGATTATTCATGTACCTTATCAAGTACATACAAAACTTTGATTTTTTTAAGTTAGCAGCAGCACCTAGAAAGACTTATTTAAGAAGACAACTTAAAAGGATCGAGAGTGTAGCGTACCTGGCTGTATACATTTTGCACACAAAGCATTTTCTGGTACATAACCAGTGTTTCTTGATTAGCAAGGGATAGAGGTTTCTGTCCAGGCAGTCATCGTGATGAACGAGCCTTGAATCAAATAAATAAACATATAAAATACAATAAAGACTCAGCCACATCGGAATTTATCTGAACATAAGCACGGACACTGAAGATAAGGCATGACTTAAATTCCTGTGTAAACTATGACTAGACTTCTGCTTAGCATTTCTTAACACAGATGAAGACCTGGAGATAGACTGCTAGTTGCACCATCCATGGATTCTATGGTCAGGAGTAAATTCAGTTTGTGTAGTAACTCAGAATTCTTCAGATCACCTACTTTAGATGGTCTTTTCAAAGCTTTTATCTCATACATGGCCTAACATGCAAAGACATCACCAGGTGAATTTAGAGGCTCATAACTCTGAGATCATCTACTTGCAACATCTATGGCCTTCTTTGGGTTGTATTCTTCTTGGGAGGCACCATTTACTAACAATGCTTAGGTACATCAAGCTTCTGGGAACTGAAAATGATCTGTCACCCACTGCAGACAATCAGAGAAGTGTTCTCTCCACCCGTTATCCACTTAGCAGATTATACATCATAGTTCTACTGTTGATGTGGTTGCCACCTCACAGCCACAGCCACCTCCTCCTTCTCTCACTTCCCCACCCACCACAGCCCACTATTACCACTCCTCTGTTCTCTTTTCAGTTTCTGCCCCTTAGCACCAAGTCTAAACTAACAAGTCCAGTTAACTCCAGCCAGAGCTATTAACAGCATTCTGCTGCTCTCCACAATCTGTACATAAATCTGCTGCACATTGGCTCTGCATAGAAAGAGCTTTTCACTGTGGGTGCCATTCTTCCCATACAACAGTCCTAGTTAGAAAGCAGTCTTTTTATGCAGACAGATCATTAAAAATAATAAAAATGCAAGGGAGATTAGTTTCTTCCTTGCAGAGGTAGTCACATGTATATGGAACAAAATCTTACATAAGCCCTGCAGAAGGCAGCAGAATAATCTTAAGTTAGTCTAAAAAATATTCACATTTCATGTCTGAAGTTCGTCCACAGAAGGCTTGCTTTCAAGTGCATAATGACTCCCAAAGAGCAGTAACTTACCTTATATCTGTGATGATAATGATGTGCTCACAGTTCCCTTGGTGGCAGAAAAGGTATGGAAAGCCAATTTTGAGGGACAAATCATTAAAGGTGTAGTCCTCCATTTTAACAGACTGAAGATTTCCATAGCCTCTGTCACGAGATTCTGACCACTCAATAATTGTTCTGAAAACAGAAAAGGTTATCAGCATAGCAATGCTACAAACGGTGAATGCACAGAAAAGGAAGGCCTTAGGGCACATGCAAAACTCTTCACTGGGACACAGTTAAAAAGATGGAAATCAAAACAGCTCACAAAATTTTGTAATAATTTAAGGTAATTTCACAACAATACCACAACCCCACAGAACTGTGCACTGCTCTTGTCGAACACCTGCCTTTACATCCCCACCAGGCAGCTTCCCAAGGAGTTCTAGTGAGAGCGTATGCTCCTCATGGCACCCATCCAGGTCAGGTTGCTTGCAGCACAACACTTCTCAAGCATTCCAGTAATTCACGTTACCAGCAGGTTATTTTTGCTCCCTTGGTCAATAACTTTGTTCTAAACTATTAAAAGGCGCTTTTTTTTTTTGTTTTTGCCAAAGAGAAATGCAAAGCTGACAACTGCACGCTTAAATTTCCAAAGTTTAGCACTGGAAGGGCACTGGCCACTGTTGCAATTACTTCTTGGCTTTTCATCATGCTACATACAAGGCATTTCACTTCTACAAACTGCGCATATTATCACAAGCCCTTCCATGAAGATCATTGTTGCTCACAGACAGAAAGAGAAGGAGCAAAATAATTAATTTCTCTTAAGTCACACACCAAGTCTGGCATAACAACAGTCTAAACTCACAGCTCTTCCATACCATCCATTTTAACATCTTGACCTCCTAAATCTCTCCAGTGCGTCAGCAAGCCCATGCTTCCATAAAATAAACTACTAAGTGTAGTTTAAATGCGTATGACTTGTGCTTAACCAGTGTGAGCTACAGTTCCAAAGAAGAGATAACCGAGACCCTTGGCAATGTCATCTCAGATTTCTTTTCCCAACAGTCACACCGTCCCCTTGCTGGCGCTCCCATGAAGACATTCGGCATATTTTCAAGACTAAGCAGAACAACTGACTTTCACACAGCTGAGCTCGTTGTCTTTCTGACCCATCTTCTACCTCACAGGCAAGTCTTTTGGTGGTCATCTCAACTAGGGAGGGCACTTAAAACACCAGTACAGACTGGCACCTGTCACCTTCCACAGTAATCCCATCCCAACAGAGCAAAACAGGATTTGCAGGGAGAAAATGCATTCATCCCCTTTTCAGATGGGAAGTGAGTGGAAGGAATAATTAGAGCAAGTAAATTTAAACTTCTATGTAAAAATCAATTCAACATGAAAAGATAGCAAGGGAAGTCCATTCTAGCTTCACACACTAGACATTCCGGTCTTTGAAACACTACAAATCATAAACAAAATGAAATAAATTTCCTGTCCCTTAAGGTTTTCCGTAGTCAACATCTACAAATACCATACCTGCTCAGATCTCTGCACTCTGGGTATCTTTTATCATTATAAAAGGTGCCTTCAAAATAAAAGAAAGCAGATTTGTAGAGATCCTGAGAGAGAAAGAGATATGACTGCATTAGTGTTATGAGAGATTAAACACCTTATGCAAGAATGTGTGAAAAAACAAGCACTTTAGGTATCTGAATTATATTAATACACCTCATTCTACAGGTTTCTAAGAAAAGCTTTGCACTGGTATTAGATGCTGATGTGACAACAAGGCTTATATAACTGTCAGCTATGCAGTTCCTCTGCTGATATTATTCTGAAGCCATTACAGATTATCTTAGCGCTCTTCTCTTATTTCTGCCCCTGTCATAACAGTTATGGATTTCTACAAAAACACAAGCATCATTGCCCAAATTGCACAAATTAAGTAACTGCACAGCACTGACTTTTAAAAAGCCTAATAATATTTTAAAAAATTAGCAAGATGTAGTGTTTTGACGTTTTGACCTCGGCTGGCTGCCAGACCCCCCCCACAGTTGCTCTCTCACTCTCCCTCCTCAACAGGACAGGGGGAAGAAAGTAAGACAGGCAAGCTTGTGGGCTGAGATAAAGGCAGTTTAATGAGAAAAGCAAAGGCCACGCACAGAAGCAAAGGAAAAACAGGAGATTTATTCTCTACTTCCCACGAGCAGGCTATGCCCAACCACTTCCTGGGAAGCAGGGCCTCAGCACGCATAGTGGTTGCCTTGGAAGACAAATGCCTTAGCCATGAATGGCCCCCCTCCTCTCCTCCAGCTCTTACTGCTG